>OZ019954.1:5344475-5502693 GCA_963970385.1 Theonella swinhoei | reverse complement strand
TAGTGAGGCACCGTCACGGTCAATGGAACCTCCGTCAGCTGTGCAGCAGCCTATAGCACCTGTGGCCGCGGTATCCCAATCAGAGCCCACCCAACACCCGTCAAACTGGTTTCAGAACCTGCTCAACCGGTTTTAGAATCAACGTGGGTGCACAATCAATTTCCTCTGATTCTGATTCCACCACCGTACAACCTGCTACAGAAACAGAGTCAAAACTTGGTTCCGGTCCAACTACTGATAAAACACTCGTACAAATGCCCGATTCGGCCACACCCACTATGACATCATCAGTGGTTGTCCCAGAGACGGGAGAGAGTGCAAGGTCCAATGACTCACCCCACCTGCGACTGTAGTCACCAAGGAGAACGTTACCAAGGAATCTGAAACCAAGGAAACCGTTTCCGTGGAGACTGTTGCTAATACAACCGACATTCCCACGCCCAGCGAACCCATCACTGAGGGTAGTGGTACAGAGAGTCAGAGAGACACAACGTCATCGAGTCCTGTACCGGGATCTCACGACAAACCAGATGAAGTTGTAGAAGAGGAACCAGTGGAACCTGCGGTCGTGGTAGGTGGTACCAGTGATGAACCACTGGATGCCAAATCAGTCGATACCATTCCAGTAGATGACAAACCAAAGGAATTACCGTCGGAAATCACCAAGACTGTGGAGGAAGAACGTGTGGAGGATGATGAGAAGAAAGTCAGAGAGGAAGAATCTAAAATTGAGGGAGAAGTGAGTGGACAGGTAGCTCCTGTGGAGAATGAGAGTGGGGGTATAGCTGAGACAACCAGGAAGGTGGATGTGGAAGAGGACATTACACAGAGAGGGAGGACAGGGAGGGTGTGGTTGAGACGGAGAAGGAGGGAATGAGGGAGGGGAGAGGAGAGGGAGAGGTAGGAGAGGGAAGAGAGGGCGAGGGAGGTGAGAAGGATGGTGAAAGAGAGAAGGCTGAGGGTGTGAAGGAGATGAGAGAGAAAAGGCCAAGGGTGTGAAGGAAGATGAGAGAGAGAAGGCTGAAAGTGTGAAGGAAGATGAGAAAGAGAAGGCTGAAGGTGTGAAGGAAGATGAGAGAGAGAAGGCCAAGGGTGTGAAGGAAGATGAAAGAGAGAAGGCCAATGGTGCGAAGGAAGATGAGAGAGAGAAGGCTGAAGGTGTGAAGGAAGGTGAGAGGGAAGAAGGCCGAGGTGCAAAAGCAAGAGACACTCACCAAGGAAGTGGTGGAGACAGATACCAATAAAACTACGTCACAGGATAAGAAAGAACCGGAATCAAAGCCAGTTCACGTCAAACCTGCGGCATTACCGGACAAACCAGTTATTAAACCAGTCTCAAACCGGATGAAACCTCCAAGCAAACCTCCAACCGTTACCAAAGAAGCGTCTCCTCAGCCACCTGCCAGAACCACCTACAAACGGGACTTTCTCCTCTCCTTCAAGCAGCTGGACGTTTGCAAAAAACCGCCATCAGAGCTGATAAATCACGACTGCTTCAGAACTCCGTAAGATCCAAATTTTTCTCTTTCGTCAATTTTTTCATGACTAAATGTATATATTGTAGGGGCAGAGATATTTATTTGTGTACCTGTTTGTCCACAGACAAGAATTGGCTCGAGATATGATGAGGGAGTCGCGGGAGATGTCTCGAGGGGAACCTCGTAGGGACATGTATCCGTTTGACCGTGGGGACCGGGGGAGAGGGAGGAGGCTGGACAGAATGGGGAAAAGCAACGCGTCATCCACATTGATCAGGTACGATTGCAAAACCTTTCTAGCCAGACTAGACGACTCCTGTTTTTCGAATTCAAATTTTCAAATTCAAATTCCTGTTTTAGAAACCAGTTGAGCTGCACAAGGCAGAGCAGCGATGGGTGCCGGCTAAGGAGAGTATGAAGGACTTAACTGAAGAAGCCAAGGCAACCACTGAGCTGTACAGAAAGTTTCAGGCTATTTTGAATAAACTTACGCCGCAGAAGTTCCAGTCCCTTGCGGAGCAAGCTGTCCTGTTGACTATCAATACTGAGGAGAGGTTGAAGGGGGTCATTGATAAAATCTTCACCAAGGTTTGGGGGTCAAATTTGGGGGGCCATACATGAAATATAGGAACCCTCTGGTCTAAATTTTTGATGAGTATTTTTCATATTTTTAGGCACTGGAGGAACCGAACTTCAGTATTGCTTATGCTAACCTCTGCCGAGTCCTGTCCCCAGTCAAGGTGGAATGGACTCAGGACGGGAAGACTAAGTTCACAACCTTTCGCCGAGTTCTCCTGACCAAATGTCAGCAAGAATTTGAGAAAGACAAAAAGGACGATGAGACACGTGAAGAAATGTTGGCTGCTATCGAAAATGCCGAAACTGTAAGTCCCACTTATCAGCAGGAACCCCTCTAATTAGCACCCCCTGAAATGAGGACACCACAGCAGGAACCCCTCTAGTTAGGACCCCCTGAAATGAGGACACCACAAAGCAGGAACCCCTCTAATTAGGACTCCCTGAAATGAGGACACCACAGCAGGAACCCCTCTAATTAGGACCCCCTGAAATGAGGACACCTCAATAAACAGGACACTTTACTGTCCCTCCATTTGTGTCAAATCAGGACACCACTTACCCCATTAATTAGGACACCTCACTAATTAGGACACTTATTCCAAAAGTGTTCTTACTGAGAGGGTCCACTGTGTGATGTGTGTCCATGTCATTGCCGTAGGAGGAGAAGAAGAAGGAACTGACCGAGGAGTTGAAGATTACTGAAACTAAGGCACGGAAACGGTCACTAGGCAACATCAGGTTCATTGGAGAGTTATTCAAACTGAAAGTAAGCTGATATAACTCATTATTAGGAAACACTTCAAAATCAGGGAAACATTTCATTGTGTACTCCCTGTATAATTACCAATTTCCTCTCCTTTCTCTCCCTCCCTCTCTCTCTCCCTCTCTCCCTCCCTCTCCCTCTCTCCCTCTCCCTCTCTCCCATCTCCCTCCCTCCCTCGCTTCCTCTCTCCCTCCCTCCCCTCTCCCTCTCTCCCTCCCTCCTCCCCTCCCTTCCCCTCTCCCTCTCCCCTCCCTTCCCCTCTCCCCCTCCCCTCCCACAGATGCTATCTGAGACCATCATGCATGAGTGCATAGTTCGACTTCTCAAAAGCTCCTCAGATGAAGAGTCACTGGAATGTTTTGCTGGACTCATCACTACCACTGGGAAGGACTTGGATATCCCTGAGGCCAAGGTGTGTGTGTGTGTGTGTGTGTGTGTGTGTGTGTGTGTGTGTGTGTGTGTGTGTGTGTGTGCGTGTGCGTGCATGCGCGTGCGCGTGTGCGTGTGTGACCGATTCCAGCAGCATAAATACTAGTCAAATGCTACGCATTGTGGACAAGCGAGAGAGAAAGGCCGGCTACGTTTGCACGTTGTGCAGGGACACATGTCCACCACCTGGCGTACAGTTAGAACTACAACACAACATTATGGTATGTACAGTGCCCCTCACACATACAAAAATTGACCTGTTGACACGACAAGGTGGGCTTGCTCCCACTCATCCAATAAATTGTCGTGCAAATTGATTTATATCCCATAATTTGTGCATGTGTTTGTACTGCATATGTACATCTCCAAATGACCACACCCCTCAGTGATGTAATGATACGTGTTTTCCAGGTCCGGATTGATGGGTATTTTGCCCGAATTCAGAGCATTATTTCAAAGGGGAAGATATCGGCTCGGATACGATTCATGCTGCAAGATGTGTTGGAATTGAGAGGGAACAAGTGGGTACCCCGGAGCCGTCAGAATACGGGGCTCAAGACTATTGATCAGGTAGGAGGGGGAGGGGTAGTACAGTGGAACCCTCTGAGCAGGACCCCCCCGGAATGAGCAAGACCCCCTGAAATGAGTAGGACCCCCTGAAATGAGGACACCTCAATAGCCTTTTCCTGTCCCGAATACCATGTTTGGGTACTTCGTTGAAATGAGGATACCTCACCGATCAGGGTACTCCTTTCTTCAGTGACATCTCCTCTCTCCTGCCTCTCCCCCCCTCACCCCCCACCCTCCCCCCTCCCCACAGATCCATGCTGAAGCTCAGGCAGAAGAGGAACGAACCAAACACATGGTTGCCCAACACCAGATTACCAGCCAGTTCAAACCTCAGCTGAGAGGAGACGACAAGCGAAGCAGACGAGAAAACAAGGCAAGTCGGTTCCGATCTAACAAGAACGCATGTTCACTTGTACACAGCCTACAAGTATATATACAAGTTGTAGCTTGTCATGTACATGATGATGTGGATGATGTAGTTGTGGGTATATGTTCGTCTAGGGAGGCGGGGAGGATTGGCAGAAGGTTGGGGAGGACAAGAGACGGAGAGATGAGAAGCCAACTAAAGTGGATGCGAAGAGAATAGCAGGTTTACTGACTAGTCGACGTGGGGATAAGTCTAAAGAGGTATTTACTTCTCTGAGGTGGAGGGGTGTGTGAGTGTGGGTGTGGAGGGGTGTGTGTGAATGTGGGTGTGGAGGGGTGGGTGTGAGTGTGGGTGTGGGTGTCTTCAAACCCAAATAAAGTGTACAATTATTGAATGAATAGTGTCAGTTTCTGTGTGTGTGTGTGTGTGTGTGTGTGTGTGTGTGTGTGTGTGTGTGTGTGTGTGTGTAGACTGCTCTTGGCCCACAAGGAGGGATGCTGAGGCCAGGTTGGCCAGCTAAAGGGATGTCCAGTCAAGACCCAGGTAGCAAAGGAGAGAAGGATAAACACAGTAAATCTTTGAGGTACAGTAGGGGATGTGTGGGGGTGTGTGTAGTGATGTGTGAGGTGGTGATGGTTGTGATTGTGTTTGCAGATCCAGTGGAGGCGGACAGAAGAGGGGAGAGAGGGAGAGGGAGAGGGAGAGGGAGAGGGAGAGGGAAAGAGGAGAGAGGGAGAGGGAAAGAGGGGAGAGGGATAGAGGAGAGAGGGAAAGGGAGAGGGAAAGAGGAGAGAGGGAGAGGGAGAGGGAGAGAGGGGAGAGGGAGAGAGGGGAGAAGGGAGGTGGTTTCGGTTCCAAGAGAGGCCACTCACACGACTTCAGTAAAGAGAAAGAAAGAGAAGCGGCCATTATGGTGAGTGTGACTCCATCTCTACACCCCCGCCTTTGACTCACCTGTTCCCTCGGCTCAGGCGGTCAAGGCTCAAACCTCTACTAAGCCACACCCACCAACCACCTCCAAACCAGCCCCGCCTCCTCCCAGTACTACCGAGATGGATGAAGAAGTACTCTGTAGAAAAACGCACACCATTGTTGATGAACTATCAGAAAGTAACGATTATCAGGTAATTGATCTCAGTCTCTAATGGTGTACGATGAACTCCCTGAAATGTGGTAGCCTCTAGGTAGGACCCCCTGAAATGGTAGTACAGTGGAACCCTCTAGGTAGGACCCCCTGAAATGGTAGTACAGTGGAACCCTCTAGGTAGGACCCCCTGAAATGGTAGTACAGTGGAACGCTCTAGGTAGGACCCCCTGAAATGGTAGTACAGTGGAACCCTCTAGGTAGGACCCCCTGAAATGGTAGTACAGTGGAACCCTCTAGGTAGGACCCCCTGAAATGGTAGTACAGTGGAACGCTCTAGTTAGGACCCCCTGAAATGGAGACGCTGGACACATTTGGTGTCCCAAATACCATGTTTGTGTGCTTTTAACCCCTGAAATCAGGACACTTTACTAATCAGGACACTTCACTAATTAGGACACCTCACTAATCAGGACACCTCACTAATTAGGACACCTCACTAATCAGGACACCTCACTAATCAGGACACCTCGACCTAACTGTTTGTGGGCCTGTCCTGTTCCAGGAAGCCATGGAGTGTGTGAAGGAGATGAAATGTCCGACCCAGTTACATGTGTTCGTGCGTGAGGTAGTCAATCACACTCTGGAGAAGACGGAACATCACCGCATCACCGCCAGTCAGCTGCTCAGGGACCTGCTGCGAGATGGAGAACTCAGCAAGGATAGATTCAAAGCTGGGTGAGTTGCTTCCCTCCCTCCCTCCTCCCTCCTCTCATCCCTCACACACACACACACACACACACACACACGCACGCACACACACACACACACACACACACACACACACACACACACACACACACACACACACACACACACACAGGCTAGAGGAGGTATTGGAATATGCTGAAGATATGGAAATCGACATTCCCAAGTTCTGGGACTACATGGCTCAGCTTCTCTCCCACCCGGTCTCAGACCCAAGTCTCATACCGCTCTCCCTCGTCACCTCCCTCATGCCATCCACTCTTGTAGAGAGTGGAAAAGTTGGTGTCTTGGCTGCAAAGGTGAGGAGCAGTCTCTTGAAATGTGGTGTTTGTGAAGGAGCTTGTCCACTCGTGTGCCTCCCAGGTCATGAAGCAGTTGAAGGAGGGAGTGTGTGACGAGTCAGCGGTCGTGTTGCTATGGAAACGCTGTGGTTTGAAATGGGAGGAGTTAGGGGTCAAAGGTGAAGGTCTCAAGGATCTTCTCACTGAAGAGGTGAGTTTTCTGTGCACATGTCCTACTTGTACGTGTGTGTGTGTCTCGATCTCTACCACAGAAGCTAGGATTTCTGCTTCAGCCTAGTAGCCATCTTGCGGATTTAATATCCCAGTTTCAATCAATCCAGACTACCACAGACGACATCATTAAATGGATAGATGTGAGCTGTCATGTGACATGTCATGTGATCAGTCATGTGATTGTTTCCTAGTCATGTGATTGTTTTCTGGTCGTGTGATCAGTCGTGATTATTTCCTGGTCATGTGATCAGTCATGTGATTGTTTCCTGTCCACCTCACAGGAGAAGTGTGGCGCAGAATGCAGAAGTCCGAACTTTATAAGAACATTAAGTACTGCTCTACTAGAGGCCTTTGTCACTGGTAAATCACTCAGTAATTTCTAGTAAACTAACTCAGTAAATTTTTCAATTTAGGGTGTGGAAACTCAGCTAGATTTAGTGCAGATGACTTCCGGAGAAGATCGATACTTTTGAAGAAGTACGCTAACAGTCGAAAGGATTTACATATGGAGATCCTCTATGCTCTACAGATTGGTGTCGATAGGCTACAGCACCCTCCACGTATGTAGAAGCTAGTGGGTGTGGTGACGTGTTGGATGATCTTATCTTTTTCATTGCTCCTCTTTTCCCCTTGTCCTTCCTCCCTTTCTTGCTTACTCTCTTCCTCCTTCCTCTCCCACCCCTCTCCCCTCCCCTCCCTTCCTCTCCCTCCCTCCCTTCCTCTCCCACCCCTCTCTCCTCCCCTCCCCTCCCTTCCTCTCCCACCCCTCTCCCCTCCCCTCCCTTCCTCTCCCACCCCTCTCTCCTTCCCTCCCTCCCATTCCTCTCCCACCCCTCTCCCCTCCCCTCCCTTCCTCTCCCACCCCTCTCTCCTTCCCTCCCTCCCATTCCTCTCCCACCCCTCTCCCCTCCCCTCCCTTCCTCTCCCACCCCTCTCCCCTCCCTCCCATTCCTTTCTTCCTCCCCTCCCCTCCCCTCCCCTCCCTTCCCTCCTTTCTCCAGAACTTCTGTTCAAAATCTTCAATATCCTGTACAGTGACTTAGAAATAGTGGACGAGGCAACATTCATCGAATGGCGTGAACATGGAACAGAGTCCGTTGGAAAAGGAAACGCAGTCCATGCTCTCAAACAATTTTTCGATTGGCTCGAGACTGCTAATCCAGAAAGTGACCCTGAGTCCTGATTGGTCGCTGGGTTGATAGGGAGATTAGATTATCATCGTTTATGTAATGCAGTCATGTGATGGCTGTCTGGCGTTTGATTGGTGGATGTCAGAGGGTATTGATATTGTTAATGTTTTGTGAATGTAATATTTATAATAGATTTGTATGTGGTGTTAAGAAAATCATGAAAAATGAAGTGTGTGTTTAAGTGTGTTATCTTGATGAGGTGTAATATGGGTAAGTGTGAAGAAGCATTAACTGGAGAACATGCTATGGGAGAGAGAAGGCCAAAAAATAGCAAGTGCTAGTCTGAAATGGCATATATACATGCCAACACTTTAGAAATAGTGCCAGAAGATTTAGTGGAGTAAATCTTGAAATACAGCAAAGGTGTAGGAAATTTTCCTAAATGATCGAGCAACGTGGGCACTGTTCTTGGTCAGACCATAGATAATATATACTCGCGTAACCCGCGAGTATATATTATCTATGGTCAGACTGAGTGTGCCGCCTGTCAGAACTCTTGCGTTATTGCCAGCGCTCCAACCCAACAGCGGATATCGCGCGCGCAATTGCCCGGACAACCTTATGCCGCGAAAGTATAATTTTCAGCACGAACAAAAATAGTTCGCACTTTCCCATTATACCCCATACAAATACGTAACACAATGCAAAACTCTTCATAACTTGGAATAGAAAGTCCAATAAAAAGATCACTACAATCAGCTTGAAAATTGTTATTCAATGCTCTGCTTATCTCAAAAATGATAAAATGCGGCATAAGGTTGGTTTATGCATGCGTGGTCACAAATGTGCCCGTGAAATTGTATTTCAGGCAGCCATAATGCAGGAAATATCCATTTTCCAGCATTAATGGTGGAAGAAATAACATTTTCTCATTTGTCCTACAGAAACTTCAAAAAAAGGATTCTATCTGTCCCATATCATGTTGGCGGTTCTGCTGTTCATTGTTCATCAGACCTCTAGTAGATGATTGCAGCTAGAGGTATGTGTAATGCTTTGTGGTTTATGACGACTTACCTGCATTAGGGTATACCTCAGTTGAGGGCTACAGTGGAAGAACGGCCTTTGTCGGTCATGAATAATTCATTAGTTAATGCAGTGAAGCAAGAGCCAGTAAATTGAGCTGATAAACTCCACCATACAGTATCAGTGGTCACTCTCAATGTGCTACAGCTGGAACATGTTCTCATGAATTATTCATAAAGACTTCTTCCACTGCACTCAGTTATGTATGCAGGTTAGAACTAGCAAGGCAATAGGGTTATAGGCTAGGGCTGAGGATGTTAATGATGTAATCTGTATACGTAGAGTACTAAATTCAGCTTGCAATCTGCTATATATGTTATCACTTCTCTGGCCTCTTCCCAGATGGCTTGATCCACTGCTTGTGTTTCTTCCTCGGTTCTGGTTCTCTGTCTGTGTCTCTGACTTTGTCTTCTTCACTAGCATCGATATCAAAATCACTGTGTGAGAAATGCGTCAGTGTTCGCAGTGGACAACACAGACCCCCTCTCATTAGAGCAGCTAAAAACACCCAGAAGTTTTTGCCTTTCCTCCCTCATATTTTTCATTTTTGTTCCTCACATCACTTGATGTGGTATGTAGTAGACACACTGATATTATATAGATATATAGTGGTGAATCAGATAGTGGCCATGGTGAATACAGGATGTACATGTGATAATGTGTGGCTTAAAAGACAGCACTATAAGTGAATTCAGTTCTTCCTTTAGTGATGCTGTCGCTACGTAGCCCACTGGATCTCATCAGGTCGATGGTGTGACGGGCACGTTGACGAGTGGATAGGTCCTCCAGCTCAGAGAATGGTAAGTTGATCTAGTGAGAGAGTGGGGAGGAGTGGGGAGGAGGGTGGGGGGGAGGAGGAAGTGGGGAGGAGTGGGGAGGAGGGTGGGGGGGAGGAGAGAGTGGGGAGGAGGGTGGGGGGGAGGAGGAAGTGGGGAGGAGTGGGGAGGAGGGTGGGGGGGAGGAGAGAGTGGGGAGGAGGGTGGGGGGGAGGAGGAAGTGGGGAGGAGTGGGGAGGAGGGTGGGGGGGAGGAGGAAGTGGGGAGGAGTGGGGAGGAGGGTGGGGGGAGGAGAGAGTGGGGAGGAGGGTGGGGGGAAGAGGGAGTGGGGAGGAGTGGGGAGGAGGAGGGTGGGGGGGAGGAGGGAGTGGGGAGGAGGAGGGTGGGGGGAGGAGGGAGTGGGGAGGAGGGGGGGGGGTGGGAAGGAGTGGGGAGGAGGGTGGGAGGAATGGGAAGGGGAGGGGGGGAGGACTGGAGTGATACTTCTTATCCCCTACCAAAGAGTGGGTACAAGAAACCCTCACAACCTTAGGACAGGGGTGAGGAGTCCTGATTAATGATGTCTGGTGTCCTGATTAGTGAGGCATATATCCTCAAATTAGTGTCCCTGCATGTGGTGCTGGGATATTTATGGATTCACCTGAAACTGCTCCTTCCATACCGACGACAGTGCAGCCTCAAATTTTCCTAGTTCATGTTCGGAGTTGAAACAGAAGAGCCACACCCCCTTATAGCCCTCTCCATCGTCATACGACTGTGGAATAATTGTGCGTGAGAGTGAAGAGAGGGTTAGGAGAACAGAGAGGAGGGTGTGTGTGTGTGTGTGGGGGGGGGGGGGGGAGGGGGAGGGGAGAGTCAGTAAGGAAGACTTGACTTGTGCTTACTAGAGTACAGTAGAGTGGGAGGTATTGGTCAACACTGATCTTTTCAACAGCTGTCACTTCACAGCATGTGATATGACGGACAGTTCGAGCAGATAAGTCTTCTTGTAAGATGTGTATCTGGAGGGAGAATGGAGGTAGTCACACATAACACGCACACACACACACACACACACACACACACACACACACACACACACACACACACACACACACACACACACACACACACACACACACACACACACACACACACACACACACACACACACACACACACACACACACACACACACACACACACACACACACACACACACACACACACACACACACACACACACACTCACACACACACCTTGCTCTCCGTCAACAAAGCAGTGCACATCAGAGTCTGGCGTAAGGAGTGTGATGGTACCTACACGTATAGAGTGTGTGTGAGGGGGTGAGGGGGTGAGGGGGTTAACACTCTTGGAACAAAGAAGTGTCCTGATTAGTGAGGTGTCAGGTTAAGATACACGCAGCTAGGAGGTTCAGGACAGCAAAGGTGTCCTAATGTCCTCAGGGTGTCCTGATTAGAAGGTTCCATTTTAGGACATGTCTCACTTGGGTTACTACTTCACACAGTGCCTGTAGCCACTGAATGAGGTCATCTTCATTGGTCGCCGCTAGCAACAGAGGGTGTGCATTGTTAAGAGCAACAGAAAGGACAAACGGTTTTCCTTCTCCGCCAACTCGTTTGCATCCACCACATCCAGTGAGTGAGTACGTAGCCTTGGAGACCTTATCAAACTATCAGGGATGTAATCAAGAGATAAGATATGGTATGGGAAGTACTTGCTAGACATTTTGTCTACTGACCTCATTGTTGAATTGGTGCAACGTCGTGTCTTGTAATTCAAAAAATGCCTGTTTCCATGACGACCTGCCTAGTACGGTGGTGGTCTTCAATTGGAGATAGCCCCTCTTACATTCTGTAGCAGTGAACGGGAGTATGTGGCCAAGGGAAGTAAGAGGTGTAGAAAGAAAGAAAGAAAGAGCAGAATTCAAATTTAAATACTGTGCATGTGAATACAAGATATGTGGATGGACAGCTAGCAGAGCCATCAAGGAGCCTCAATTGCTCACATTAACATTGTATGGTATGTATACCTTTCGTGAGAAGCTTTCGTCGAATGAGGTCTGGGGTGTCACCTTTGACCTGCTCCCAGTTAACAAAGGAGTAGAGGACAATATCCATGTTGGTCTGGGGGTCGAAATGTATCATCTCACTCTCACACACACACACACACACACACACACACACACACACACACACACACACACACACACACACACACACACACACACACACACACACACACCTCACTCCCCAACTTGATCAACTCCCTCTCAATGGCGTGTACGCGGTTTTCGTCGTCTTTGTTCTTAGGAATGACCCTTCGAAATCCAGGACACAAGGTTGCTGCTGTTTGGATGGAGTCCATCAGACTCCTGAGTGGATGGTACAGCATTGATTGGAGATTAAGCAAATCTCATACTTCCCCTCCCTCCTTCCTTTCCTCATTCCCTCCCTCCCTTCTCTCCCTCCTTCCTTTCCTCATTCCCTCCCTCCCTTCTTCTCTCCTTCTCTCCCTCCTTCCTCCCTCCCTCCTCTCCCTCCCTCCCTCTCTCCCTCCTCCCCTCCCCCTCCCTCCTTCCCTCCCTCCCTACCCCTCCCTCCTCCTCTCCCTCCCTCCTCTCCCTCCCTCTCTCCCTCCTCCCCTCCCCCTCCCTCCTTCCCTCCCTCCCCTCTCCCCCACTGACCTCGACACAGCCTCGCTCCCAGTAAGCACCACACAATTCTGCAGCTCTGACTGTTCAGAGACCACCCCAGCAGTTGTGTCCCTAAAGACCAGCTCCATACTCTGCCACCCCAATCCAATCTGTGGGAAAAGTCATGTGACCTCATGATATATAATCATGTGATGTGTCACATGCTAATCATGTGATGTATACCCACCACAAGGTGGTCAATGTCACTGTATCGCACTCCAAATTCTCGAGAAAATATCCCCTCTGTACCATCTGAAGAAATCAGATAATGTTCATGGAGCACCTTACAATGTATGTTGGAGATGCTGTACAGACCTCGTCTGAGGAGATACACTGCTTCAGTTGTGACTAGTATGTACCCAGGTTTGTATTGTCCTAGACCGAGGGGGGTGGTGACTTGAACCAGCTGAGGGTGGAGGGGGGGGAGGGAGGGAGGGAAGGAGGGAGGGAGGAAAGGAGGGAGGGAAGGAGGGAGAGAGGGAATGAGTGAGGAAGGGAGGGAGGGAGAGAGAGGGAGGAAGGGAGAGAGTGAAGGAGGGAGGGAGACAGTAATGTAAAGAGGCAACATCTATCTTCACTTACCCTCTTTGCTACTTCTTCCTCGTGTTCAGAAACACGTTCCCTTCCATCACTGTCAGGAGCCGACCTGTCTGCCTCCGATAGGAACACATCAATACAAAACACCACCTTCATCGTCTCATCAATCCTACAAAACACACAGATCTGACTCAAACTGATAGAGGAAGTGCTTGTCATGTACTTTATATCATTAGCTCTTCTATCTTTCTCTGTAATCTCCGCTGACCTCTCAGGAGGGCCGTCGTATGTCACTGCATTGAAACAACACACCTGAAAATGAGCTTCTAGAGACTTATCACCTCTGGAGAGGTGATGTGTAGGTATACACTATGTAGATATACTCCCCCTCTCTCCCTCCCTCCCTCTCCCTCCCTCCCTCCCTCCCTCTCAGGAGGGCCGTCATATGTCACTGCATTGAAACACAATACCTGAAAATGAGTTTCTAGAGACTTATCAACTCTTGAGAGGTGATGTGTAGGTATACACTATGTAGATATACTCCCTCCCTCCCTCCCTCCCTCTCCCTCCCTCCCTCCCTCCCTCCCTCCCTCACTCCCTCACTCACTCACTCACTCACTCACTCACGAGTTTCTAGAGACTTATCACTTCATATTTAAGAGGTATACACTTTCCAAGTTACCATCGGTTGTTGAAGCCACAGTGTTTGACTCTCTCTTCCTCCCTCTCTCCTCTCCATCCATCATGGAGTCAGTATTCGATCTTCCTCTCGCAGTGAGAACTTCTGCAGCTTCCGCATTTGTTATTACATCATAGTCATCGAAATTACTAGCTTTTTGCGAGTCCAACTTTTGCTTCGAGGATGATTTAGACTTTTGCTTGCCGACATCTCGTTCTATTTTCATTTTCAACTTTGGGTGTTGTAAACGATGTGAATGCTGAACAGGTGCCGTGTGTCTCTTACGATTTTGATAATGATCAGACGCAGAGGTGTGGTGAGTCTCCTTGTCCCCAAAGGGGTTTGCAGCTGTTGGTGGGATGCTCGTCTGGGAGTCCCCTCCCTCCACTAGCACTTCGAATGGACTCACGTCCGAAGGGGTGTGAGGCAGTTCCAATTGATCCCCACCATCACTGGACTCCTCGAGAGTTTCAGTTTCTATTCTAGGGAAATTCCCTCTGTTTATCTTGGAGGATCTGTCGTATCTTGGTTTGTTAGCAGTAGCCCCACCCCCTTCAGTCTGAACGTCCCTAGAAGCTAGTGCGAGTTCCATCTCAAGGTTCATTCCTCCCCCTCCCCCTCCCCCTCCCCCACCCCCACCCCCTCCCCCTCGGCTGCTGTCTCCCTCACTTCTCAACATGGGAGAAGGATGACCAATAACACTGCTCTTGGGCTCAGTTTCAAAATCACATTCTTCTGTTCCCATAAACTGGTGTGGAATTGAATTCATTCCTGGGCCTTCATACCCACCACTGCCTCCTTCACCAACACTCCCCTCTTCTTGGATCACATGACCAGTCACATGACCAGTCACATGACCTCGGTGGTCATATTCCTGCTTGTGGACAGTCAGACTAGTATGAGATGAAGGGTCAGCCTCGACAACCTCGCTAGCTGTGTCCACTTGTTTGGCTTCTTCGCGTTTTCGTCTTTTCTTCTTTCCTTTTCCACTTTTCCGGCTTCGAGACACGAGCACCTCATCCTCCTCCTCCTTCCCCCCTCCCCCTCCCTCGCCTCCGTGTACCCTTTTCATCCTGTCGCGTGGGACACGTTCCAAGTAGGGGGGTCGCGATTCCAGTGAAGTTATTCTGTCGAGAAAGTTTCCTGAAGATGGTGATGTCGTTGGTAATGATGATGACATCATCGATGGTGGGTGTGGCTTTTCAGGGGATAGTATATCAACTCCTAGATTTTGCTGTCTGGGGACATGTACCAATGTCTCATCAGCTTCACGAGAAGTGTGGCTACGAGAGGTACTGGTACCAGCAAAGCTAGTGGACATATCTCTATCTCTGATATCGTGACTGTCTGGGGATTTGGGGGTGGGGTCACTGTTTCGACGAGCTCTGGTCTCTGTCTTTAGACTCAGGAAGGTAGGTTGGATATCTGTAGAGGGAATGTACAGTCAGGACCTGAAGATGTGTCCCTATTAGAGAGGTGTCCTCATTTCAGAGGGTGGTATGTACAGGCTTCAATGGAGTTGGGACCTGAAGATGTGTCCCTATTAGAGAGGTGTCCTCATTTCAGAGGGTGGTATGTACAGGCTTCAATGGAGTTGGGACCTGAAGATGTGTCCCTATTAGAGAGGTGTCCTCATTTCAGAGGGTGGTATGTACAGGCTTCAATGGAGTTGGGGCCTGAAGATGTGTCCCTATTAGAGAAGTGTCCTCATTTCAGAGGGTGGTACACATGACTGAAGATATACCTCACCTAAGGACATCTGGGAAGGTGCAATCTGTGATGACAGTTGGCTTGCTCCGTAGTCTAAATAGTCACAATCCTGCAAGAGTGAGTGAGAGTGGCTAGTGGTCTCTAGTACCACTCACACCTATTGTACCACACAATCACTAAATATCAAAGGCACTGCTAGAGTAGCATTGTAGTTCTGCAGTGTTAAGTGTGCAGTTCCACAGTGTATGAGTGAGGCCAGTAGTGTATGCTACACACGCTCAGCAAATTCTTTACCGCGTGTTGCCCCACGCATTGTGTAACTTACATGTATATCTGTACTGCCTCCCAACATGCACTTTTACACAATGTACAATAAGAGGAGGGGCCACTCCTTATCAGTCTCTTGTTATCATGTACATACCTACATGCACATGTATACATAAAATGGGCAGAGCTTTGATCACTACACCTCTAAAGGCTACTTGCTTCAAAGAGATATTACTAGTTGAATGCAAAGCATTGTTGGCGAGTGGGAGAGTGCGCACGCAAAATTAGAAGCACGTATAACATTACAGTATGTACAGTGGCCATCAGAAACATATATATGTGACCATGCAAGCATAAACCAACCGATGTCGCAAAAGTATAATTTTCAGCACAAACAAAAGTAGTTCGCACTTTCCCATTATACCCCATACAAATACACAACACACAAAACTCTTCATAACTTTGGAATAGAAAGTCCAATCAAAAATCTAAAAAGATCACTACAATCAGTTTGAAAATCGTTATTCAATGCTCTGCTTATATCAAAAATGATAAAATGCGGCATAAGGTTGGTTTATGGTCACATATATATATATATATATATATATATATATATATATAGAAAAATCGCCCGTTGAGTTCACTAGGAGGGCTCGCTACATACACCAATAGTATTCTCAATTCAATAAATGTGCTCATTGAACATATAGCGTACGTACCACTTCCAGTCCAAACGATATGAAGTCCAGTCCAGAGACCAGTGTAAGCAGCAGGAGGAGGTGCTGTGGACATAACTCACCATTTGTCATCCATACAAGAGTGGACATGTACATTACATACCTCAATGTCTCTCATAAAGGCATCCCTAATGGATTAGGTAATGCATTATGAACATCACTTACAAAATCAATACACTCTCAATGTACATGCATATATACGTACATGTACATGATTATTTACTCAGAGAGGTGTTTAGAAAGGCAAGGCAACAACAACAACAACGCAACAGAAAGGCAAAGCAACGCAACACAACTCGCCCAAAGTAGTCACTTTCAAAGAAAAATTGGCTGTCTCGGGTGGGATTCGAACCCACGGCACTCACTTTCTAAGCAATGCTCTTACCAACTAAGCTATCAAGATAACTCAGCTACCTCATACATACAATATATATACATGTAGTTAATGAACAATCGCTTCAAGAGATGCTGAGAAAGCCAAGGCAACAACAACACAACAGAAAGCAACAATACAACTCGTCCGAAACAGTAGTTAATGGCAGTGTACAGTGAAGTAATGTAGTGAAGTACCTCAGGTAAAATCCCTGTACAAAGTCTTGATTTTCTGCAAACATTCGTACATAACTTTCCAGACTCTGTTCGTTGAGAGCACTGTACAGCCACGAACGACCTAGAGGAGTGGTCAGAAATATGTCCTAGGGATTTGGGGGGTGGGGCAAACTGGGACTTTCAAAAATGGAGGGACAGGAGTTAGGTTAACCATCGAGTCTATCTTCTGATTGAGTCATATCAATATCCTACGCAAGTTTAATCGGGACACATTCAGATAAAGCAAGTTGTCACCTTTGCCTAGGCTGGTATGGACCTTCTGTAAGTTTGAGATGTGGTGAACAAGTTCATTTCGTGTGAAGTAGCTCACAAAAGGCCAATAGCCTTCTTCGTATTTCCTCAGTCCATGGGTGAGAATGTGGTCGAGGTGATTACAGAGATGTTGGGATGGTTCTTCCAAGTTGGTGAAGGTGTTGATTGGATTTTGATGGTCACTGTGCATCATCTGGAGCTTTAGAGGAAGGGGGGAGGGGGGAGGGAGAGAGGGAGGATGGGAGAGGGAGGGAGGGATAGTTAGTGACTGCATGTCGCGTTAACTAGCTTTAAGTAACCTTGGCAACCATACTATCCCAGCCTAGTATAGCTCACCGCCCCCTCGCGCACGCATCGCCTTACGAGCGAGACAAACACCCCACCACTGCTTGGAGCATTCGTCTACACACACAACGTCGGGTATTGATCAGAAGAATGGGTTCCTGACCTCCTTTATATCTCTGGAAACCAGTTCCAAAAGAACCTCTTTCCTCGCACGCGATGCACTCAGCCGGGACATGACAACCACAGCCTGTCCAGCTCGCGTCAACTACAGACTCGAGTTCAAACAAAGGCAGCCTATATTAATAGCAGTCTCATGACTTGCAGTTTATTACGCTCATGCATGATGGGCGTTAATTGGTCATGTGACACACCCCCGCCACGCCCACAACGCCATGGCTGGGGCTAGCGCTCCTGAAGAGCTGTCAGAGCCACTCCAGGCAGAGGTGCAGCCCAATACAGCAGGATCTCTTGAAGGAGAAGACACTGCGGTATCAGGTACGTGCATGTTTGCAGTGAGGATGATGCAGATCACGTGATTCATGACTCAGACCCTCATCTAAAGAGAGATTGGTTGGAGGTTGCTATGGTGACGGTAAACAACCACCTCCAGGCATTCAGGATGTTGCCGTGGGTGATGGGGGGATTGGGAGCACTCCTGATCATTAAGTACAGTGGCATGGTGAGACATGTTCCTATCACATGACAGTCATGTGATGATATCATGATTAGTTCACACAGTATCACAAGGCAAGTGATATCCCATCACAACTCCTGGCTCGTGGTGCTACACTAAGGGGTGTGGCTCTGGGGGTGTGGCCAGATGGTCACCTTGATATCTGGCATACTCCTCCCGGCAGACGATGGCTGAGGTGGAAACACTTACCTCCAAGTAGATCCTTCACTTGTCATTATGAGGGGAAGTAATACTTCCACTCTCCCTCCCTCCCTCCCTCTCTAGAGACCTACACCAGTGAGCAGGTGTTGAGAGTCCAACTTGCAGCTGTGTCCATTCTACAGTCAGATACTGCTCACTCCTGGATGACCTCAAATCTAATTGGACGTTCAATATGGTTCCGTCCCCTCCACTACTCCTCCAGTGATGATTGCCTTCACTGTGTTGTGAAGTATAGAAAGGTACATAGCTTTTCTGAGCTCTCCCTACGGCTGCTCTCCCTTCTCTCTTTCCCTCCCCCTCCCCCTCTCCTTTCTCATTCTCTCTTCTGCTTTTCCCTCTTTTCTCTCCCTCCCCCCTCTCACCTTTCTCACTTTCTCTTCTGCTTCTGCTTCTCCCCCTTCTCTCTTCCTCTCCCCCTCTCCCTCTCTTCCTCTCCCCCTCTCCCTCTCTCCCTCCACTTCTCAGAGATATCTCCAATCAAAAGTGTGTGTCAATACGAAGCTATTATCTCTCGGCCTAGCAACACTGCAGGAGTCTGTCACCAGTTGCCACAGTAACGAAGAACTAATTGCGTTCCTGAGTGAGGGTGTGAGGGCTGAGGGGAGTGCCCAGAGGAAGGGAGTGGGGGCGTGGAAGGGAAGTCCTCACGAGACAAGATGGAGAAAATTAGCAAGGTTTATAAAACTCCGAAAATGATTTATCATCTCATCACATTCATCAATATCTCATCACATTCATCAACTTATCACCCACCACTGGTGTAATAAACAAAAGTATTGCCAAGCGGAGCGAGCCCTCCTAGTTGTGTCAACGGCCGATATTTCTCTATATTTATTTAGTGATGGGCACTGTACATACCGTAATGTTATACATGCTTCTAATTTTGCGTGCGCACTCTCTGCTCACCAACAATGCGTAGCATTCAACTACATGTATATTCATCATTCCACATATTGATCACTAGATTGGCCACATTACAGTAATATTGTCCACTACTCGTCGGAGATTTGGAGGCCGAGAAGAAACCTTACGTAGCCACGTACCCTGCAATTGTAAACATTGTAAGTAATCATACACTTAGTAGACTGGTAATGGATAAGTGAAGTTTAAATTGTTGACTCAGGCTGAAGAGAGAGGGAGCAGGAAAGACTGGACTTCACCAGAATTGAACTCAGGATGTGTGACTGGAAGTCCAGTGAACTAACCACTGAGCCATGACTCCCAGACAAAAGCCAGCCTCCCCACTCCCTGGAGTCACGCACCTGACAGACCATGCACACCTATTGTTCCTACTGAACTTCATACTTGCTACTTACCTAGATAGTCGTCCAAGAGTGTACCTACTGCAAACTATTAATGATGTGGTTAGAAAAGATTTAAAAAGACATTTGAATTAATAATCAGCTTACAATGTCATTAGCATCGACTCGAGTTCCAACTATTCTTAGACGAATATTATCCTTCTCTTGAATTACAATATCCTGTTTTGTATACAAGAATTGCAATGTATTTTATGTAATATACAATTATTTATACCTGGTCTGCTGTTGAATAGCTTGGTGGAGTTGAGTTTGGGTCAAATTCCATCTCAGGTGGAATGGACTGACGACAGAAATATAAACAATGGAAACAGCATGTTCAGGTTGACTTACATGTTTTGAGACGAAACAAGAGAGAGGTCCAATCTGGGTGAACATCCCCACCTTGTTCACCTTGGTTACCACGGCATCCAGAACCTCCCCCTTAAAGGGACGGAACACTATTGCCTGGGAAAACAACAAAGAAGTGTCCTGAACGATGTCCTAATTGGTGTCCTGATTGGTGTCCTGATAGATGCTGTGCCCAACCCACCTTATACTTGACGGGATAGAGGGAGAAGCCACGCCCAGGTTGGAGAGTCCCGAGGCCAATGTTGTCAATAGTGGTCACAGCAATCACAAATCCATACCTAGAAAGATAACGTATTCAGTTTCATTGGTGGGGGGGGGGGGAGCAAGGGCCCCCCTTAAATATGTTAGAAGTCCGGCCCCTTAAATCTAAGAAACCCAGATGGATGTATACGTAATGGAGCTGTCATGTAGACTGCAGTAACTCACTTCCCAGTACATGTACCCTCCACTTCGGTGAACAACTTCTTCTTGACCGTGTCTAGAAGGTTGGGACCAAAGTATCGTGGGTGAAGGAGGATCTCATGGTCCAAGGCTATCTGTATACAACATATAGTAATGGGGTCTTATTAGAAAAAGTGGGTGAGAAATGAAGTAAAATTCAATGCCATTCCAACCATTACCGCCTACATACAGGTATATGTACGTATGTGTTATCCGTATAGAAAGTGTTTAGAAACAGAAAAATAAACACACTTTGTTTACTTACATGGTAGAACATCGCGCCCACGCAATTCCTGACGTCATTTTCCCGCCAAAATCACGCGCGCCGACACGATTTCAAGATAGCAATTCGCAAGCTTTGGGCTGGCTTCTTAGCGAGAGCTGCAGCTAGTGATGGAAAAAGCAGACAACGAAATTGCAGAGCTTATTGCAGAGGTACGCTGTTGCATTTTTAATTTTACACTGCAAATGTACTGTAATGGAAGAATTGTCAGAATATTTGGGGGCGTGTATGCATGGACCACGGGATTTGATTGCATTCTGCAGTACCTAACCAGTAGAGGTTACCTCCAGACCGTGGCTTCGTTCCAGACTGAACTGCAGCACAGACCAAGGCAACAAGCCACTCCCACCCAGACAGCTGGGCTCCAGGTCTGTGCATGCACCTCACACAAAACGTTGTCAAAAATTTTGCCCTAATCTCAGAGTGAATTTCTTGTTGCGTTTGAATGTGGAGAAAGAGCGGCTTTTTTCGATCTCTGGAATCGGAACATACCTCATGCAACACTGGAACGAGACCCAACATGTCAAAACCTAGAATTTCACCTCAGTGTATATTTTGCCATTTACCCCATTCGTACAGGGGTAAGGGGTTAACGAAACAATCACACGTACACTATGAAATTGATGCATACCAGTCCTCCTCTCCACAGATTGGCGATAAAATACACTCATTTCAAGAATTTACAGAATACCTTGCCATGAGGAGTGCGGTCCTAGCTAGAAGCCCAGAACTAGCAACTTACTGTGCGCTTGCCTATCTCCCAGACCCCGCCTCTCACCCCGCCTTCAAGAAGCTGTTTACGGTATGATTTAATCTTTACCACAATATTTCACTAATAGGACATCTTACTTATCAGGACACATTAGTAATTAGGACATTTTAGTAGGACACATCTGTAGGTTTTTTTTTGTTCCAGGAATCATGGACTTTGGAACTGAAATCTCGCCTCGTACACTTTCTAAAGTTCTCCCTCAAAGGTGTTTCTTCTCAACCGAAACTTCTCTCCCTCTACCTCACCGTATCCTTCACACCTGTCACATGACAGTCATGTGATAGTCACATGATGTGTGAACACCCTATTTGTAGTACGTAACCCTGTCTTCCTTGACTCCGTTGTACAGAGTAAAATCTCACCCGCTGACTCGAGTGCTGAAGGTAAGTTGCTACCATTAAGTTAGCATTTAAAAGACGCTTATCTGTATCTCAATCTCTATTATGTAGATGTGGTTGTACTGAGGGAACAGTTAACTGAATGTCAAAAGCAATATTCTCAACGACTAGCTGAGATTCAGGTGCGGAGGTACTGTAATAGTCCGAACGTCCAGTTTGTGCTGGTCTGAAACTGTAGGCAAGTTATCACACATTGGTCGGCATAGCGATGGAGCTGTTGGACACTTTGGAATCTGCCATAGCAGGACGAACAGTATGTACAGTGTTCCGATTATTGATGCGTCCTAAATAGTAACGTCCTATTCACTCCAGATAACTCCTGAGAGTATTCAGAATATCTGCAGTAGATTATTTGGAAGTTCTCTCCCATCGGCTGTTGCCACTAGCGACACCCTCAGGCCACCTACAGCTACATCGATACTCAGACAGTCTGTATTGTCAATGAGGGAAAGGTTAGTGGAGACTTATCCAGCTGCTCCGCAGAAAGTGTGCTAGCTTTGTCTCTCGTCAGTATCCAGGCACCAGTCAATATCCCAACATCTACTCCCCTCCCTCGACCACCCTCCCCACCATCGCAACCTCACACACTCTCACATTCCCCCACTAAACCCTCGCCCCCTCATAAAAATCCGTCAACCCCGGGGAGACTGGATTTCAAGAGGATTAAGACTGCACTCTTCTCTGGCGATGAGAAGAAGACACTCATATTGCAGGCACTTCGATGGGTGAGTGTACTTGATGTTCATCAAAGTGGTGTGGGTCATCACACACACACACACACACACGCACACACACACACACAAACACACACACACACACACACACACACACACACACACCTCCAGCGACTGACCCAATCCCTCACCTCCCATCAGTACCATTCTGTTATGACAGATTACATCACCAACGACCTCTTGGGCAGCACAGCTGGCGATACATATCATGTAAGAGATTATGAGTGTGTGTGAGTGTGAGTGTGAGTGTGTGTGTGTGTGGTGGTGGTGGTGGGGGGGGGGGGGGGGGGGGGGGGTTGGAAGGGAGGAGTGCAAATGCATGTGGAGGTGTGAGGAAAGGTGAGTGCAATTGTGTGTGTGTGATCTTCTTTCCTATCCCCTCAGGCACATATCACTGGCCTACTGCAGTCTGGGTCAGCTGTGATACGAGAGCAGCTCTGCCGTCTACTCAATGCATTCTCCTCGCTCTCGGCAGGCAGGAGCTACCTGGCACACAGCCCAGCACTTGTGTCCACTCTCTGTCAACTGCTGGTGGAGGTGGCCGGAGAAGGAGAGGGAGAGAGTGGAGGAGAAATGGAGAGTAATATCTCCAGGAACGCACTTGGAGCAGTACAGAAGCTAAGTCTTAGGTAGGTTGCTAAAAATGATGCACTGCGTAGTACACAGACAGTTGTGGGTTTCGAGTTCCGCCTGAGGCAGCTCATTTTTCTTTGAAAATGACTGTCTTGGGTGAGTTGCATTTGTATTGTGTTGTATTGCTTTGAGAGTCTTGTGGTTTGATGTATATTTCGACAGGCGGCCATTGCAAGGATTAATGATCCAATGCAGTCTGCCACAGTGGGCAGCAGGTGCTATCAGTAGAGACGGAGTGAGTGAGTACGTTCTTCGCTACTGCCTTGCACTGCTCATGAACTTGTCACTGAGGAGTGCAGGCAAGCGGGCATGTATCGAGGTAGGACAAGTGGTACTAAGAACCCTCGGAGAGCTGTTGGAACACGAAGACCAAGAGGTTAGGCTTTAATGATTTTATGTTGGAGGCATCTCATGGAGTATGTACATACCACACTTGCTGTAGATCTGTTCCTATGTGAATGGAATATTGTACAGTCTGTTGTCACTACCTCAGCTACAGGTGGAGGCCAGAGTAATGGTGAGGGAACTGGAACACTTGTCACATCACATAGACACACAGACGCACAATGTATACACACACACACACATACACACACACACACACACACACACACACACACACAACACACACACACACAGGGTATGGGTGATATGCTCAGTTCTGCATTGGAGTCCAGTCCTCCGGAACTCAAGAGTCAACTCCATTACATCATCACCCAACTGCACTCTGAGACACCGTCTGCTGGTGCTACTGACAACAGCGAAACTTCACTATCTGACGATTCGGCAGATGAAGATGAAGAAGAAGAAGAAGATGAGGAAGCTGATGATGTCATAGAGGGAGACGAGGATGAAGTTGCCATAGCAACCACAGGCCCTGTGGGGGAGTCCCTACTTGTTCAATACTTAATTACACCTGAGGTATATATGTATATGTTAGGTTACCCCTCCTATCCTCATCGTGTGTGTGTGTGTGTGTGATGTGTGTGTGTGTGTGTGTGTGTGTGTTTATGTAGGGAACGACGAGAAGTGACTCCAATGAAAGCACTCAGATAATGACATTGTCAAGAAAGGTATACATAGTCACATGACACCATATTGCATCATGTGATGTCACATGATGCCATATTGCATCATGTGATGTCACATGATGCCATATTGCATCATGTGATGTCACATGACACCACATTGCATCATGTGATGTCACATGACACCACATTACATCATGTGATGTCATTTTGTAGGTACTGGATGCCCCGTTTATGAGGCCGGTCACTCCCCAAAGTCGACCAGCCAGCAGAGCATTATCAGCTGGTATGTGGTAGGCTCAATGTTGTTCGATCCCTTCCTGCACGTGTTTAGTATTTCTATTCACATGTCTGCAGTCTATCCTTCAGCTGAATGTGGAATGGGGACTAGGGAGGCAGCTGGTAATGATGGAGGTCAGAGTACAAGACGCACTTCCACAGCAGCAAGATAGTGAACATTTTGCATACACAGTGTCTAGACATGTTTACAAGTGGCTCCGGTTTACATGAGATTTTATCTGACATGTTCAGAAGGCATGGTGATGTGTACGCGACAGGTGTGTGACATTATCAACAATGTAGAACTGTACATCTGTGTTGTCCGGTAGCAGTCTACATGTCTCTAGTAGCTCCCGGAATGCCTGCAGAGAATGAGCATAACTTTTACTTAATTAGAGGAACACAAACAGGGTATTATTACAGGGGTTTCACTGCATATTCCCAAAAGATGAGAGCTTACATCACAGGTGGGCGTGCCAATGATGTTGCCCCAGATGTAGATGTGAGAGAGGGTGGTGTTCTTACTGAGAGTCTTAGCCAGTTCACACATACCTCTGTCCACAATGTGATTGTAACACACATTCAAGCTGCAAGTGTGAGAAGGGAGGGCACAGACAGTGAACTATAGATGTACATCTGAAGGCAAAGGAGACGTTACTTAAGCCGGGGGAATAAGAGCTGCCTGTCCTCAGTAGCTCAGTTGGTAAGAGCATTGTTTGGAAAGGTGATGGTTGTGGGTTTGAGTCCCACCCGAGGCAAATTGTGCTGTGTTGCTTTGTTTTTCTGTTGTGTTGTGTTGCCTTGCCTTGTTATTGTGGATGATTAAAGTCATGAATGTGTGGCTCTGTCTATGATTATGAGAATGTGATCAATGGCAGAGGTGCTATGGCAATTGTATGAGTAAAGCTGGGAGGTACCTAGTTAATTTGGTGTTGACTAGTAGAGCAGAGCTGATGTCCACTAGACCATAGTCCTCTATGTGATTACAGCTGAGGTTGAGGCTGGCTAGAGGAGTGTTGGCTCTGAGGAGCTGTGCAAAGTGCCTGCCACCATCTCGAGAGAGACTGTTACTGTAGAGCGTGTGTATGAGATACAGGAATGTTGTGTGTGTGTGTGTGTGTGTGTGTGTGTGTGTGTGTGTGTGTGTGTGTGTGTGTGTGTGTGTGTGTGTGTGTGTGTTGTGGGTGAGGTCACACCTGCTGACATCAAGGTGTGTTAGGGCTGTATTTTCCAAGAGATGTCGACACAGCCACTCGCAGCCTGTGTCAGTCATGGAGTGTTTAGAGAGACAGAGTTCTCGCAGAGTACGGTTCACCTGTACCGAAATACCAGTACTACATGTATCTCTCTATATACATGTATATGTACACATGTGGGAGTCACATGTCTCACATGGGAGTCACATGTCTATCACATGGGAGTCACATGTCTATCACATGGGAGTCACATGTCTATCACATGGGAGTCACATATCACATGCCATTTTAGATTTCATTTCTGCTTGCTGTAGTATGACAGTGTATGTACCTGTAGCATTCTGCTGATGTGTATTGTTGACTCCTCTAAGCGACTGTGTAGTAGAGGTCGTGAAAGGTCGACATGTCGTAGTGTTTGATTTCCATGGAGAACTGTCGCCATGGCTATGACGCAGTCAGTGTCGATGTCTGTGTATGCAAGTCCGAGATGGGTCAGACTTCGATTCACCTGCAGCAAAAAATGAAAAACTCTCTAATAGGGACATATCTTCAGGTCCCAACTCCATTGAAGCCTGTACATACCACCCTCTGAAATGAGGACACCTCTCTAATAGGGACACATCTTCAGGTCCCAGACATGCAGTTACCTGTAGCATGGAGGCAACATGGATGCCTCCTCTTGCACCTATCTTGCATCCATTCAGAATCAGAGTTGTCACTGAACTGTTGAACTGCACAGAAAGATTCATAAACACAGCCCCTATCATTAATGAGATTATTACCTGCAGTGCATTGGCCAGCATATCGACTCCAGACTCCATAAAGTCATTGTGACTAAGATTTAGCTTTACAATAGAGCACTTGGGATCCTGAGTGGGGAGAGGAAAAGCAGTTCATTAGCCATGACATCTGCTTTAACTGCACATCTACAAGTCTGAAGGTGGTACTATAGAGCATCCATGTAGCATGCAATGTGGGCTTCTGCCCACCTATTGTAATCACTCCACTCCCATGCCATCTGCCCTGTATGTACTATAGACTTCCTGAGAACTGTCAGAACTACAAAGAGGATATTAACTGGGTCAGCTCAGTAGACCTTGTACTGGCCTATAAGTGCATTGTACTCTCAACTTAGGCACACATGGTAGTAATGTGTCAAAGTTGTCATATGTGCAGCTGTCCTTATACAAATGCCATGTGCAGACCATGTGGAGAATTTCATAATCCTCATACTTTTGGGAGAATATTGTTTGCCTAGTCAGGCATTCCTGAGTTTCCAAATATGTATGGTGTATAATTATGTATTTGTGTGGCATGTATTCTCAGAAAAGATTATTGTCTCAAGGTCCCAACTCCATTGAGACCCCTCACAAGGGGCACTTCTACTTGTGATAGGGACACATCTTCATGCAGTCCACCATTACAGCCAGGGGTTTTGATACAATAGATAATACTTCTGCACAGTAACCTTGAGATATTCGGCAAGACACTTTATTCCTTCATCACAGATGACGTTATAGCTCAGATCCAGCTCACTGATGCAGCCATGGGACGAGAGGGCCTTCACCAGTACAACTAAATCCTGTAAATACATCGCATACAGCTTACTAAAATAAATCATTGTGCAGGAGTACAGCTAGTTAGCTCCTTACGTCATTTCCAAGGCGACATTGGCTCAATTCTTTACTGTTCCCATTCAACTGCACAGTTTTGGAGCTGTATGGGTATGACGTCATAGCATGCATTGGTACGTGGGAGGGACCTCGCATACGTGGCTTGAAAACTGTACCTTTTGGTGTTGGTCAATATGCTGAGGATGTTGGTATAAACAGCGCTCTTGGCGTACTCGCTGTCCTCTGCAAACGCAAAGTTTTGCCAAATTTGCGCAAAGTTTGCGGCCATCTCTTATTGCCATAGAAACGAGATATAATTGCGCGCGCGCGTAAAAAGCGCATGCGCTATACATCGTCTGCAATCTCAGGGGTGACTATACAATGCCACACAGTTTATTATAATTCTCAACGTCCAGTTTCATTACACTGTCTTTCCACTTGCTATAGTCAATGATTTCTTTTCTGCCTCCATTTGAAATGGACAAAGCATGTGTTACTAACCTCCCATTGAAGAGAACACGAACAAAATGACGTGCACTCTCTTGAGCACTGGAATCCTTCCACAACTCAAAGGATAGCCTTGAAGCATAAGGAATCCACTCCTTTACAGGTATTCCAAGACCCTTCATCAGTTGATTTATCATTGAATCGTGAGTGAAGGTAAGCATGATTTTGTACCTCCCTTGTGCAGGAGCCTCTTCTGTTATGATCCTCTCCATGGGGTCCAGTAGGGAGTGTTTAATGAATGGTAGAGTAGCTATTAGAGATGAATTTGATGGATATTTTTCCGACATACACCAGTCTGCGTAATCAAACATCTGTTTCCCCAATACACAGTCAGCACACTCTCCATCTTTGGTACATGGAAAAATTGAGTTAGAGGGTAATGAATGGCAGCCCCTGGTTATAAAGTGGTCAAATATTTCTGTCCAAGGAGTGTTTGGATGAATGTTAAGCCCATACAGGTCAATTAGCTCATCCTTCATCCAATTTAGGAATTTTTCTCGTGTATAATATCCATTCTGTATTTTCTCAGCTTCCCTTAGTTTTAGAATATTCGTGCATTTTTGGTACGTCTCTGGCACTGTTTCAGGAGGGGCTTGATTCAAGGTACCAGGTTGTACATGTATTTTGACTAATTCACGAAGTTTTCCTGCATCAGGAATAAACCCCAGCAAAAATGCCCCTGCACTTCTGATTGTTCTTCGATACTCGGTGGATTGGACATACACCTCACTCTGCATATCAATTCCTGAAAACAATTGACCATATGCTGCTTGCATCACAGTGCCAAGATTTAAATGCTGTAGAAACCCTTTAGACGTAAGGTCACCGGTTCGACAGGACTGATTTTTAGAGCCAGGATGCAAGCTCAACAGTCCATTTCGAACATTCCCAATTGGAGTAAGGAGAGGAAAGTCATTCAGGTTGTCCCATAACTTAGGGTTATAGTCCCAGTTGGGAGATAGCTCCTTGGAGTCAAGACTACATTTGTAGTGGACTTCGGGATGCCTCAGCTGAGGTTTGATAGTTGCCGGTGTTCGATCTCCATGCCTTAGAACGATGTGAGCATAGAGCAGTTCGTAGGAATCAGTTTGTAACTGTTTGTGTACAAGATTCCCTTCTTGGGAGAATTCGGTTGTTATTCCTTCGAGCAGTGTCTGGTGGCAGTAGTGCTTTAGGCGTTTTCGATATGGCACGCACGGAGTTATATCTTTTGCAGGGGGTCTGTCAAAGATACCAGCTGGTTGGTTCTCTCCATAACTGTTTTGCAACGATGACTGGGTAAAGAAATATGCTCCACCTATTGTAAAAAAAAACAGCTGCAAGTTAAATATTGATGAAGTTCGGTCCTCCGGGATCTAGATAGTAAGTTGGTTGCTTACTTAGTAGTAGAATGAGACAGAGAACAATAAGATGACCTTTCTTACACCTACGCATGGTCCGTACGCACTCGCGTTTGCATAGCGCATGAACTTGCGGCAAAGCGGCCCGTGTACGGTACTGGAATGGAATGGGCCTAGTTTTCATGACGTCACGGGCAGCAGAACGTTCTCGCGGTGATGACGTCAATTGCATGCACATGTTCAGAACGTGTTTTCTCGCGCCCAACAAAACCGGTTTGGCTACACACGTTGCCGCAGTTTGAAAGTGCGAGTGTCAACGCTATACTGAGTGTTAGGGGGACGATAGCTTTCTCTCCCATCTCCGTCCTTTGGGGAAATGGTGAACGCGCTTTCTTCCTCACTGAGAACACGGTTCACAGCGGTGAAGGCCGCCTGTCCAAAAACAAAGCACTTTTGGCGTGTGTCACACTGGTACTGGAAGCACTGCTAAACTAGCTTGCTGGCAAATTTCGCACAAAGCACTTACCAGAGAACATGTCCGTAGACCCAATTACAAACTTCGTGGCTGGGGGGTGAGTATTGAAAGTATGCCAAAAATTTTAGGCCGTTCTTTTCGGGCCGTGCGCGAAGCGGCCTGCAAGCATGCAGGTCATTCTCTCCCTCTCTTTTCTTTGTCCGGGTCTAGGTTAGCTGGGGCTGCTGGTACAACTTTCACTTGCCCGCTGGAGGTCGTGAAAACCAGATTGCAGGTATGATAAACGCTGGACGCTATCGCACACTGCATGTACCCTCTCGTGCATCTGTAGACGGCAGTGGGACAGAGTCTGATACACAGATATGGGCTGGCCACAGCAGGTATTGGGGTCGGTGGGCTGGAAGGGAACATCACAACTGTACAGATTCCAAAGAGCGTCTTGTATGCAAGGTGGGGAAAGCTCTTTTTCCTAAAAATTCTTTCTTGTTGTATACACTACTATGTAATAAATCAAAACATGTTTCTGTTCGGAGATAGTATTCATGGCGAGGTGTGGGGGCGAGGAGTGGTATTCACCTCCTTAGTCCCTCGTTTGTCATTTAGATTTCATCATTTCTTTTGAGACTATTCATTGATATTTCAAAAGGTGCTATGTAATGGGTTATTGTATGTATTACCCCTCTCCCTCCCCTTCTCCCCCCTCCCCTTCCCCCTCCCTCCATTATGCAGACACTTATTCCAAACTGAGGGAGCACTTGCATTTTTCAAAGGCCTGGCTCCCAGTCTCTTTGGCATTATCCCCACCAGGTAGACAATGGCACTCAACACTATGTGTATATTTCACTTCAAGGGTGTCAGAATTTTAGACAATAGTGTTTTTTGAAATCATCATTGTGTGCTGTTGGCACCATTCCTGTGTTGTGTTGGGTTGACTGCCGACCTCCATCTTGCAGGGCTCTGTATTTCATGGCATATTCACAGGCAAAGCAGGTTTATAACCGAGTACTCTCTTACGAGAGTCCTTTGGTGCACTTGGCGTCCGCAATATCTGCAGGTACACACACACACACACACACACACACACACACCAAGTAAGCATTACCATTATCCCCACCCCCTCCACCCAGGTTTGGCTACAACTACTGTCACTAGTCCCATATGGGTGGTCAAGACCCAGATACAGCTGGATACAAGGTCAGTAGGGCTCAGGATCAAACGTAGCCTCGGTTCCCAGGCCTTCCCCGTTCACGTAATTGTGCGCGTTTTGATTGTGCGGGGGAGGGAAACATTTGAAATTGGGGAAGGCCTGGGATGAAACATCACGTGAGGGTAGGCGTTGGGTAGACGCACTAGCGTGCGCCGCTGTTGGCCTCAATCACAAATTGTATATACTCGCGAGAGCTAAGACGTTCGACGTACGTGGCTTGTGAGTATGCAGTATATATATGCTACGCTTTACACTGGCGTAAGTCTAGTTTTATTCTCGAGCTAGAAGCTTAGATAGTGACTTCGAGGTCAACAGGGCGGGCGCTACATGTCATCCCTCACGTGATGTTTCATCCCAGGCCTTCCCCAATTTTAACTGCACAATTATGCGCAAAGGGAAGGCCTGGGAACTGAGGCTAGATCAAAGGTACAATGAGGACATTGTTATATCACAATTGATCTATGGAAGTGCTAATTACTGCCCCTTGCCTCACTACTACAACTCTTATCAAACTCCCACCCAATACATGTACTTCCACCAGACAGCTGAAAGTGTAGATGGTCAGATAATGTAGTGCTAAATGTAGATGTGAGTGATAGGCTGTCAGCTGTATTACAGCCCTGATCCTAATCTCAGTACACCAGTATAATTGTACACTCACTCTCACTCTTTACAGACCTGGAAAGTCACTGGGTCCAATGCCATGTATTAGAAGGATCCTCAGACAAGATGGCTTAAGGGGCTTCTATAGAGGGCTAACGGCTTCTTATGCTGGTAAGGGCAAAATGCCACACTCCAAACTGACAGTTACATAAATAATCACTCCAAGAGTTGCTGAGAAAGGCAAAGCAACACAACAGAAAGGCAAAGCAACACAACAAAACTCTGCCCGAAACAGTCAAGAAAAATTGGCTGCCTTGGGCGTGACTCAAGTTGTACATCATCATTGTCAGCCTTGAGCTGTCCCCTCTGTGCAGGCTTAATGATGTACTATGGAATTCTATTCTGTCGTGTATTGCCATATATTTTGAATGGCCCTTGTTCTAGAACATCTTCTGGTTGGCTCACTAGCTACCTATTGTACTGGTCTATAGGCAGAGGGGGGTCTAGACTGGAATTTAATTCCCTGCCAAGTATTGACTAGCTAGCACAGCAAGATGACCTACTTGTACCTCTAGAAGGACTGGCACAGCTGCACCCACAATTTTAGCTACCCTAATCAATGCCCATAGTTAGTGTGTGGTTTGGTATTGTAGTATTGTCCATACTTAATGTGTGGTTGTGTTCCTGTTTTCCAGGTACACTTGAAACTGCAATACACTTTGTAATTTACGAGCATGTGAAGAAGATGATGGCTATCAATGATCAGAGGGAACTGGAACTCACAGAGTGCATGCTTGCAGCTGCTACTGCTAAAATGACTGCCTCTTCTCTTTGCTATCCCCATGGTGAGTCCCCCAGCCCTCCCCCCCCCCTTTCCCCCATCGCCCCTCAACTCTCCCTCCCCTTCACCTCCCTCTCTCTCTCTCTCCCACAGAGGTGTGCAGAACACGGCTAAGGCAGAGTGTGAGTAGGCGCGAGAGGCGCTACCACAACTTCCTCCAAACTCTCCGTGTGGTGTGGCTAGAGGAGGGAGTGCGAGGGCTCTATGGAGGGATGGGGGCACACCTCGTGAGAGTAGTCCCCAACACTGCCATTGTATTCTTCACCTATGAGGCCGTCCTGAGGATCTTTGAGAGAAGAAACTCGTACTCATAGAGACTATTATCATCTATCATATTCCCTACCCTGGTTGTCACTTCATCCCTTCAATTCCCCCTCCAGTGTACAAGTCGTCCCTTGGCATCTACTTGTTCACACCATGTCTTTCATCTTACCACTTCCAGTGTCCAGTTGTACTGTTTTATATATTCTGCCAGTGTTGTGTGTGATGTCCCCCGTGATGTTCTAGTAGCCCCTTGTCATCCGACTATTGGTTGCCCCATTTTATTACTGGACTGTCCTGTTTGGCAATGCTTGCTTCTTATCTCATTCATCATGAAAACACATTTAAGCAGTTCATTTTCAAAATTTGTGTGACCATTAGCTTCCTCTGTTGTCTGTTCACAGTCCTTGTGTGTTGTGTGAGGGGTCTTTTCTGTAAGCAGGTTCTATTAGAATCTTGTTAACAAATAATTGTTGAGCGTCCGCAGAGCCTACGAGTAAACACCTCCAACTTTGCGCCATCTTAAAAATGCTTTGTTGAGGGTAATTAGTGTGTACATGTAATTGATGTTAACGTAACCTTTGAACCTAATTTAATGAGGTGCGCGCGCTATTGGGTAGGCGTGGCATATACCCACGTGTAGCGTTAGAGATGGCAAGAGACGAGGGTATTCTTCAGAGCTTCTGGGGACTGTCCTCCCTGGATGAGAAGGAGCGCGAGGACTCGGCACGTGAGCTCCTTACAGCCCTGTGGAATAAACAGGTATTGATTATTAGCCTTTAGCCTGCTCACCGCAAGGTAGTAACTAACTCCCTGTGGTGCTGTAGGGCGAATGTAAGGAGGGAGAGATATCGACTGACTTGCAATACACACTACAAAGATTAGTCAAAGGACTGGCTTCTGGGAGGAAGGGGGCGAGACATGGTTTTTTCGTTGCACTAACGGAGGTTGGGACAGGTTTCTCCAGCACTACTGTTCTCTACTCTCTCTCTTCCTCTCTACCTCTCTCTTCCCCTCCCTCTCTCTTTCTCCCTCTCCCTCTTGCTTTCTCTCTCCCTCTCGCTTTCTCTCTCCCTCTGCCCCTCCCTCTCTCAGCTTCTGTCCATGTTTTCAGAAGTGAAAGTGACAGAGATTTTGCGACTGATGAATACTCACCTGCAAACACACAGTGGCATAAAAGGATCGGTAAGATTCATATCAACACATCACCACTCACACACACATACACACACACACACACACACACAACACACACAACACACACACACACACAGGAAGAAAAAGGTGTTTACTTCGGTCGTTTCTTTGCCCTCTCCTCTCTTGTACAATCAGGGAGGTTGACAAACGAAGTATGTACATAACACTGTATAGTCCTTCTAAATTGAAAATGAAAGTTATTGATGTACTCTATACAGGATGATGCTATTGAGGTTGCTAGGGAACTTGCGGCTATTGCAACGAGAAAACCATTCTTGAGTGAAGTGTGTGCTGTTGCCATGGGAAACCTGTTGGAGAGTGGTTGCTATGGCGACGATGAAGACGCGAGATTGGGGGTTGTGAGGGAGTGTGGGTTGAGTGAGGGATGGGGTGAAGGATGCACTCCCGAGAGGCTGTACCTCTATCTGAGGCTGAGGAGTTCGATGGGTAGGGAATTGTGGTGGAAACAGCTGGCAAAGAAGTGGCAAGGAAGAGAGAACGATTTATTTTCTACTTCTAATCTCGGCTCTCTCATAGCAATCCTAGAGGTACTTTATTAGGACAGAATAAAGTGTCCTGATCAGTGAAGTGTCCCGATCAGTGATTAATGAGGTGTCCTGATTCAAGACACAGTCATAGTATCCCATTTTGTGAAGATGGCCTTGTTTCCTCCCTCTGCTGATGTGCCATTTCCACATACAGGTGTCTTGTAGCTCTCATCCACGACTCCATTCCGTGTGGCGGTATGTACTGGAGACCATCAGGACCACGCCCCTATTCCCCCTCTTTTGGGCCAAGATGGTTGAAAGTCAGTGTTCACTCTATCTCCCTCCCTGCTAAAGGGACCAGTGTTATCTTCCCTCTTATCACCTCAACAGGCAACCTTGTTCTCTCCACACCCATGAAAAAGCTGATGGCACTCAAAATTATGGAGTCCATTTTACCTGACATTTCAAATGAAGAGGTATTTGTTGAACAGCAATATCTGAATTCTACTACTGAGTTGGTCTCCATGGTTGCTGCAGGTTGCTGTGGTATTCAGTACCAACGTCCTCCGCTGTGTTCTAAATAATGCCTCCACTCACAGCAGTCCCCTCTACGACCCGATTCGAGAACTGGTGAGTGTGTTTTAAAAATAGTAACCGTTCTGCAATTGTTACTATTTTTAACCTAGCTGACTGCTATCTCTGTTGCTAGTCGTGCTCAAAATGTCCTAATATCCATCTGGACCCACTTGCAGTACAGGTAGGTATGTCAGAGTTGCATTTAGGGGGGGGGGAGGTGCAGGGTCCCCCTTTTAGCCTCCTGCTCCCCCAAAATTTTCAGAGTTGATTCTTTACATGTACGAAATATTTTCTGCATCCATTTTGACCCCTCCCCCCAACCTCCATTTTCTAAATGCAACCCTATGTGTGCATGGAGAGAGAGATAATAAGCTCAAAACAGTGCTGTCCAGGGATCGCTCAGCTTGTCTGGCCCCACCAGATGTTTTTTTTCTCATGGAATGTGTTGTCTGCTAATAGAATGGAATCATTGTGTCTGGTGGGTGTGGTTGTCTTCACTCAGGACTGGAGGGAACTTCGACCACATTACCAAGAGCAACACCATGAAGACTCTTCTGTCAATGGTACAGTGATCTGGACCCATTAATTATTAACCCTCGGCGCGCATGCGCAGCGAGGGTTACGGTACTTGGTCGTGTGTGTCTGTGTGTCTGTGTGTCTGTTAAGTCACATCTCACCTCTGGAGCGTCTGTCCTGAAAATACTGTTACGTTCTCAGCAGGCAACAGAGATAAAAAAATTGGGGTTTTCTCTGAAACTGCTCCATTGCAGAGATACACCGCTTCTGGCATTGTATGGCTATCTGTGCAGTCGGCCATTTTGGAAACCGCGCATACGGATTATTAGCGTTTCAATAGCACGTGCATTTTCAAAGATTCGCACACGCGTGGTGCCGAGGGTTCTACACTCTAGTGTATTCATTCACAAATTTACAAGTCCTTGCTCCTGCCTAGGTCAACTGTGACAATCTTGTTTCAAGATTGCAAGAAATGTTTCATTCTCCAAACATTTTGACGGACAATTTTGACAGGTGATCACTACTCCTCCGGCATCGTGTTATTGTTTCTATGGTGATGTATTTGTGCTGTTTCTATAGCGATGACCCCTTGAGTGAACCCCGTACTGTTCAAACATGGGTTGGAGACCAGGTAAAGTGCAACTCTAGATTCCCTTTTGATTTTGATGTGATATTTAAGTAAGTTAGCAAGCCATTTTGGATTGATCCCACAGCTTCTGGCGATAGTTAAGAACAAAATCACTCACAAGAGCAGTAACACTCTCCTGAACATTGCTGAGTTTCTTCTCCTCCACGCCTACTACTGTGACACACCCCTTGATGGGGTACACATTGCCAATGTCGAACCAGATGTGAGGAGAATTTGTTCCGATCGGTTGACCAGCGTGCTCTCTGAAGTCTGTACGCTGGTACCATCGGGTGGTGCCTCTGGGAGTGGCAAGGAGGGGCGGAGTGTGCCTGGTGTTGTGGAAGAGACAGGACAGCCGTATGTGGTTGCTCTGCTGTCATTTGCACAGCAGTTGCCATCACAACCACTGCAAGATGAGGTACAAAGTATTACTTCATAAACATGTACCCTCTGAAATGAGGACACCTCTCTAATAGGGACACATCTTCAGGTCCCAAAGCCTGTACATACCACCCTCTGAAATGAGGACACCTCTCTAATAGGGACACATCTTCAGGTCCCAACTCCATTGAAGCCTGTACATACCACCCTCTGAAATGAGGACACCTCTCTAATAGGGATGTCTCTTTCCCTCCAGGGTCTTGCTGCATGGCAGTATGTTGGAAGTGTAATGAGTGAATTAGAGAGTGATGGTGAGCTCCAGTTAGAAGAGAGTGCATTCCAGCTGCTTTTTGCAGCTGTTGGTCTGAATCTTTTGAAGGAGACTGCAAGCTCCATTGAGACCATTGAGGTGTGTGTGTGTGTGTGTGTGTGTGTGTGTGTGTGTGTGTGTGTGTGTGTGTGTGTGTGTGTGTGTGTGTGTGTGTGTGTGTGTGTGTGTGTGTGTGTGTGTGTGTGTGTGTGTGTGTGTGTGTGTGTGTGTGTGTGTGTGTGTGTGTGTGTGTACGTGTACGTGTACGTGTACGTGTACGTGTGTCTGTCCAGGTGGAGTTATGATACTCCCCTCCCTCCCCTCCCTCCCCTCCCTCCTCTCCCCCCCTAACCCTAGGATCTAAAACAGTGTTACCTCAACATGAAGTCCCATCTCCAACTCAAGACCAAAACTCCGCCCAGGAAGCCCTTAAGCTCCACCCCTTCCGATGATTCACCGAACTGGATAGAAGTGATGGTAGACATTCTTCTGGGGTTCCTATCCCAGTCATCTCTTCTATGGAGATCGGTCGTGGACCAAGTATTTCGAAGAATTGTACATCACGTGACACCTGGAGTTGTACGACTCATTGCGAATGTGAGGGGAACATGGTTAATGATTGTTAATTGGGAACCCAGGGGGCCTGAAATAGGGGGGAAATTGGAACAGGGGGCCTACGATTAGGGGAAATTGTAACTTCAGGGGGGCTAGCTATGAGTAGAAATGTTTTATTTATTGGATGGACAGGTGCTGAAACCACAGAAAAAGGAAGAGCTAATGGAGGGAGAGGAGGAAGAGGGAGAGGGAGAGGAGGAAGAGGGAGAGGGAGAGGGGGAGGAGGGAGAGGGAGAGGGGGAGGAGGGACAGGGAGAGGGGGAGGGAGAGAGGGAGGAGGAGGGAGAAGGCGAGGGGGATGGAGAATGTGATGAAGGATCAGAGGAAGATATGGACGATCAAATCGACCCCCACTTCAGAGGAGAAGTGATGAAAGCTCTCGGAAGTGTGGCTGCTCAATCTGAGGATGAGGTGACCCAATTAAGTCCCATTAAACAATGTTCCATTTTCTTGATTGTTACGGTCTCCATTCCAGAGTGACATGTCGATGAGTGATGGAGAGATGGAGAGAATTGATGAAGCATTAGCAGCTGCCTTCCGTAGTCGACTCTTTGGACAATCCAACACTAAGAAGAAGAAAGGTCACCTTTTTGTCCTCAAAATTGAAGTGACCATTAAAATTTTTCTCTACAGATGAGTCGAAGTCTATAGTTCATTTCAAGCTAAGGTAAGTGTTCATATACCTGTACTTCCATACTTCCATATTGCCATTCTCCCATTCTAGAGTACTGGATCTGGTTCAGACAATACTGCAGCGACAACATTCCAATCCAGCCATCCTGGTTAGTATAGAATGAGGACATTGTGACCTAATAACCTCTGAACTCTGACCTCCATAGGACCTGGTTCTACCTCTCTATCACATGATCCGTTCATCTCGGAATAAACCTGACCACGCCCCTCTCGTTACCCGAGGAATACCCTTGTTCACTAACAAACTCTGTCGTTCTAAGAAGGTTAGCTGGTTGCTATAGCAATACAGCCATATTTTCAATCTTCATAACCCACAGCCTCTTCGGGAAGGGATAGATTCAAGCCACACCCACTCGTTACTTCAGGAGCTGATACAGTGTCTATACAAAGGTTGGATATTCTATAAAAGTTCTTTTTTTAATCTGTTCACTAATTTGTCTCCAGACAATGACCAGCAGGGTGTAAAGTTACTTAATGATGGGATCCTATACTTGGTGAGAATATGGAGTAGTGTTCCTTCGTCTACTCCTCCCTCCCTCCCTCCCTCCCTCCCTCCCTCCCTCCCTCCCTCCCTCCCTCCCTCCCTCCTCTCTCTCTCTCTCTCTCTCTCTCTCTCTCTCTCTCTCTCTCTCTCTCTCTCTCTCTCTCTCTCTCTCTCTCTCTCTCTCTTCCAGCTCAAAGTTCTACTTTCCTCCAAGCCCCTCCCCCCTACGACCATCTCTCCTATTACCACACGAGCAGCTCGTAAGAGAAAGAGAGAGAAGCAAGAAGAAGATACAGAGTCATCGCATGGATTGCTCGACGTGGCTTTGGTCACTACCTGGTTCTCTGACCCACTTCATGACTTCATAACAAAGAAGTAATTCGAGGAAGATGTGTTGTTTTCACTTTCACTTTCACTTTCACACACACACACACACACACACACACACACACACACACACACACTCTCACACAAACACACACACACACACACACACAAACACACACACTCACAGGAATTCCACTGTTCACCACAATTTCTTTTTTGCCTATATTGAGAGATATCCGGTAATACCCAGGTACACTAGCATCACATGAGTCATGTGATTTCTCTTGTTTAGGAGTTGGCATGGCAACTGATGCAAAGGCTAGTGGAGGACTTACCAAGCTCTGGAAATCGTTTCAGAAAGGTAACTGTGTTTCTTCAGTAGCAAAATTCACGTCTCTTCATCCCTCCCCCTTTCCCCTCTCCCTCGTCTCCCTCCCCTCCCTCCCTCACAGGTACAGGCATATGAACTACTGATTCAGCTCCTGTCGGCAAAAGTCAAAGACGAAGTTAGTTGTTCGTTATCTCCATAAGTACAGCTGCATCAACTGAATGACCTTCTCCACCCTCAGGTATTCGTGGAGTGTGGGCTGCCTCTGGTGGGACCTATTGTCTCCCATTGTACAACAGAATTATCAGACTGTCTAGACAGGCCAGACAAACAGGCTAAACCGGTTTTGAAACTGGTTTTGCAACTGGCCATCACATTACAGCATCACAAACAGGTGACACCTTACATCGTATATTAATGTCGTTTCCTGCTATGAAGGTGTCCTGATTGGTGAGGTGTCCTGATTAGAGGGGTTCCACTCTTTTCGTTCCAGCTGACACCCTCCGTACAACAATCTCTTATAAATGGCATTCGTCCCCTCCACGAGGGACAGGAGAGTGGGGGGTGTGGGGAGGTGACAAGGAGAGTGTGTGACAAGCTGATGTGTGTACTTGAGGGAGAGGGAGAGGGAGAGGGAGGAGAGAGGAGGAGAGCGAAGAGGCGGAAAAAAGGCCCTCAAAGAAAGACAAAGAAATATCTTATTAATTTTGTTGTAAATCAATAATTTTACAACATTTTGATGGTTTGTATGTCATGTGACAATCAGGTGATCATCTCTTGAGACGACGACGTAAAAAGCGGTGTTTCTTTCTCCATTTTTTGTACTTATGACGGTTCATCTTCCTTCGCCTCTTCTTCAACACACTACTACAGTCTATTGTTGTTGGTGTGGAGGCTGGACACATTGAGTCTGGACCTAGTGTGGTATTTTTAGAACATGTACAAGTGAGAGGTGTACAGGTTTCAATGGAGTTGGGACCTGAAGATGTGTCCCTATTAGAGAGGTGTCCTCATTTCAGAGGGTGGTATGTACAGGTTTCAATGGAGTTGGGACCTGAAGATGTGTCCCTATTAGAGAGGTGTCCTCATTTCAGAGGGTGGTATGTACAGGTATCAATGGAGTTGGGACCTGAAGATGTGTCCCTATTAGAGAGGTGTCCTCATTTCAACACTTACCCACTGGCCAGTGAATCCAATCGGCTAGTAGACGGGTATTCTCTAACAGTTCTCTATTCAAACCAAATGTGTTAGCTAAAGAGGTCCTTGTAGCCTTCTCCATCACCAAATTGAAGTGAAAATTGAGAGAGTCCGAGTGTTTGACTGTTGAAGCCATCATTGGAGACATGTCAGTGTGGGTTGACACATAAATTGGAAATGATAGCTGGGTTTCATTCCATGCAGACATGAACTTGTCTGAACGTGTGGCTCTGCAAGGGAATGTCTGTGAACTGAAGAAGATGGAGGTTTCGCCTGCAGTCCAACTGCTGCTATCTGAGCAGGAAGTGATCGCATTTTGTGAAAATTCAAAGCTGCTGCATTTTTTGCTACTTCTGAGTAGTAGTGTACAGGGTAGTCTGCGGGTCTGAAGAAGAAACCGACATACCATGACCGCTTCTCGTCCCCACACCGAACTGCACGGAACGGAACGGCATATCTGCTGACTCGGCAATTTGTGCACGTGCAGCCTACTGCACATGCGCAGTGTTACTTCAGCACTGCACGTACGGGCATCAATTGGGCAAGGTACTTCGAGACACGCGGAGGGGTGAGTGTATATTTACATTGAAACTGACCGTCCCGCCCTTTCTAACTCCCTAAGAGAAAGACGCAGACCCCAACCAATATGAATGGCTATGTGCGCGAACGTGCTGAGATAATATTCATAGTTCCAACTGGTATTAGGTCCCCTTGCTCCATTCATCACACACGTCGCTGCATTTGCCGCTAATTTTATTTGTTTACGAAGCGGCTGTTTACAATACGATACGTTATTAAATATATGAGGTGGTGGTAAAACCTGTTCCCTAATTGCTTCCACTTAGGGGCTATATGTCTAAATATGGCATGATGCACATGTGTAAACTTTAATTGTGCGTAAAAACTGAAGTGAGCTTTGTTTCCTGGCCTCTATTGTCTCAGGAAGTCGTTGTATCTTTTAAAAATATGGGAGACGAGGATTTTTCTGCTGTAGGAGCAGGTGCCTCACAAACTTATCCCGCCCAGTGCTCCAGTCTGCGCAAAGGGGGGCATGTGATGATAAAGAGTCGTCCGTGTAAGATTGTTGAGATGTCCACTTCCAAGACGGGCAAGCATGGACATGCTAAGGTGTGCAGAGAATGTAGAGGGTGTGGTTTGGGGTGTGGTTTTTCATTTTCTCCCTGTCCTTTTTGTTCCCTCCCTCCCGCCCTCCCTCCTACCTACCCCCCCTCCACTCTCTGCACCTTCTCCCTCCTCCCCCCCTCCCCCTCCTCCCCCCTCTCCACTTTCTCCCTCCCCTCTCCTCCTCCCTCCCTCTCCACCTCCCTCTCCTTCCTCCCCCTCTCCACCTTCTCCCTCTCCCTCTCCCTCCTCCTCCCCTCTTCTCCTCCCTCCCTCTCCACCTCCCTCTCCTTCCTCCCCCTCTCCACCTTCTCCCTCTCCCTCTCCCTCCTCCCCCCTCTCCACTCTCCCTCTCCACCTCCCTGACAAGGTCCATCTTGTTGGTATTGACATATTCACTTCCAAAAAATATGAAGACATCTGTCCTTCTACCCACAACATGGACGTACCTAACCTCAAGCGAACAGACTACCAGGTAGTGTGATTGATATTGATTTAGAGCTGATTTTGTGGCACTGACACAGCTCTGCACTCTTACTGCCCCTCTCTCCCTCTCTTTTCCTCTCATTTCTTTCAGTTGGTGAATATTGATGAGGGCTTTCTGTCACTAATGGCTGATGATGGTGACACTAAGGATGATATTCGTCTACCAGGTAGACTGTTTATTTTCGTTTGGCCTCGTCAAGGCACGTGCTGAAATAGGGACATCTTTATCAGGACACCTTTTTACATCAGGAAAATACCCTCTGAAATCCTTACCTTCTCAGAGTATCTTCAATGTCTGAAATCATGACACTTCTCTCCCAAGTTTTTCCACTCTGTACTGTCAAACTGAACTACCACAGCCTCACAGCACATGTCTCTATGTACCTTCTTACAGAGGGAGACCTTGGCAAGGAGATTTCTACAAAATTCGAGAAAGAGGAACAATTTCTTGTCACGGTCCTCACCGCCATGGGTGAAGAACAAGCTGTCGGCATCAAAGCTATGACAAAATGACGGAAGTGTTCTAAATATAGCACAGTCCATGAGCTAATGAACACTTTCGTATTTGTAGGCACAAGTTCTAATAAACGATACTTGTTTCATTTCTGTGTATGATTGTTGAGAATGATAGTTGCAATTATTGTCTTATTTGTATCCTGTGTAAAGTCGTTAAACAATCATGAAGTTACCAATTATTACACAATTGTTATGTGATTATAGCACATCAATTCCTCCACGCCAGTTTGGTTTGTAGGAAGAACGTCATTACATCACACAACAAGCAAAATAAATACACAGACATAATTGTTATTAAATTTGATTGATTAGTCAGCTTTCTGTTGGTCAGTTGATTGTACCACCTTGGCTATCCCAAGTGTTTCAAGGATGACGCTGTTGGCGACGTGATCACCAGGGGTTTCCTCACGACGATTAAGAAGCAGCTGCTCGCCACCCTTGGTAACGATGAGAAGCCCTCCATTTTGAAGGCCATCTCCAGCGAAGTTACCAGATGTGTTCCGTTCACGAGACTAAGAGTTGGGGACAAAGGGAGCAATCAACTCTGTACATACCACCCTCTGAAATGAGGACACCTCTCTAATAGGGACACATCTTCAGGTCCCAACTCCATTGAAGCCTGTACATACCACCCTCTGAAATGAGGACACCTCTCTAATAGGGACACATCTTCAGGTCCCAACTCCATTGAAGCCTGTACATACCACCCTCTGAAATGAGGACACCTCTCTAATAGGGACCCATCTTCAGGTCCCAACTCCGTTGAAGCCTGTACATACCACCCTCTGAAATGAGGACACCTCTCTAATAGGGACCCATCTTCAGGTCCCAACTCCATTGAAGCCTGTACATACCACCCTCTGAAATGAGGACACCTCTCTAATAGGGACACATCTTTAGGTCCCAACTCCATTGAAGCCTGTACATACCACCCTCTGAAATGAGGACACCTCTCTAATAGGGACACATCTTCAGGTCCCAACTCCATTGAAGCCTGTACATACCACCCTCTGAAATGAGGACACCTCTCTAATAGGGACACATCTTCAGGTCCCAACTCCATTGAAGCCTGTACATACCACCCTCTGAAATGAGGACACCTCTCTAATAGGGACCCATCTTCAGGTCCCAACTCCGTTGAAGCCTGTACATACCACCCTCTGAAATGAGGACACCTCTCTAATAGGGACCCATCTTCAGGTCCCAACTCCATTGAAGCCTGTACATACCACCCTCTGAAATGAGGACACCTCTCTAATAGGGACACATCTTTAGGTCCCAACTCCATTGAAGCCTGTACATACCACCCTCTGAAATGAGGACACCTCTCTAATAGGGACACATCTTCAGGTCCCGACACTACCCTCTGAAATGAGGACTCTCATAACTGACCTCCCTTAATGCTTGTCTCGACACAGCACTAAGAAGGGCCTTCCAAATGCTGATCCAATTGAACCTCTTGTACCCCAAATCCTGATAGCTCTTCTTCTGCTCATCAATGTACACTTCTAGAAGGAGAGGAGAGAGAAAGTGAGTCCCTATCACAAGTTGTCGTAATAAACACAGACATTATACAGACAGGCAAGAAGGATAGTTTACCGCCATCAAAGAAGCGTTGCTCTACAAACTCCTCGACCCCCAACTGCTCCAAACCAACCGCCACCAATTTAACATTGGCAGCGTCTAAAGTCGGCCGGAGGGTACTGATCTTCACAGCCCCCAGCCGACAATACGGTCATCCAAACCGCCTTAGAAACATGACGACCACCGTACTGTCAGCCCATAGCGACTCCAGTGACACTTTCTGGAGGAGGAAAGGAGGGAGGAGGGAACAAAACTGCAAGCATAGTTGTAAATTGGACTACCACGCACCTCTTTGGTACGGAAATTTTGCACAATATTTTTTCCTACTCTCGCAATGAGTCCAGTGTCTGTACCCCCACCGCTTGCCATCGCAGCCTCACGCTACAGCTCCGCAGTCACGTGATTGGTGTGGCTTTGAGTCCCATTCTCGTTCTCCAGTATTGGCATGGAACCTGACCGGCAGTTAAACTCCGCCCTTGAACAAAAGGCTACATAGAAAGATGGCGTCCAGAGGGCGGTCGGAGACGGACAAGCTGAAACACAATCTGGAAGATCAGTTAGACAGGCTTATGGCCCAGCTGCAGGACCTAGAAGAAGCAAAGTACGTAAATTTGCATTTAGGTCTACGAGGTCCGTATATTTTGAATTACGGAAGAAGGCTCGGATACTGATCAGGTACTTGAGATGTCGTTCCTCCTCTTAGGGAGGATATGGAGGCAGAGGATTACGAAGAGACAAAGGCAGAGACAATTGAACAGCTCAAGGAATTCAGCGAGTCCCTCTCAAAGATGGAGGCAGGCAACATGACATTAGTGGATGATCTCAGTCGAATGCAGCTGGTGAGCTTTAAGCATGCGTGATAGATCTTAGCATGTGTGCTTAATATTCTATTTTGCTAGCCAATTTTCTTGCATGTCCTACAGAATGCTTTGCAAGCAGAAATGGTTACATATTATATACTCTCTGCCTCCCTCCCTCCCTCCTTGTCTCTGTCCATCCATTCCTTCCTCCCCTTCATTCCTTGTTCCCTCCCTCCTCCCTCCCCCCTCCTCCTCCTTCATCCCTCCCTTCCCTCCCCCCTCCCTCCCTCCGTCCCTCCCTCTCTCCTCCCTCCCTCCTCCCCCCCTCTAGGCTATTCAAGCAGCGATCAGCGATGCCTTCAAGACACCAGAGGTGATTCGTCTCTTCGCAAAAAAACAACCTGGACAACTCCGACAAAGATTTTCAGATGTAAGTCAATTTATCTCCACAAATCTACAAAATATGTTAAATGGTTGTCGGTTGTCATTAGTTACAGCGAGATATGAAGATGGGGAGACTATCTGAAGATGTATACACGCAACAAGGAGTCGAAATTCTCTCCGCTCTGAGGAAACTCGGAGAAAAGGTATAGGGAAAAGCTTCAGGTGTTATGTGAACAAGAGCCCTGAAATGAGGACACCTGGACACATTTTCCAGTCCCAAATACCATGTTTGTGTACTCCACAATTCCCAACACTTGCTTTCAATGAGAAATAAACTGTCTCCGTGCAGAATTTAAACCCACCAACAGCCTCTGACTATCATTTTCATATCAAATCCTGCTATCTCCCCCACAGTTAACCCCAATGGAAATGGACTTCCTCTCAGCACACACTACCCAGGTCCTGAGTGCATTTCAGGAGGTATGTATTATACCAATTGTACTACCATACTAGTGGGTGTGGCTTATGAGGGGCCCACTGAAAAATTTATACATCCCCCCCAGGTTGGAAAAGGAAACAGCGGCAGTGAAAAGTTATTAGCAATGGCTGGGTCACAGGTGGAGAGTGCCAGACGATAGCCATCACTTCTGTACATACCCATACCAACTGGCGGAGAATAGCATGCAACTGTATTTGAGTTGAAATGTGATTATTAAAACTTCTCTCTTTCTTCATGTTGTTATTATATACATATTTTTATGAGTATAGCACTAATTGATCATGTGCCTGTACCATTTTGTTCACGCTATAGTGACCTTGTCATCACAACATGTGAATGAATTATGCATAAAAGACACAATGTATATACAGTGTGTTGTGCTATTAATAGAAACATGCTATTTTTAGAATATATACAGTGACATCACTTGTTTCTTTGATACCTAAGCATGTGATTTGCAATAGTATGGGAGATTTCCTCAGCAGTTCGATTCTGACCGAAATATTCCCTAAAATTTCCCTCAGGGTCCACCAAATACATTATGATAGTGTGGTCCACCTACAAAAAGTTGAAATTTCAGAAATTTCATATATTCTCTCTAATTAAATACTTCATGAATGGTTTGGGTAAGGCAGAAAAAAATCGACATTTATTGCACACATTGTGTTGTTATATACCAGATAATCGTTGGGTGTGTCACTTGGCCCAACACTGTAGTACACTCTGTAGGCTTTGGTGGCTTGTTCAATTTCTTCAGCACTACCTGTGAGGCCTATTAGCCTTGGGTGAAAGTCTGTGCACGTGTGTGTGTGTGTGTGTGTGTGTGTGTGTGTGTGTGTGTGTGTGTGAGAGAGAGAGAGAGAGAGAGAGAGAGAGAGAGAGAGAGAGAGAGAGAGAGAGAGAGAGAGAGAGAGAGAGAGACTCTCCATGGACTAGCTGAGACACTGCTAATGTGGTAACCTCCACTCAAACACTCCTCTACATACCTACCTTCAAGGTATTTCTTGATGACATCAGGAGTATCTCTCTTAGGGTCCACGGTAATAAATAGTGGTTGTATCTCAGGTAGACCAGGCGTCTTCTCTGAAGGGTCAAGATTTGGTCACGATTTTGACAAGGTAGCAAAGAAAGTGGTAGAGATATATCTGACCTAGTATTTTTAGAGCATCTGACATCTTCTCCAGTTCCTCTGGACACACATCGGGGCAGAAGGTGAAACCAAAGTAGAGAAGGACCCACTGCCCAAAGAAATCACTGTGTTCCCTTCTCCTCCCGTTGTGATCAACAAGTGAGAACGGACCGCCAAGAGCAGCCTTTCCATACGCTTTGATTTTTTTCTCCTCTGCATCTATTGCAAAAAATGTGACATGAGCTATAACTATTGTAGCCAAACATCAGGTAGATTGGCGAATGGGGAACTAAACCATGTATAGAATTACCTTTTTCTTTTATGGTTTTCAAATGTTTGATGTATATGACTGCAATACCTCCTCCCACCACTAGTGCTGCAAGGGACATCCAGGTTATGGGCTATAGGTAGGAGCAGTGTGTGTGTTGATGGAGCAAGACAGTGGTTTAATATTCAGCAGCTAACCGATCGTTTCTGGCTACGATCATGTGCTGACTTGGACACACCTCTCCACATGGGCAACACTTGGTCACGTGACAATAGGAGGCGTGGTCTTGAACTCCACAGGGTGAAAAATGGACGAGCTGGAGCCTTTATGAGGAAAAAATCACATCTGCAGGAATTTACATTTTTTTGCGCGACTCACTCTTACTCCACACGTCCTACAGAAAACTCCAGAGAGTGTGGCAGTCCACATGGTACCTAAGTGACCTTCGACCTTATCTAAGAAAACGATAATCGACCAACGAACAAAAGTAATTTCGAAATTTTTGCAGAGCGACAAAGCCTAAAGTACATGTTAGCTCTGTACTGTAGCCTGTAGTCGGCCTGTACGCTGTAGTTAGCGTACGTACTGGACTAGTTAGGGACTACTAAGAAGCCAAAAAGACCACCTCCTTGCTGGCAAGACAGCGATCACCGCCATGGATCAGTTCAAGATAAAAGACTGGCGGGTGGGCGTTGCAGTTGGTGCGCTCTCAGCTGTCGTTTTGCACTTTACGTTTCCTCTACTGCTCTTCTTTGCATTCTCCGTTGTCTTCGTATTACTGGGCGCAACTTTGGCGCTCTTTCCGACTAACTACGAACAGAGAAGTAAGGATTCCTACCCGTCTCCCCCGAAACCAAACATTGAGGGGACCCTGTCGAAAATTAAGGTCTATCCGCCCCCCGTGGCCCGCCCCACGCTCTTTACTGCCAGCGTTGATGGACGCATACAAGAGGTACTTGAGCTAACGTTAACCCACCACGCAACCCCTACTTATAAGAAGGTTGCAAGAGACGAACAGGGGTTCTTTAGGAGTGCAATTCCAGTTGTCTGGACAACCCTGTCTTCGCTGACACAGAGAGCCAGTCAGATCGACATGACAAAGACAACACAAGACGTGATAAAAGCTCTGCACACACATTTCGAACACTTTCGAGGATTTCACTTTCATCACGTCCACACCAAATTCCCCCAACTGGATCTATATCCGTACCTCGAAAACCCAGAACACGAGCTGAACTTTTTACGACAAGCATGTGAGGTCCTGCTCTGTATTTCACTCCCCAAGGAACACCTTCAGTGCACTCCAATTAGAGTACTAATCCGAGAATATCTCACTGGAGAGATCCTTCAGCCAGCAATAGAGATGATATGCGACCCAGATTACATCAATCAGAAGTTACTGGCCTATCTAAATCGCAGAGAGGAAGCTGTGAAGTCAGCCACAACAAAATATCACTCGCGTACTTTTGAAAATTTCGTAAAGAATATCAAAAAGATAGATGATCTTATGGAGCTTCACCAAATGCGTCAGTTTATAATTACCGACATACTACAAGCTAAGGCAGTCCAGAAGATAAAGAACTCACGAATCAAGGGGCTGGGAGGGGGCGCGTTCCCAATCCCAATTCCAGCAGAAAAGGCAAGAAGCTTAATGGAGCGTGATCTCAGGGTGTATGTGACACAGTTAGAGACAGCCAAAACTGTGTGTGAGAGGCAGATAAGGAAATTAGGGGGTGAGGACTATGAAACTGACAGTACACAACAAGCCTCGCCATACGATAGTTCTCAGACCGCAGAGAACTCTGCCACTCTACTGCCATTTGACGTGATTATGAACAACAAAATTGCTCAACGTGTGTTTCAAAACTTTCTATCAGAGTGCGATTATGCTCACTTGTTGCAGTTCTGGAATGACGCCAAGAAGCTGGAAACTAGTCACCCCGACTCCCTCCATAAAGTTGTAAAAGATATCCTCGAGCGCTACTTTTTGCTTGGGGCCGAGTGTTCACTTTACGCAGCAGAAGAAGTTGTCGAAGAAATTCAAGCTCATTTAGATGGAGAGGTCAGCAAGTGTGTCCCTGTACTGTTGAGTATCCAGAGGGAGGTGTACTTTGAACTTCAAGAGCAGTTTTATCACAGTTTCACCTGCAGTGTAGGTTACCGTGAACTACTTCAACAAATCGCAGGAGCCACAGAGAAAGACAGTCTGGAACTCCAGGAACTGGGTAAATACTCGGAGGGGGTTTCTGCCGAGGCTACTGCTCTTGATCCAATGACCGATGAGAGTCACCACAGGGTTAAATTGCAAATTCTCCGGATGGAGTTGGAAGAGAAGGACGACGCACTTGCTTCAATGCCACAGAATGTTGCATCGAGCTCGCTGGCACAGCGCAAAAAGGCACTTGATAAAGATAGGCTCTTCCTCAATGACGAGATTAAGAAACTGGAACACTACATTGACCACACTGAGGAGTGGTTTGGTACTATAGGCCAATGGAGTGTGGAGGTACACACTGTGGATGTGACCGGCGAGAACGAGAAGGATCCACTTTTCGTCATTGTTGTCCACAGACCCCAAGTCACTCAAAACCAGAAACTTGATGCCATTGAAGATGAAGAGGAGCAAGTGGAGGAAAGGGAGAGCCTGAGGAGCATTACTCCGAGTCAACAATGGGCAGTGAAGGATAAACGTAGTCATACCACTCCTGTCTCTACCAGGTCACCACTAAGTCGTAGCCCTGCCAAAGTCAGAAGCAGTTCGTTGAGTTTTGAAGGAGGGAAAGATGATGATGTATACGATGTGGTTGATGAATCGGATGAGGCACTAAATCTACAACCACGAGCTGGGTGGGTAGTGGGGCGAAGACTTAGTGAGTTTGAAAAACTTCACTCCAAAGTGGTCGAGATCAGCCCCACTCTCCAGCTACCGCCTCTCCCAAAACGACTCAATCCATTCCACAAACCCGATTCCGGATCCAAATACTGGCAAAAGTACCTTCTGGTACTGCAGACCTACCTGAGAAGCATTTTGAAAGATTTACGTCTCCAGGAAAGCGAGGAGGTGTTCAATTTTCTGAGCCCTGCTTCAGAAAATCTTCGCCAGTCCAGTCTCATCCATCCAGAGCGCAAGAAACACTCATTTTCCATTTCTGTTCCACTCTTTTCAAAAGATGACGAGGAATCTGGCATCACCGAACACATGTATGCTCTCATGAGTGAGATTTTTGAGCTGGATGAGTGGAGTAGGGTCCTCCGGAAACAGCTCATGGACCTTGTTCAACTGACGTATGGGAAAAACCTGCATCGTTCAGTCCAAGGGAGTATCAATTGGTTAGTGTCTGAACCAATGTTGACTTTTTATCTTGAGACATTTAGAGATGCTATGTGGCCCAATGGCAGGCCAGCCCCACCCTCTCCTATACGCAGTGATGAGCAGAAAGCACTGACAAAATACGAAGCAAAGAAGAAATTCCTAAAGAGTTCTCCGCAGGGAATTCAGACTATCCTTGGACAGCGAAACTGTCAAATTGGATTTCAAAAGATTTTCGAGGCTTTGCAGGACCCAAGAGCCAACAAACAGCTGTTCTATGCTCTGTTTGAACTGCTGCTGTATGCACTAGTCCCGGAGCTGGAGGAGGTGGAGATTGAAGATACTGTGGCTGACTGGAAAGCTGAAGTATAAAGTGTATGTGAACGAGGTGCCTAATAAGATCTAATCATTTTATATACACTTCATAATATGAATCATTCATAATTTCAGTCCAACTTGAGGTCTATGTCAGTGTGAATTGGATGTGGGTGTCATAGGTTTAGGAGTATAAATTGGTGTGAATATGTAGGTATTATAGTTGATGGTAGGCCAGGAAGCTCTGTGGTTGACAGTTGCTATGAACACTCAGATTGTGCAAAGGAATTAAACCCGATGGTTTCTATAATTACCAAATAGTCTTTGCCAACAGGAAGGGATGAGGAAATGATCTAAGTGACAATATTATTGCCTGCTGAAATGGTGACAACTTTGGCCCTTAATACCCGCAAGCTTCAACGTTTTATTGAGTGTGCCACTCAAGCTCTGCTGCTCAGTGTACTGATGACTTGCTGACCCTGTACTGTGAAAAGTAGTTCCAACACACCACACAACAGAACCCTACACCTGTACACCAGCTTTAGTAATAGCACACCTGCCCAGTACTTATCAGATTGCTTTCAAGCAGTGGCTTTACAAGGCTTCTAATGGATAGAGGTGTGGTTGTGGTGGACAGGTTGAGGTGTAGATTATTAATGCCACTAACCACTGGGTGTTAAGTTTGGAACACTAAAAACATATAACATCAGAAAATATATAATGTACCTAGATGTAAACATCAATGAGAAAATATAATGTGAAAATCATGTACAGCTACTTAATATATTAGCATGCAGGTGTACTGTTAGGTGTTTGTATTCAACTCATAGGGCAGGTGGATAAGTGGTGGGTAGACTACAACACCTGGAGACAAAATTTCTAACACTAAGAGACACACTGTCTACAGGTATATGGTACAAATGGTACACAAACTACATGTGAGAGTGTACATCTGGCATTGTCATCTTGTAGGGTACACCTTATCACATACATATATACATGTAGTCATAGCCATGTTTCTTGTGCATGAGGCGTCTGCAACAATGCAGATATATATATTGTTTCAAGGAATGGTCAATTAATTAGTTATCACAATAACCCATTTTACTGCTGCACAATGAGGTGTGAAATGATGTACAATCCCTACATAACCGACTCCTCTGCTGGTCTGTGTTCTTCTCCACGAGACAATGGCAGAAGCACGAACACTATGGCTCCGCAGTCTGACAATCGCATGCAGCTCTACAGCTCGAAACCCGATAACAGCACAAGCGCGCGCGCCGGCAAATTGGCGGCGGTATAAAAGCTAAACCAACTTCTTGTATTTTCAGTTTTTGTTAATGTTATAGTGGAGAGTGTGCGCGCGAGTTAGTGAGAAATGACTTTTCCTGCTCCATTTAAAGTATGTATACCCAGCCGTGGAAGGGCCCGCATTGGAGTTGCCGCATGTAGTTATGAGCACTTGCGCGAAGTTCTTAGAAAAAAATACGACGTCTGCGGAGATTTTTGTCTGCAGCAAGATGACGGAACGCTGGTGTGCGACGAGGACTATTTCAAACTACTGGAGCCCAACACATTGCTGACTGTCGTTGAATCTGAGAATATGCGCCATCTGACTTCTGGTGAGGGTAAGGACCAGCAATACTTTATATGCGGCTGCTTCCAGCATACTTTCCAGTAAAATAATGCCAGCTCCCTGCTCCGTTCAGAGTGATTGCATTGTAAAATAGCTACTCTTGTATAGCTGTAGTGGGGCGTACCACTCGCGTAGTAACCAACGCTTTATCTGCTATGTTCCCTTGCACAAACACAGCCATCCAATCACAGTGCGCCACGCGAGAAGAGCCTGTTGGAATGTGCAACTGTTGCATCATCCTTTGTGCAATTATCTCCTATTTAAAAATACACACTTGCTTTGTTTGAATAGGCATCTCCCCTGGGATCAAACGACCAATGCAGGCTCAACCTGATGCTGTTTCAGCAGTGCAACGAAAGAGGCCACACTTAGAAGCTCCACAAACTCACTCACTCAATTATGTTCCAAGACGCACCCCCCCTCATCCATCCCGGCAGGGCCAGTGTATCACGTCTCCAATATCTGGTATTATACCCTTGCCAAGAACTGATGCCATGCACATACCGTCTGGGTTACGTCAGCCATCCAGTGGAAGTGGCAGTGCTTCACTTGCATCACAGCTACAGATTACGAATGTTGTGGGGAATGTGAGTATGAGCCCATCTCCACCAAGACAGGTACAGAGAGCTCCGCCGCCAGCTCCACTGAATGCCCTGCCACATCAGACTCTGCCAAAACTGACACCAATGAATGTGATGTACCGTGTTCCAGTGCCACACCTTCCTGCACCTCTAAGGTGCCACCCCCAAACCCTGTCGGTCGGTGTTCCCCAGTATCACTGTCCCCCAACATATGTGCATGGGCCTAGCCCTCACTATCCACCGTCCAACCATCCTCTCTACCCTTCAGCGTTGAACTCTCCTCCCTATCTTCCAGGACCCAGCCATCCTTCACATATTTCAGAAGTTTCTCTAACTCGAGTGCCCAACCTTGCTCCCCATCTTCAAACAACTCGTTTCTCGTCAGCACACCATTTACCTTCAGCAATCACAGCACCAAACCCTCCTTCAACAACTTCTCTCTCAGCACTCCAACCTCCCCAGCCATCATCTCCTTGTCCTATAGCAACGTCCCTCTCCCACTCTCCCCATCCTTCAATTCCCCACCCTCTACCAACATCCCTCACTCCACCACTCAACCTTCTTTCCCATCCTACAGTCCGTCTAGCACCCATACCTTCTACAACTTCCCACCCTCCTGCACCCAACCCTCCTTCCCATCCAGGACCCTCAGCAACATCTCTCCCTCCACCACCCAACCCCCCTCCCCACCCTCCACCGTCCCAACAAGACCAAACGAAGACTCATGGTTCATTACTAGACAAAGAGTTTACCGTGCAAGCTAAAACACTTCCACTACTTTCACAAATACCAACTTCTACCCCAACCTCTGAAACGTCTCCAGTTGGCAGCACATCGACTACTCAGCCTCCAGTAAGCGACGCTACCTGTACAGTTGAACCCTCTCCTCTACCTTCTCCAAACTTTACACTGCATTTACCCCCATCTCCAACTGACGCCGAACCCCCGAAACTTAGCACTGTTGAAGTCGTGAGCTGTCCAAACGATGCTGCCTCCCTTCCCGACAGTGACGAAGATGAAGACAAACTCTGTATAGTTTACCCATCTACAGAAAATGCATCACACCACCAGAAGTCCTTCGCCAAAAAGCGTCAAAAACCATCTGCATTACCCATCACTGCACCCAGCACTCAGTCACTCGGAGATGCGAAGTACCCCATCATCATTGATGAAGATGACACCGCCACCAAAGCTGTAGACTTGAACTTTTCCGACGAGGGCTACAGTAGTAGCTCATCTCCATATGACACTCTGTGTGACTTCACCTCTGCACTCCCCTTTGCTAGCTACGAAGCTGAAAACAAGACCAGCCAAGGTTTGTTGGATACTTTCACCGACAAAGGTCCAGAGGTGGTTGAAGAGACGGAAAACGATACTGTAGTTGAAGAAGATCCTAATACACAAATGGTAAGTTGGTGAATTTTTTCACAACGTTCATGATATGTTTCCACTTGATATTTTAGGGCACTTTTCAAGCCACTGAGTGTGTTAGTGAAGATGTAGATGAAGAAGATTTTGATATGGATGTGGATGTATTTTCACCACTACCTTCACCAACACTGGCTAAAGTAGCACAGCCGAGACCTTGGCAGTTGCAGCCTCCCCTGCCGGACTACCTCCCTCTGGAGGTTGACTCCGAGAGAGACCCACCATGTGATGAGAACCAGCTAGTGGCAACCACAGGTCAGTCATATGTGGTGTGTTGGTAAGGTGACAGAGTAGGTATGAATCCCACCAAAGTGGCAACCACAGGTCAGTTATATGTGGTGTGTTGGTAAGGTGACAGAGTAGGTAATGAATCACACCAAGGTGTGTGGGTGTGAGTACCAGGTCTGCTGGGGAGGTGTTAATAGCTTAGTTGTAGATGTATGGGGAAAGGTGTGAGTTTCACCACCTCAGATGGTGAGAGTAAGGAACATCCTCTCTTTTCAGGTGTTAGAAACTAGGCCAAAATGCTTTGTGTGTGTGTGAGAGAGCCTCTGATACTGAAATCTCCACTTTCAGTAACAGTTTACATATAATGAAGGAAGTGATATTTAGTTCCCCAACAGTCTAATGATACTTTCACTCCTCTAGTGAAAATATCCTATAGACCTTTTCCTTGTGTGTCCCTACTCCTCCCTTACCTCTATCACTACCGTTCACTACCAGGTTCAAGTGAGGGGTCTTCTGATGAGAAGATGTTTGTAGTCAGTATTCCAAGAGAGAGCCTCACCGATCCACTATATAAAAAGAGACGCTGCCATTCTCTCACCGATAATCTCTACGTTCCTCCTGCACACACGTCACCCAGACCCCGACGGAGGGAGTACGTTCGACGTCTCTCCAGGTTGTCAGTCTCGAGTGATACGAAACAAAAACTTGGACGTAAGCACAAGAAGAGAAAGTGGAAGAGACGACATAATTCTGTCCCAGTGAGCTCTTATCGCTTCCCTAGACCGGAACATTTGATGGTTCATATACCAATCCACCGTGGGAAAGATGGGGATATACTGTGTGGTGAGTGCAGTGATGATAGTGATGTGCCTACTACTGCAATGGAACTGCTAGCAGCAAGGCTGGATGAGACTAAAGGAGCAAGAAGATTGCCGCAGATTATCCGCCTCGAGTCATCTTTCCCTAGAGAAGAGTTGGAGGATATCCATTGCAAAAGAGTGGCAGAATCTGTGGTAGAGGTGGCAGATTACTGCAGTGAGATGAACATAATGTCGGTGTGTTCGGCCGAAGACTTGACGGAATGCCTTAGGGATCTCGCTAGCCTCTGGAGTGACAGTGAAGGGTCTGGGGGGACGCCCCTAGACATTGGGGACGAGATTGAACTTAGTGGACCATCACAAAACTGTGCTGAAATGACTGGGATGGAATTGTTAAATTTACAGAGATCTGACAAGAAGGTACCTGTCACTAGTTTGTGTAATTTGACCTAATGGTAACTTTCTCCCCTTTCATTTCTTCATTCTAGAGCCTCCATCCACAGCCCCTAGAGCAGCCTGAGGCAACCTGGAGTGTTTATTCCCTAGACAGTAGAGGTTTGTAACTGAATTTATTTAACTCAATATGCCTCACAATTGTACATTGTCTCGCCTCATGCACTTACTCTGTCATTGTCTCTCTTACTCTAAGCCAGCCCCATGTTTTCCCTCTTAAGGCATTTTTGGTGGTGTATAGTGAATTAGTTTTTATAGCAACATCACGCGCATTTTGTAAATTAGCGGTGATGTTGGTTCAGCTTTGTTATTGTTCCAATTACCACAGGTTACTTATCAGACCCAAGACTCAGAGTGCAGAAGTATTTTCTAGGAGATAAAGCAGCGTTTGTGCTAAGCTGTACCAATGGTATATGGCAGTTGCATGAGCCCTAACACCCTCTATCACACCCTATCACTCCTCTATCACATGACTACAGTGTCTGCGATGACCTGAATTGAAACCCCTCCAAATGTGTGTATAATAATTACATCAACTTGTAATGCATGTACATGTCAGGTTCCTCCTTGTTTTCACTTAGTATCACTCAAAACTGCTTTTATATGCCCATTCTATCATCATGAGATAGACCTATGCTGACATCACATCATTCAGAGAGTTATATATATTTCTAAATGTCAACAATGCATCAGATTGTATATATCTTTAGTTACACTAAATCAGCTAAAATTCCAAAGTTGGGGTTCCCCCAACCTGAGGCAGGGTCCCAACCATCAATGGCTTTAAATCCAGGGCAGAATATCCCCCCTCCATTAGAACCATCAGCGACGTCGAAAAATCCGTCTCCCCTGAGGGTCTGGTAGAGCAAGGGGTTCAGGAATCCCAATGTCGGTTTTCCCTTGTTCAGCCGGACATCGTTCAGGCTTGAGACTAACCCAGCGAATGTTGGAGCAGCACAACTCGTTCCACTCACGGGGAACAAGATGCCATCGTATTCTATTACAAAATCCACAGAAAATGCACTGACGTCAGGGTAAGCTCTTCCACTCGTGTTGAAATGCTTAGTAGGTGGCGCCTCACCACTCTTCAGGTAAGCCTGCACAATCTCTTGTTGGTATTCTGGTATGGGAAAGAAGTTAGAAAATCCTCCACCACCATCTCTCCACACACTCTTGAGGCTGGTTGTGCCCCCTACTGTGGTTATGTATGGGCTACTTGCTGGCCACATGGGGTTAAATTTCTCTTGCAGACCGTGGCAATCCACACCACTATCACCTGCAGCAAACACCACAGTTCGTCCGGAAATTCCAAATTTCATAAATTCATTGTCACACCTGGTGAGGTAGTCCTCGTCAATGGAGCTTTCCAGATCTCCGTAACTAGCAGAGTGTACCCACGGGGAATCTGTTGTGTTGACTTGACCGACCACCCAGGATAAAAAGTCTTCCTGGCCATGATTAGCATGTGTGGAGATAGAAACAAACCACGTGCTTACATTACGCCCAGTTGCACTAATATACTGGACATCTAGCTCGGCCTCAGCTCCAGCCTCACTTGGATGATTTTCACCGATAATTTTCGTAATTGAGCGCACAGGGAGGTTAAACCGTGTTTGAAATTTCAGCAAATCTTCTGGGTTGAAGTACTGGCCTAGAAAGCCAGCCACAGCTTGTGAATTGTTTGAGTTTGTGGAAATGTAACCAGATGTGTTGTATTCATTGGCAATGGTTTGTGGGTCAACGCCTACATTGTGACTGTGAGAACCTTTACGTGCGAACACTTTGGTTTGTTGAGGAAACTCTTTGATCCCAAATACAAAGTCCACGTGACCGCGCAGGGGTGCTGGGAGGGTATAGTTCACTGATTTCACAATTCTGACACTTTCCAGTTGTCGGTGTTGAAACTCGTAAAAGGCAGCAGAAAAAACGGCTTCGATTTTTTTCACGGGTGCGAACACCACGGCAAAGTCCTTCCCCAGTGTGAAGTCTATTCTTCCTTCCTCCACCCCCGCCGAGCGTAGAGTTTCTACCACGGCTCGCACCGACTCTGGCCTCCCGCGCACGTGCTCCGCGATCTTGTCAAAGTTTAAATACTGGCCGTACCTTGGGGAGTCGGGGTAAGAGACAGAACGTAGAGTTTCTTTCAACCATTCTGGATTGGTTTGCTTGATAGCGAACGTCAGTTTGACCTCGTGGTCACCTTTTGCCTTCCCCAACCGTATCCAGTCATCCTCGAGAGTGTAGGGAGCTGCGAATGCTCGGCTAAAAAGGAACGAAAGTAAAAACGCCTTCAGCAGCATTTTCAGTTGGGAAATTTTTTCGTTTTCCAGAATGCGCATGCGTTTGTTAGATCTATCACATGACATCTAAAATTTAATCTGCAAAACCAATGAACAAATTCGTGCAGCCCAGACAATAGTGAGCCATAATAGCCTATACATATGTGTCTCTCTCTATATATATACGAACACGTGAGTAATGAATACGCTTATTAGCGCTCACGCGAAGATGGCCGCTCTCCGATTTCTCGTTGCCGCTGGACTGCTCGTGTGTGCATTTGCACGCGAGATAAACATGGTGGAAGAGGAATGGATACGTGTTGGACGAGTGAGCAGCGCTGAAGTTGAGTTGCTCCTCGCTATAAAGCAGACCAATACGGAATGGCTGGAACCCAAACTTTGGTCTGTCTCTTACCCAAATTCCGCAGACTATGGAAAATACATGAACTTCGACGCAATTGCAGAAGTTGTGCACGGGCGGCCCGAGTCAATAAGAGCCGTACTAGAAGCATTCGCTTCAGTGGGCGTCCAGAAGGATAAGTTTAAATTCACCATTGGCCAAGATTTTGCAGTTATAGTTGCTCCAGTTAGAGCCATTGAAGAGCTATTTCTGGCTGAATTTCACCTCTTTGAAAACATGCACGACCCAAACTATAAAATAGTGAAGTCATTGAGTTATGCCATTCCACCAGCTCTTGCAAAACATCTCGATTTCGTCTCTGGAATTTCAAATTTTCCTCGACCCAATCGAATCTCCCCTCGAACCCACTCAACTCACAGAATAGTTGGAACCAACCCATCCTCCATAGCCAGGGACTACAATATCACCTATGTTTCTTCCAACCCACAAAACTCGCAAGCAGTTGCTGCCTTCTTGAAGCAATACTTCAATCCAGATGATTTAAGTCAATTTCAAGAGCAGTACAATATTCCCAAAACACCCATTTCTAAAACAGAAGGTGAAAATGATCCCGGTGACCCGGGCATCGAAGCTGAACTTGATGTGGAGTACATAACAGCTACTGGACGTAATGTGACAACGTGGTTCATCTCTGTCTCCAGAACTGCCAACAAGGGCCAGGAAGACTTTCTCTACTGGATCACGGAGCAGATTAACGATACTAGTTCTCCTTGGGTACATTCCGTTAGTTATGGCGACTACGAAGTGTCCATTCCTGTGGATTATCAGACTCGAACCGATATGGAGTTTATGAAATTTGGAATATCCGGACGGTCTGTTATGATTGCATCTGGGGACGAGGGAGTGCATTGCAAGAAGCGAAAATATGTTCCCGAGTGGCCTACCTGTAGTCCGTATGTTACATCAGTTGGAGGGACAGTCAGTTTGAGGCAAGTCTGGAGTGACGGAGGAGGTGGATTTTCGAACGCATTTCCAATACCAGATTACCAAAAGGCTGTTGTAGAGCAATACTTAAAAAGTGGAAAAACACCTCCGACCAAGTATTTCAACACGTCGGGTCGAGCTTATCCTGACGTCAGTGCCTTTGCAGTCGATTTCGACATAATTGTCGATGGAAGTGGTACAGTTGTTGACGGTACTAGCTGTGCCACACCCACATTTTCGGGCGTCGTGTCCAGTCTAAACGATGTTCGTCTTAATAACGGTAAAAGTACGCTCGGCTTCCTAAACCCTCTTCTCTACCAGACACTTCAAGGAAAGGGGTTCTTCGACATTACAGAGGGGAGCAATCCAGGAGCGGGGGGTTGTCCTGGGTTCGATGCCATTCCGGGTTGGGATCCTGCATCTGGATGGGGTAGCCCAAACTTTGGCCTCCTTCGTGAACTTGTACTCAGTATCTAACCAACACTCAAGATCTTGAGTTACCACAAAGTTGTTACACCTTAATTAAGTATAATGATGTCCTTGTATACATGATTAACAATGGCTTTATATTTAATATTGTAAATTTATATGATGGAAATCGATGTGGACATGTATTATAAATGTACGTAGTAGAACAGTGTATTATTCACAGAGTAGAGAGACAGAGAATGTTAGTCTAGAATTTGAGACTGAACCCAGCACCGACTGCTGCCTTGCCGTGTAGAGCTGTGGTGATCTTAAAACCATCTTCCTCAGCCTGAAGTGAAAGTGAAAGTATACAAGTAACTGGTGTGCAAATAATGGTAACCAAATGGTAGGATATCAAATGTTAGTAACACTTAGTATGATATTCTGACTGTGTTCTCTAATTTAACATCAGACTGTTGTGAAATTTTGATGCTAAACTCCTCCCATAACTTAATAGCTGACCTGGCTAAGTAGGTAGTTTCCTCCAATGGGAGGTGTGGGGCTCTTCTCACGAGATTTCCTCCGTGCTTTCTCACTCTTGGCTGGCCAGGTAGGGAACATGGAGGGGTCGACCGGTAGGGGGGATTCCTGTTGGGAAGGAGTTGATGTGTCCCTATTAGAGAGGTGTCCTCATTTCAGAGGGTAGTATGTACAGGCTTCAATGGAGTTGGGACCTGAAGATGTGTCCCTATTAGAGAGGTGTCCTCATTTCAGAGGGTGGTACGTAGAGAGACACACACCTTGAAATACTGATCTTCAAGTGCCTTTTCAGCAGTGATCCTTCTTTTTGGGTCGTACGTCAAAAACTTGTTCAACAACTCAAACCCACTTTGTGTCAAGTACGGAAATCGCTTACGCAAGTTGTTGTACGGCTGTTTTGTAAAGGTGACCTTTTTAACACCTGGGAGTTCATTGTACCCTGTCCAAATCTCCTCACTGGGTGTCCCCAGCTCCTGAGAGGGAGAGGGAGAGGGAGAGAGAGGGGGGGGTGAGGGGGAGGGGGAGGGGGAGGGAGGGGAGAGGGGGAGGGGGAGAGAGAAAGCACATTAGTACATCAACTGGATAGTCAGGACATTGCTACGAGAGCTGCATATATCAAGAACAAGGAGGTGGGGCTAGGGCGGGGCTAAGACTAAGTATATCTTTGCTCACTCACTTCTGCTACATACAAATTGAACATCCTAATACATCTCATCAGGTCCTTTTTCATCCATACTCTATACATTCACTTTCACTATTGAGAGGTCCCCAATCATCTGAAGAAGGATGAGGAGAAGAGTCCACTTTACCTTGAATATTTGGTTGAGCTGGTCTATCTCTGACTTCCCCATGAAGAGAGGTTTGTGTTGGAGAAATTCGGCAAAGATGCAACCAACAGACCACATGTCAATAGGTGTGGAGTAGTTCTAACGGGAGAATAGGTCCTGATTATAGAGGTGTCCTGATTAGTGAGGTGTCCTGATTAGTGAGGTGTCCTGATGAGCGAGGTATCCTGATAAGTGAGGTGTCCTGATGAGCGAGGTGTCCTGATTAGTGAGGTGTCCTGATGAGCGAGGTGTCCTGATCAGTGAGGTGTCCTGATCAGTGAGGTGTCCTGATTAGTGAGGTGTCCTGATGAGCGAGGTGTCCTGATTAGTGAGGTGTCCTGATAACTAGTATTTGGGACTACAAAACCTGACTTGGTCATCAAGATTTAGTCTCTGAACAATACCGACAGAAGGGGTAGGCTGTACGTCCTACCTTGCAGCCCAGCAGTAGCTCAGGAGCTCGGTACCACAGGGTCACCACCACTGGGGTGTAGGGCCTGAGGGGGGATCCATACTCCCGAGCAAGTCCGAAATCCCCAACCTTGTGTGAGGAGAACCAGTTCTCATACACAGCTTAAAGTTGTGACATTACCAGGGTTTAAAAATTGACAAGGGGGGCAAATGCACATATGAGAAATCTTGTGGTGGTGGGGGGGGGGGGGGGGGGGAGACATGGTCTATAGGCACTAGTTGACATCACTGACATTCAACTATTCTTGTTGGCCAGAGGTATTGGGGGAGGGGGAGGGGGGAAGGGGAGTGAAGGAAGTTCTGGTTATCAAGACCAAGTTCTCAACTTACTTTGAGAATACCTTTATGACTGAGGAGTAGGTTGGATGTTTTGAGGTCTCTGTGTAAGATCCAGTTGTCATGGAGATGGTGTACTGCTCTCAGCAGCTGCAATAACAAAATCTTCACCTCACCTGAAATGAGACGTATCAGCTTTGATTGTGTGTGTGTGTGTGTGTGTGTGTGTGTGTGTGTGTGTGTGTGTGTGACGTACCCTCCAGAAAGGGCTGTTTCATTGTCTCCATCAAAGCCTTCAAGTCGTGCTCCACATAATCCATGACGATATAAATTCGATCCATATTACTCCCTACCACTAACTCCTGTTACAATAAAAAAACGATTAAATTGATTAAAAACTTCCTTTGGTGTTAAAGGTGAAACCCTTACTTTGACAAACACGACATTTGGGTGTTTGCCCTTCAGCAACATGTTGATTTCTCTGAGGGAAGTGATAGGAAATCCCTCTTTCTCCTTCTCCATCTTCAACTTCTTCAGTGCTACAATTTCACCTGAAGTAAAGGAATCACAACCGCATATTACATGTCATTATCTACAATAGTTGAATGCTACGCATTGTTGGCGAGCGGGAGAGTGCGCACGCAAAATTAGAAGCACGTATAACATTACGGTATGTACAGTGCCTATCAGAAACATATAAATATAGAAATATCGCCCGTTCAGATCACTAGGAGGGCTCGCTATGCTCGCCAGGGTTTAATCCAAGGGGGGCACAGGGGGGCAAATGCCCCCCCAAGGATTTCAGCTCTCCCCCCCCAAGCATATGACACCATCAACAATCCATCTCCCGCCCTGCCAAATATGCCCCCCCCCCCCCCCCAAGTTTCTACAATTATTAATTTTGCCCCCTCAAGGACGCATGTCTAGATTAAACACTGCTCGTCAACTAGTTATTAAAGAGTTAATACCATTTCTCTTGTCTCTTGCTCGATAGACAACACCGTAGGTTCCCTCTTCAATTCGATTTAGCCATTCGTATTCCTCTACATTACGACATCCCATCAGAGCTGGGAGGTACGGCGGGAGATGACTCATGTTATCTTCCTCTTCCTCTTCCTCAACTTCGGGTTCTTTTTTCTCCTCTTGCGTCTCTATATCTGTTTTAACCCCTTCAGTCTCGAGACTAGCTTGGTCCTTTTTCTCGCTCTCTTCCTCACTTTGCTCACTGCCTGACACCACTTCGGCATACCCACTGTAGGCCCCTTGCCTTCTCTGTGAAAAAGCAACACTACTCTTCGTTTTGGGTTTTCGATACTCTTCTTCTTCCCCCGAACTTCCGGAGCTATCATCAAACTTTGACCTCAATATCGGTTCTGTCACACTACTTGTGAGTTTGGGTGACGAGTGTTCACTCCCTTCATTGGATTCCTTGTCTTCTCCAATCTCCCCCTCCTCACTTCCCTCTCCGTCATCCGATACACTTGATCGATCGTTTCTCCTTTCCCGTCTTTCTTTGGTTTCAACGTCTTCCTCACTCGATCTTCCCCCTTCTTCTTCGCTCACACTGTCCTCTCCGTCTCTCTCCCGGCCTTCACTCTCTTCTCCTTCCTCAAGTTCCTTGATCCAATCTTCTATCTTGTCCGACTCACCTCTTCTCTCGGCATTGTCACTATCATATTTCTCCTGTCTCTCAACCTCTCTCTTTTCCTTGTGGTCATCGCGGGATCTCTTCCTCTTCCGATGTTTCCTCTCTCTCTCGTACCTCACTTTCTCTCTCTCCCACTCCCCCCTCTGTCTCTCCCCACTCGGGACTCTTTCCTGGAGACTCTTTTTAGGTCCCCTCCAGTCCGACCTACTGTAGTCCCCCGGTCTCGGTGACGTGGAATGTCGACTGTGCCCAGGATAATAATTTTCTTCCCTCTCACGTCCGCGTCTCCATCTCCCTAAATCCGCAGATCCTTTTCTAGTGTCGTATGAGTACTCGTGACCAATTCTTCGACCCTCCCCTCTTCGATCCCTTGAATAGTACCGTTCGTCTGGAGGATAAAGATGTCGATCATCTGCTAACCTCCTGTCTCTTTCGCCTCTGCTGACTTCACGCTGAGGGCTGCTACGAGCTGAAGAACTCTTGTTCCTCCGCTCCTTCTCTTCCCCACGATAGCGTTGCCTCTCCTCACCCTTTCTCTCCCTCTCTCTCCTCTGTCTCTCCTTCCTCTCCCTCTCTCTTTCAGCTGCAAAACGTAACAAACATTTAACCCTCTAACCACCAGATGCAAAGCGGAAAAGTGAAATCTTCACATGCACACTAGCTGCAGTTTATATCCTCTAATCCAGTAGCTCTCAGAGAGAGACAGAGAGAGAGCGCTCTCCCTCTACCCTACACTCCCCTACACTCCGGCACATGAAACATCAAAGGTAAGTGGGTATGATGCTCTACGCATGAGACTGTGCAAGACTTAAAGACTCAACTGGAAAGAACGGCTGGTAGCGCATGCGCTAATTTATTATAGGCCAGGACTAGGAGCTAGGGCTAGGGATAGGGGATAGGGGTGCTAACCTGCTTAGCGCATGCGCTGCCGTTCTTTCCAGTTGATCCGACTTAAAAAATACGCCGAGGTAGTTATACATACACACACCTTCTAATGCCTCCTCGGTAGTACCTCTGTACTTCCTCGTACGTTTCTTCGCTCCCTCCCCCTCCGTCTTCGTCAACTGGAAACTGCTTCCACCGTCGGCAGAGAGGTAGCCAGCGGGGGAGACATCAGACGTCTCTATGGATTGAGAACATGCGCGCGGGAATTCAGAAGTGTGCATTAATTAGAGTGGCTACGCTCCTTTAGCCTCGTCCCCAGCTCCAAAAACAAAAGGAGAGCCTCGAGACGAGGCTACTGCGTTCATCATTTTACGACTAGTGTATGTACGGGTTTGACTGCACCTTCGCGATTGTCTTCTCTAGTTAGAGCCGCCAGTGAAAATAGATCCTCGTCTTCGCTGGGATGAAGCGCCATCTCTCTCTCTGAGCTCGTCCCCTCCTCGTCCAGCCGAGGTCGTTTGGCTCTACGACCAGCCGCTTCATCGCCGCCTTTCCCGCGCTTTCTGTCACGGTCAGAAGCCATTGCTCACTTCCCGGATCCCTTCATGATGGTCGCTGGAACGTCGCGTTAGTCTCTCAGAATTGTTCGCGTAAGATGCCCTTTAACCTCTAGCAAACAAACTCTAAATACTGCGCACTGCAGGATATTGTCGCTGTTGTGTGAAGCTCGCGCGCAATGGCATCCAAATCTATTAAAGCAGGTCAGTCTTCTTCCAGCTCAATCGCTTAAATAACCTACCTAAGTGTTAATTGAGAACTGAAATGGATAAGTACTGCTAATGTTTTAGGAATGATACCATCTGATGAGGATATGGTGGGGGAGAGGATAATGGAGATTACAGAAGATGATTTAGTAAGACGAATAGCACTCCTCACACACACACACACACACACACACACACACACACACACACACACACACACACACACACACACACACACACACACACACACACCTACTCATCCTATCATCACCACAGGAGGTAGATTTAACCCATGGCCGACTAAATGCTATACCTGACATTGTTCTGACCCTCAAGAAGATCGAAGTTCTAACTCTCCGTCAGAATCTCATTCCAGACATGGAACCTGTCTCCAGGCTGCCGACACTTAGGGAGTTGGATCTCTATGACAATGAACTAACGACCATTGCCGGTCTAGATGGATTATCTGAGCTTACGTATGTAGTGACCACTATAGAGAGGTTCCACTGTATAGCTTGTGACCCTATCCACCGACTGCTATAAGCAGGTGGCCTCCCTACACAGTGACCACTATAGAGAGGTTCCACTGTATAGCTTGTGACCCTATCCACCGACTGCTATAAGCAGGTGGCCTCCCTACACAGTGACCACTATAGAGAGGTTCCACTGTATAGCTTGTGACCCTATCCACTGACTGCTATAAACAGGTGGCCTCCCTACACAGTGACCACTGTAGAGAGGTTCCACTGTATAGCTTGTGACCCTATCCACTGACTGCTATAAGCAGGTGGCCTCCCTACACAGTGACCACTATAGAGAGGTTCCACTGTATAGCTTGTGACCCTATCCACTGACTGCTACAAGCAGGTGGTCTCCCTACATAGTGACAATAGTCCTAATACATTCTTCTCCAGATTTCTCGACCTCTCATTCAACCACATACCAGCAATCCAAGGACTGGAGGGTGTGGCTTCACTACAGAAGCTCTTCCTCATTCAAAACAAGATCACAAAGATCGAGAACCTTGGCCATTTTACACAACTTACCATGCTGGAGTTGGGGTCCAATAGGATTAGGGTATGTAGACATGTCACCCTCACTGGCTCAGTAAGTAGTGTGTGTGTGTGTGTGTGTGTGTGTGTGTGTGTGTGTGTGTGTGTGTGTGTGTGTGTGTGTGTGTGTGCGCGCGCGCTAGGTAATTGAAGGACTGGATACATTAGTGAGCTTGGAGAGTCTCTTCCTTGGTAAAAACAAGATTGAAAAGCTACAGGTTTGTAAACAACAACAAACAAACAATGTATGTTGTGTAAAGTAGTACATTGTCTTAACATTTCCTAGGGATTGGACAAGTTGATAAATTTGAGAGTGCTAAGTATCCAGGTCAGCTGCTAAATATAGATAAATGTGCTAAAAATAGCCACCAGTTATGATGTAATGTTTGGTCTAGATTCAATCACACTGTTGGAAGTGTGTGTGCTGTCATTGGACCATTGATGCTATGATGTAATCACATTATATTGTTACTATTTTTAGAACAATAGGATATCAAAGCTTGAAGGTCTAGACAGCTTAGAGAAACTGGAAGAGCTGTATGTGAGTGTGAATGGTCTTCGAGTTATTGAAGGGCTTGAGAGACTGGTGAGCCAATCATTCATACCCCCATTCCCATACTTTCATTCTGCATTCTACAACCTGCATTCTCCCATTCCCCAGGTCAACCTGGTAACACTGGACCTGGCTCAGAACAGGATCAAGAGAATTGAAAACGTCTCTCATTTGGTCAAAATGGAGGAATTTTGGGTAAGTAGAGCAAAACCCCTCTAATTAGAACACCTAATGAGGACGATTAAATATGACACTTGACACCTAGCCTCGTTCCCAGGCTCTCCCCCGCTACGCAATCTTAGAACCTCCGGACATCGAAAAGCAGGAAAGACTCCCACATTTCATGTCAGGGGGTCAAAGGTCACGTACAATAAATATGCATGTAGCGGGAGTGGGCCTGGGAACGAGGCTACTTGACACCCACTCCATTTAGATAGATTAGAGAGGTTCCACTGTACAGTTACTAGTGTCAATGTACAGGGGGTCAAGGGGGGCAATTCAAAAAGTGAAAGAGGCTTTGCCCTGAGATGGGCTACAATCGATTCCAAAATATTTATTCCCAAGTCACACCCCTCAATTTTAGGAAGTCCTGATTTCCCCCACCCTCGGAAAAATTTTGTAGAAAAATTCCTAAGTCTACATACACTCCTCTCACTTTCATGTAACCATCCCTCCCTCCCTCCTCCTCTCTCCCTCAGTTCAACAATAACCTGCTAGACCACTGGGCAGATGTGGATCAACTGAGACCCATGACTGGATTGAAGACTGTCTACTTTGAGGCTAATCCGATCGCCAAAGACCCACAGTATCGGAGAAAAGTCAAGTTGGCCCTTCCATCTGTGACGCAAATTGATGCTACCATGGCACCCAGGATATGAGGGGCACTATTTAGAACTCTAGGATGGTTGTTATGACAATCTATTATGGCAGCAGCATTTTAAACACAAAACTATGTATATAAACTTAATAATATATTAGAGTAAACTGTTTTCAATCGTCATCATCGCTGAATGTAAACCTAGACGGTATTTTCTGTGTCTTAATACGCACCATCTTCCCTCTCGCTTTCTCTTCATCTTCCACCTCCCCCTCACCTCCCTCCCCCTCCTCCTCTCCCTCCTCCTCCATTGACTCATCCTCTTCACTGGAGTACACTAGTCTCCGTACCTTCTTTTGACGAAGAGAATGACCTTGTTTCTGCCTGCGGCTTGAACCACTGTTAACAATGGTGGCTTTACGAGCCGAAGAGAGTACGTCAATCTTAAAGTCATCGTCATCACTCCAGCCTTCGATAGCGGTGGTCGCGACTTCACCAGTGTTGGGTTCAACCAGAGGTACTTTGTGCAGTCTACCCTTTACTTTCACTTTCACTCTGGCACTCTTGCTCTCAGCTGGTGTCCTCCCTGCTCTCCGTGGTGGGTTCCTGCTCTCTCTCTCTGTGCAGATAATTTCAGGGGTTGAAACCCATAAACATGATATTAGAGTTTTGAGGGCAACCATGCAGTAGCTCACTTGTTAAAGTTGGTGCTTTAAATGGAGACACTTCATTTTCTTTATCCTTCTCTTCCTCCTTCTCTAGCTGACTTCCTCCCTCTTCTTCTGTCCCTTCTCTCCCTCCCTCTTTGTCTCCAACCTCCTCTTTCTCTCTCACTTCCTCTGTCAGCTCCTCTAAACCCTTCTCGTGTGCCTCCTTCATCATCTGCTCCAGCTCAAGAACTAAAGCCTGAAAAAATACACATTCTCCCTCACTCCTTCCACCATCTCTCCCCTCCCCTCCTCCCCCTCTCCCATTCCTCTCTCCCCTTCCCTCACTCCCACTCCATCTCCCTCCACCCATCCATCCATCCATCCCTCCCTCCCTCCCTCCCTCCCTCCCTCCCTCCCTCCCTCCCTCCCTCCCTCCCTTTCTACCAACCTTTACTTCTGGCTTTGCAAATTTCTTCGCCTTATTTGTGATACTCGTAAAACTGGTATAGACGTCCTGATCAACCAGTTTGTCCTGATAGCACTGGAAGTTGTCCTGAAGTTTGCGCACACATCGCTCAGTGAAGTTAATCTGTGAGAGACAATGGGCCAAGTCTCGCCACTGTTGCTCTGTCCTGTAGGACAAAAAGACTTACTTTAGCACAAGGCAAGATATCCCCCATTAATGCATGTACTCATGACTCCATACTGTCATAACTTCATGTTCCATAGACTCATACACCCATACCTAGTGGCTCTGAACCTGTGACAAAGTTTCTCCACAAGACTCTCACACTGTTTGTCTTTTTGAACGAAGGAGAGAAGAAATCTGAAAATGAGGGAGAGAGCGAGTAAGATGTGGGTTATAGTGAAATTTAAGCCCCCTCACTTTGTAATATTCCTGAATTTCTCCCTGGGGACCGCCCTCTGGGGGTCTGACAGATTACTGATGATATTGGGTAGAACGTTGTATATCTCATTACCCTGTGAACAGAGAGAGAATTAGCATCACAGTGGAACCCCTCTAATCAGGACCCCCTGAAATGAGGACAGCTCAATAAATGTGGCACATTTCCTGTCCCAAATGCCATGTTTGGGTACTTTTTACCCTCAGAAATCAGGACACTACACTAATCAGGACACCTCTCTAATCAGGACACTTTCTTCTGTCCTAAGAGTTTCCACTTTACACACTCTCCTGCATACACAGACAACTGTCTTCTGTCACTCTAGATAAGATGGTGTCACCTTCTTGGAAAGCTGACTGAAGAACACTCGGGCCTTATCCGATATCGATCTGTCGGAGTCTTCCAGGACCAAGGCTACTTCGCTGATCTGACCTTTGACCTTTATCATGTCATTTAGAATGAGGTGTGTGAGCACAATGAGTGTGTTCCTCCTAACGAGGGGGGAGGGGTCTCGGAGACTGGAGGAAGATAGAGAGGCAAGTACACAAGTACAATGTACATTGTCCATAGGAACACTTTTGTACCAAATACCATGTTTGTGTACTTTTCAACCCCCGAAATCAGGACACCTCACTACTCAGGACATTTTCTGGGTGTCCTGATAACAGCAGTTCCCCCACTGCTGATCCCATCCATCCTCACTCACCGTGCATACAGATGTGGAGTCCATGGCTCGGTGAGGTTGGGGTAACGAAATGCCAAGTCTCCCGCAGCAACTATCGTGTTAGATCTGATGGTAGCCTCAGGGGATTTCTCCAACACAGTAAACAACAGTTGTAGATACTTATCACAAAGGCCATGACTAGTGGGGAGAGGGTTATTTACATAAACATTAACTCTTTGCACACATTCTACTTAACCCCTTGATTTCTGAAATATTAACCCCTTCCACACACCTGATCATCATGTATTTCGAGAGAGCTAGTACTGCAGATGTCTGTAAGAGTGGACACTTGAATTTCGATGGATTTGACACAACATTGACGATGAAGGGCTCAAATTGGGCAAGAAGGCCGGTCGAAGCCACCTCCACCTCACAGACCTTTCGTATGAGATCCGATTCTGTGTCCTCCGCAGTGGCCCCAGTGAGACCCATCTCTTCCTCCAGACTGGGAGAACCTCCTCCCTACTCAGAGAGGAGAGGGGGGAGGGAGGGGGGAGACTATCTCTTAATCTCTAACTACTGTCTATGGCACCTTTCTTGGAGTTCTCCCTCTTCTTCCTGAGGAAGGTGTGCCTGTCTTCTCATCCCTCTTCTCCCCCTCAGCTGCAGCCTCCCTTCTTCTCTTCAACTCTCTCACCACACACCCCTCCAGATGAATCACCTAACACACACACAAGTTAACTATTCACATCCGTGTAATTCGGCCCAGCCAGCTGAGCTGCCTCAGTAGCTCTGTTGGTAGAGCATCTGTCTAGAACAGATTATTGTACATGTAGGTCCTGAGAGAGTTTGATCAAAATTTATGAGGCACCAGAAAAAAATTTAGGAGTTTGTGTATAATTTTTACCTGCCATTGGGCAACTTGGCCTGCGGTAAATATGAGACGTGAGAGGGAGAGGGAGCTGGCGGTGGGAGGTGGGTGGGGTGAAAGGTCTGGTACAGCCACTGGTTCTAGAATAGGGAAAAGGTAGAGAGACTAAATCAAAGCTGGTGGAAAAGTTCCAGCTAAGTGCTTAGTTTAGTTGTATGTGCACACATGAAATGTAAATCCTCTCAATATCGATGTTTAGTAGCCATCACTTCTTTCTCATCTGTAAGCTAGCCAGCTACATTGATTTAACCCTTACCTTGTGAAGACTGAGGGTCTTCCAGAACACCTTCACCTCTCTCCTTGTCACCACTTTCCCCATCATCTCCCTTCCCGTCTCTCCCATCCACTTCATAAAGCTTCTTGAGAAGAGCCTTTAAGATGTCGCCGCACAGCTTGTCAGGATGTTCCGATAGTTTGTAGATTGTTACAATGGCTTGTTCGGCAAATGGAGTCCACTGGCATGATGGAGGACTGGAGAACTGGGGGTTGAAGTGTGTGTGTGTGTGTGTGTGTGTGTGTGTGTGTGTGTGTGTGTGTGTGTGTGTGTGTGTGTGTGTGTGTGTGTGTGTGTGTGTGTGTGTGTGTGTGTGTGTGTGTGTGTGTGTGTGTGTGTGTGTGTGTGTGTGTGTGTGTGTGTGTGTGTGTGTGTGTGTGTGTGTGTGTGTGTGTGTGTGTGTGTGTGTGTGTGTGTGTGTGTGTTCCAACATAACATGTACAGTCCAACCTGGTTCAACAAGAGAGTGGTCATATGTTGGAACATAGGGTGGGTTGGGGGAAACCGGAGGGAAGGAGGAGGGGTTGGATCCCCAGACTTGGTCCGAGGGGTGGCCAGCTTCTGGAGCATCACACAGCAGTGCTTAGCTAGCACTAGATCTAGAGGGAGAATAGAACTTGGATAGAAGAAAGTGTCCTGATTAGTGAGTTATCATGATTAGTGAAGTGTCCTGATTAGTAAAGTGTCCCGATTAGTAAAATGTCCTGATTAGTAAGGTGTCCTGATTAGTGAAGTGTCCTGATTAGTGAGGTGCCCTGATTTCGTGAGTTTTACAAACATGATGCATTTGGACAATTAACAGTGTCCTGTTTCTTCATTTCAGGGGGTCCTGATTAGAGGGGTTCCATTGTATACAGTACATTCCAGTAGTAATCATCATTTAATTACCAGGGGTATCCTCATTGGAGTTAAGTCCATGTGCTACTATCACTTTGATGTTGGCTTTCACAATTTCACGCTCCGCACTGGCTATCATGGAAAGCAGCAGAATGGCAGAACGGGAATGAGACTGGGTCACATTGTTGATGCTATGTGTAAATATATCCCATAGCATCTTAACGACAGGGGCAGAGATGTATTTCCCCTTAACCAAGAGACCAATCAATTCCTCTAATGAAGCAAGTTCTCCATGAGTGGCATTTTGAGTGAGAGAGATGAGGTTTTGTACAATGACTGGTGTTGTTTGACGAGGATTCTCCAGCTGTGAGGGGGGAGGGAGGGAGGGAGGAGGGAGGTAGGGAGAGAGAGAGAGAGAGAGAGAGAGAGAGAGAGAGAGAGAGAGAGAGAGAGAGAGAGAGAGAGAGAGAAGAGAGAGAGAGAGAGAGAGGGACCAGACTCAGTGGCTGAACGGTTATGGTCAAAAGCTGTGGACTGGGAGGTCAGTGGATCGATACTCGCAACGGGCATTCTTTCTCTGACCGGACCTTCACCCAGGGTCTTAAAATAATTGGGAAGAAGCCTCATGCCTTTGTGTTCTGCACCTTGGTGCCTTTAAAATAGGTATTAGCCCTATGCCCAAGTAGGCAATCACCACTGTATGTGGCCTCGATGTGTTCAATGATGACATCATTGCTACCACCTAAGAGGTACATGGCCACCATTGCACTATGTGCGCCTGGTTGTAGTCAACCCAGTAGGCACAGGTGGCATGCCTCCCACCCATCATGGGTTGGTTTGAGAACACATGAGAGAGAGAGAGACCTCCTTTATTGTGTTTCTGTACCTTGTACCCTCATACACAATATTTGGGGGAGAAAAAAGAGAGAGAGACCGTTACTGTAGACCAGAAGAACATCATAACCCACCCACTATCCATCCCTCACACTAACCTCTGGTTGAAGGTATAGTTGGAGGTACATCTTAACAACACAATCCTTGATCTGCTCCTCCTTAGACCACACCAATATTAGTGCCTTCCTCACCCCCTCTCGCGACCCTTGAACCTTGTGAGGAAACATACGTGGAAGGGAGTAATTCATACAAAGTGTATGGAGAACCAATTTCCTTGGGGGGGTTGAAATTTCAGGAGGGGAATCATGTATCATGCCCCCCCTGCCTAAGGAAATATGAAGAGGGGAAAAGTAAGAAATACTCACTTTAAATTTGACTGCAGTTGATAAGAATTCGAGTGACTCCAGTACATCCGAGTTGATCTTTGAACCCAACAGCCTTGTACAGACAGGGATACATGATGATATGAGTTGAATGAACTCTACACCATCCTATGTGGTGTGTGTGTGTGTGTGTGTGTGTGTGTGTGTGTGTGTGGAGAAAGGTCATGCCATTCAACCTAGTGAACAGAAGCACCAGATACATGGTCCCACCCTATCCTACGACAGTACATGAAACATGCATTAAAAGAATGCAGTAACTACCTGGAACGGAAAACATCCAAAAACTGTAACAAGCACTAAAACAGCAGATTCTATTGGGATTCCTCCTAATAAAATCTACTTATATGGAATTCTGCCACTTAGAAATATGACCTGACTGTATAGATTTGCATGAACTGAAATTGTTGACTCAGTTTGTTAGTCCTGCTGGAATTAGCTCAGACTGCTTTCTCACAGAATCAGAAACTGTGTGCGTGTGTTGAAATGGCTGTCCAGCACTACCAGTTCAGTTTCCGTAATGTGGAGCTTTTCAAGGAAGACACACTGGGTACTGGCTCCTATGGAGGGGTGTGTAAGGCCAGGTGTGATGGGCTCCCTTGTGCTGCTAAGATCATGCACCCCACACTCTTTGACCCACGAGACCCCGGAACACCCTCCTACCTGCAAAGGTTTGAAAAAGAATCTCGTCTCCTCAGCTCAGCCCGCCACCCCAATGTGGTCCAGTACCTTGGTACCTATCGAGACCCAGAGACTCGTCTCCCCGTTCTTCTCATGGAACTGTGTGATGAGAGCCTCTGTCGCTTCCTGGAGCGTTCCCCTCGACCAATACCCTACCACATTCAGGTCAACATTGCCCACGACATAGTACTGGCTCTGGTCTACCTACACCTCAACAATATCACTCACAGAGACCTCACAAGTAATAATGTACTCATGATTGCAGGGGTTCATGCTAAAGTCGCCGATTTTGGCATGTCTAAACTTGCCAGTGTCAACCCTCGCATGACCCCCATGACCCTGTGTCCAGGGAATGTACAGTACATGTCCCCAGAGGCTCTGGAGGAGCCACCGTCCTACACACACAAACTGGACGTGTTCTCATTTGGTGTTCTTCTAGTCCAGATCATGACCAGGCAGTTCCCTAACCCTGGTCCAAGGTTTCAAGTAGTTAGTGTACCCAACTTTCCAGAGGGTACAATCAGAAGGGCTGTTCCTGAGACAGAGCGACGCAGTTCCCACCTCCGAATGATAGCAGATACTCACCCTCTGAAAGCCACTGCCATCACTTGCCTCAAAAGTAAGGAGGAAGTGCGTCCATCAGCACAGCGGCTGAACAAAACACTGTCTGGGCTGAAGCAAGAACCTGCCTACACCCAGAGCTTGCAGCAGGCACAGACTGCCTTGGAGGGAGAGGGAGAAGTAGAGAGCCTGAGGAGTCAGATACAAGACCTTCAGCAGCAAACCCACACTCTCCAGGAAGAAATGCAGCAGAAAGAGGAAGTAATTGCTCAAAGGCAAAGGGAAAATGAACAGCTTCAAGCACAAGTACAGCAGTTCCGCCAACAGCTTCAGGGCCAGCAAGTGTTGACTGAGGCAAAGACAAGAGAAGTACTTCGGTTACAGAGTACAGTCCAAGAGAAGGAGAGAGAGCTACAGGAGAAAGATTATGTCATTCGAACTAGTCAACAGCTAGTGGCTCAGTTCAAGCAGACACTGATGGAGAAGGACAGAGTAATTAGTGACCTCCAGCAGACCATATCATCTCAGAACCAACCTGCCTCAGGGAAGATGGGCAAGACTGCTACAGCCAGAGCTCAAAAGGATGTTAGTAAACTGAGGTGGAAGGATGGGAAGAAGGCACCAGTGAGAATGATCAGAGGATCAACAGTAGTGGATGGGAACACCGTGTACATTAAGCATCGTAGTGACTCACTCAAGATCTACTCCTGCCGGTTCACCTCACAGGACCTGCAGTGGTCCACTCTACCTGATACTGAATACTTTTATCCCAGTCTTGTAGTCATTGATGGTATTCTCACTACTGTTGGTGGTTATCGAGATTCTCAGTACACTAACTCTCTCCTCAGTCTGACTGGAAGAGGAAGAAGGAGGCAGTGGTCTGAGATCTTCCCTGCCATGCCCACATCACGTTATCTAACTGTCTCAGTTACTACACAACAGACCCTCATAGTTGCTGGAGGGTTGGCAAAAGGAGAGAATCTCAACATTGTAGAGGTGATGAACATTCCCACTAAACAGTGGACTACAGCTAGCCACTTGCCACACCCATTTGGAGAGATATCTGGAACTATCTGTGGAGACCAGCTCTACTTGGGTGGAGGATATGGTGAATCTTCCAAGTCAGTCCTGACCTGCTCTGTCACTGACCTCCTCTCACCTCCATCACTAGCAGCTGGACTACGTACTCTCTCCCTAGCTGATAAGAGAAGAGTGTGGCATCACATTCGAGATCTACCAGTCACTAGGTGTACTCTCATCACACTCGGTGTCCACCTCCTGGCTATTGGTGGGAGAGATGATTCAGGAAGAGACACTGCTGACGTTCATTGCTATGACACCCACACCGACTCATGGCAGGTTGTGTCAAAGATGAAGAACAAACGTTTTCTTTGCCTGGCAGCTGTCCTCCCTGAAGACTGTCTTCTTGTAGTGGGAGGATATTGTGACTATTTTAAGTCCACAGATTCAGTTGAGATCGGCAAGTACTAGTTCTCCTTTCACCCAAACATGAATATCCCACTATGTATGTAGTACAATGTCAATGTACAGTGGTTTGCTATGTAGATGTTGTACATGTATATACAGTGATAACTGTTTACCCTCTCACCAAAACAATGTTCACATGCATTATTGTATATAGCATACTAGCTAGATAAAGTAATTAAAAGAGAAAGGAATCCCCCTTCACCATCACACACCAAATGACATATGTAAGCACAAAAACATACAACACCACACAACACAACATGGGAGCAGGATCCTGGGTGCCCAGCCTTGAGAACTGGGGTGGTGAGTTAAAGAGTCTTTTACATGTAGAGGCTATGTACAGTCACTCCACGAATATACCTGTCATCAACCATGTGCACAGCAACACCTCTCTTTCTCATATTGTGTATATAACTTATCCTCAAATATATCTCGCCAATGCAATGTCCTTGATGACATCATCACTCAATTCTCTTGGTTTTCATTTCACTTACCCTCCTATATCCATGACTACCTTTGAAAGGTCTCACCTCATTGGTCAGAATGGTCTATGATGTAATTAAGACTTTTGCATAATTAGGGTTAGGGTTAGGGCTAGGGTGATGCTAGGGATGATTATTAACCAATCAGAAAAGAGCTTTAAAGAGGTACCCTGGGAATAACTGCCCACCCTATCCCTCTAGCAGTGCAAATGAGAGGGAGAAACAGGGTTACATAGCTTCTTTCAAAGAGTAAGCCACTAAGTCTGAACTATGTGTGTACTATATACATGTACATATCAAATGTACATTCACTCACTCTAATTACATCTGCTAACACAACAGATGAGATAGGGTACTTCCCACCACAGATAAGCACCATATTCTTGTCCAGTTCTACATAGAACAGTTGATTGTGTATGTACAATTGATTGGAGGGGATTGAATGGAGACAACACAGTGTTTGACTCATTTGAGTCTGCAATATTCACAAAGGCACCAGAGGCAATGGACAGAGGATCAACAGTAGTGGATAGGAACACTGTGTACATCCAGCCTTTTGACTCACTCAAGATCTAATCCTGCCAGATCACCTCACAGGACCTGTTTTGACAATCGTTTATGGATCTCAGTTGCATCATATTATAAATGCATGACTATTACCTCTCTTGGTGTTCAAAGAATGTATGAAGTGTTCCCAAGGTAGGATAATAAATTTATGTGCATGGACTGGAGAAATGTATAGTGTATATATAAAGGTTACTCCTCCAAGACAGCAGTTACAGTACAGTTAACGTCATGAATATGATTTTCCCTTTGGGATATGGTACTATCACAGTCTTACTGTCTCTTGAAATATACAGAGACAATTCTTTAGGGACATCCAACACATCTCATGAGAGGTAGTAGTCATCATAAGGGAATATGTTGCAACTGAGGTAGCCACACCTGATGGTTAAAACCACCAGCGATTTTTGCAGTGCTATAGCTGGAGGGTTTGATGGACAAAGGTATCTCGACATTGTAGAGGTGATGAACATTCCAGATAGACAGTGGGCTACAGCCAGCCACTTGCCACACCCATTTGGAGGGATATCTGGAACTATCTGTGGAGGCAAGCTCTACTTGGCTGGAGGGTTTGTTCGACAAAGTGAACCTCCCAAGTTAGTCCTGACCTGCTCCGTCACTGACCTCCTCCCAGCATCACAAGAAGATAAACACATTTGGCATTCTGCTAAAGACCTACCGGTCATTTTTATCCTTTTGGTGGCCACCTGCTAGCTTTTGGTGGGAAGGATGACAAGGCAGAAACATATGTTGCTAATATTCACTGCTATAACACCTGTACCAACTCATGGCAGGATATATCAACAAACGTGGTCTTTGCCTAGTAGCTGTTCGGAACATGATGAAGAATATCTAAGCTCAGTTGACTTGGGATACACATTTACATCTATGACACCATTATGCTTCATGTTCTAGCTCTCCCTTTGTGTTATGTCAAATATTTATGCTTGTCTTAACTGTATGTATTTGCAATATGATATGTCAATGGTTTGCTGTGAATGCATGCTTAAAACAACAATGTTTTGGACAGTAGCAAGCCAAGGAATTCATGGTTTGTCAGGCTCCGCCTATTACAATAATAGCTTGTTGATTTTCTATTTTTTGTACTATTGCTAGTGTTTCTATGGTAATTGTTTGATCAAAGCTATGGGATATCTATGGAAAATAGATCCTGCTCAAATTATTTTTTACCAAGATCTAAAGAAATACAAATAGATCCCACGCAATGACATTGACCAATCCAACACTAGCACATAATATTAAAGAATGTGAGAAAGTCATAAGTCATAAGTGTCATTGTCTTACATGCACATATACACACATGTAGTTGCACAACAGATGAATACTGTAATCTGGGTACTACCTCCACAGAAAATCATGCCATACCTAACTACCCTTGGAGAGGTGGTGTTTTTTGCAGTTCTATTCTGTTACATAAAGCAGTAGACTGTGACTGAATCTACGTAGTCCTAGTGGAGTGTCAGTCATTGCCTCATATCAACAACCAGTAAGTCAATAAGACAGATACTATCTACAACTAGTTATTTAAGACAGCTGTTAGAAAACTAATACTCAACATAGTCTTTGCAGTTCTACATAGCAATAGCTGAATCTGAACTTAGCAATTAGTAAATTAATAAGACAGTTGTTCTTTATCACTAGTAAACCAATCATAGTAGTACATATTTTATTTAGAGAACAAGAGAAGGAGTTGAAATGGCTGTCCAGCACTACCAGTTTGGTATCCGTAATGTGGAGCTTTTCAAGGAAGAGACACTAGGTACTGGCTCCTATGGAGGGGTGTGTAAGGCCAGGTGTGATGGGCTCCCTTGTGCTGCTAAGATCATGCACCCCACACTCTTTGACCTACGGGACCCTGGAACAGTCTCCTACCTGCAGAGGTTTGTAGAAGAATGTCGTCTCCTCAGCTCAGCCCGACACCCCAATGTGGTCCAGTACCTCGGTACCTATCGAGACCCAGAGACTCGTCTCCCCATTCTTCTCATGGAACTTTGTGATGAGAACCTCTGTCAATTCCTGGAGCGTTCCCCTCGACCAATACCCTACCACATTCAGGTCAACATTGCCCACGACATAGCACTGGCTCTGGTCTACCTACACCTCAACAATATCACTCACAGAGACCTCACAGCTAATAATGTGCTTATGATTGCAGGGGTTCGTGCTAAAGTCACCGATTTTGGTATGTCCAAACTTGCCAGTGTTAACCCTCGCATGACCCCCATGACCCTGTGTCCAGGGAATGTACAGTACATGTCCCCAGAGGCTCTGGAGGAGCCACCGTCCTACACACACAAACTGGATGTGTTCTCATTTGGTGTTCTTCTAGTCCAGATCATGACCAGGCAGTTCCCTAACCCAGGTCCAAGGTTTCAGGTTGTTAGTGTTCCCAACTTTCCAGAGGGTACAATCAATAGGACTGTTCCCGAGACAGAGCGACGCAGTTCCCACCTCTGAATGATTGCAGATACTCACCCTCTGAAAGCCATTGCTATCACTTGCCTCAAAAGTAAGGAGGAAGAGCGTCCATCAGCACAGCGGCTGAACAGCACACTGTCTGGAGTGAAGCAAGCACCTGCCTACACCCAGAGCTTGCAGCAGGTACAGACTGACATGGAAGAAATGCAGCAGAAAGAGGAAATAATTGCTCAAAAGCAAAGAGAAGTTGAACAGCTTCAGGCACAAGTACAGAGCCAGCAAGTGTTGACTGAGGCAAAGACAAGAGAAGTACTTCAGTTACAGAGTACAGTCCAAGAGAAAGAGAGAGAGTTGCAGGAGAAAGATCGTGCCATTCAGACTAGTCAACAGCTAGTGGCTCAGTTCCAGCAGACACTGGTGGAGAAGGACAGAGTAATTAGTGACCTCCAGCAGACTGCTACAGCAACAGTATCTAAAAGGGAACTGAGATGGAAGGATGGGAAGAAGGCACCAAAGAGGATGGACAGAGGATCAACAGTAGTGGATGGGAACACTGTGTACATCAATCCTTTTGACTCACTCAAGATCTACTCCTGCCAGATCACCTCACAGGACCTGCAGTGGTCCACATTACCTGATACTAAATACTATAACCCCAGTCTTGCAGTCATTGATGGTATTCTCACTACTATTGGTGGTTATCGAGATTCTCAGTACACCAACAACTCTCTCATCAGTCTGACTGGAAGAGGAGGAAGGAGGCAGTGGTCTCAAATCTTCCCTCCCATGACCACACCACGTTATCAAACTGTCTCAGTTACTACACAACAGACCCTCATAGTTGCTGGAGGGTTGGCAAAAGGAGAGAATCTCAACATTGTAGAGGTGATGGACATTCCCACTAAACAGTGGACTACAGCTAGTCACTTGCCACACCCATTTGGAGAGATATCTGGAACTATCCTTGGAGACCAGCTCTACTTGGCTGGAGGGTTTGTTGGATATGGTCAACTTTCCAAGTCAGTCCTGACCTGCTCTGTCACTGACCTCCTCTCACCTCCGTCACTAGCAGCTGGACTACGTTCTCTCTCCCTAGCTAATAAGAAAAGAGTGTGGCGTCATGTTCGAGATCTACCAGTCACTCAGTCTACTCTCATCACACTCGGTGGCCACCTCCTGGCTATTGGTGGAGAAGATGACTCAGGAAGAGACACTGCTGACGTTCATTGCTATGACACCCACACTAACTCATGGCAGATTGTGTCAAAGATGAAGAACAAACGTCATCTTTGCCTGGCAGCTGTCCTCCCTGAAGACTGTCTTCTTGTAGTAGGAGGAAGGTGTGTATCCAAGAATTTAGACTCAGTTGAGATTGGCAGTCTCCAATAAGACACTAGTCCTCCAAACTTGAAAATCCCACTATGTATGAAGTACACATATACACCATCTCACTACTGCAGTCTCCTTGATGACATCATCACTCAATTCTTTTGGTTTTCATTTCACTTACCCTCCTATATCCATAACTACCTTTCCAATGTTTCACCTCATTGGTCAGAATTGTCTATGATGTAATTAAGACTTTTGCATAATTAGGGTTAGGGCTAGGGTGATGCTAGGGATGATTGACCAATCAGTAAAGAGCTTTAAAGAGGTACCCTTGGATGGCTCCCCACTCTCTCCCTTTAACAGTGGAAATGAGAGGGAGGAAAACATGGTTACTATAGCTTCTTTCAAAGAGTAAGCCACTAAGTCTGAACAATGTGTGTACTACCAAATGTACATTCACTCACTCTAATTACAGCTGCTAACACAACAGATGAGATAGGGTACTTCCCACCACAGATAACCACACCATATTCTTGCCCAGTTCTATATAGAGCAGTTGATTGTGGCTGAATCTCAGTTATTGCCTCTTATTAAGAGTTCAAGTAACAGCCTACAACCTCTCTATACTGGATAGGTGTCAGATGTTGAATTATACAGTACACACAATGTTTCAACTTGTTCAGTCTTCAACAGGTGTACAACTGGTGATACTGATGTTGAATAAACTAATTAGACAGTTACACAAAACATTTCGACTTGTTCAGTCTTGTGTACAACTGGCGTTGAATAAACTTATACACAAAACATTTTCAGTTTTCAACAGGCGTAGTAGTTGTACTCTTGTTGAAGATTGAACAAGTCGAAACAATACCAGTTGTAAACTTGTTGAAGACTGAACAAGTCGAATCGTTGTGTGTAACAGTTTATTCAACATCTGACACCTATCTAGACTACCTAAGTACCTTGGCAGTAAGTTAATAAGACAGCTGCTATCTCTTTTCAGAGAGAGAGAGTGTACGTGTGTTGAAATGGCTGTCCAGGACTACCAGTTTGGTTTCCATAATGTGGAGCTTTTCAAGGAAGACAATCTAGGTACTGGCTCCTATGGAGGGGTGAGTAAGGCCAGGTGTGATGGGTTCCCTTGTGCTGCTAAGATCATGCACCCCACACTCTTTGACCTACGGGACCCTGGAACAGTCTCTTACCTGCAAAGGTTTGAAGAGGAATGTCGTCTCCTCAGCTCAGCCCGCCACCCCAATGTGGTCCAGTACCTCGGTACCTATCGAGACCCAGAGACTCATCTCCCCGTTCTTCTCATGGAACTGTGTGACGAAAGCCTCTGTCGCTTCCTGGAGCGTTCCCCTCGATCAATACCCTACCACATTCAGGTCAACATCACCCACGACATAGCACTGGCTCTGGTCTACCTACACCTCAACAATATCACTCACAGAGACCTCACAGCTAATAATGTGCTTATGATTGCAGGGGTTCGTGCTAAAGTCACCGATTTTGGCATGTCTAAACTTGCCAGTGTCAACCCTCACACGACCCCCATGACCCTGTGTCCAGGGAATGTACATTACATGTCCCCAGAGGCTCTGGAGGAGCCACCGTCCTACACACACAAACTGGACGTGTTCTCATTTGGTGTTCTTCTAGTTCAGATCATGACCAGGCAGTTCCCTAAACCTGGTCCAAGGTTTAAATCCATATGTGTACCTGGCTATCCTGATGCCAGAGTGCCTGCTCCCGAGACAGAGCGACGCAGTTCCCACCTCCGAATGATTGCAGATACTCACCCCCTGAAAACCATTGCTATCACTTGCCTCAAAAGTAAGGAGGAAGTGCGTCCATCAGCACAGCGGATGAACAAAACACTGTCTGGGCTGAAGCAAGAACCTGCCTACACCCAGAGCCTGCAGCAAGCACAGACTGACATGGAGGGAGAGGGAGAAGTAGAGAGCCTGAGGAGTCAGATACAAGACCTTCAGCAGCAAAACCACACTCTCCAGGAAGAAATGCAGCAGAAAGAGGGAGAAGTAGAGAGCCTGAGGAGTCAGATACAAGACCTTCAGCAGCAAAACCACACCCTCCAGGAAGAAACGCAGCAGAAAGAGGAAGTAATTGCTCAAAGGCAAAGGGAAAATGAACAGCTTCAAGCACAAGTACAGCAGTTCCACCAAGAGCTTCAGGGCCAGCAAGTGTTGACTGAGGCAAAGACAAGAGAAGTACTTCAGTTACAAAATACAGTCCAAGAGAAGGAGAGAGAGCTACAGGAGAAAGATCATGTCATTCGAACTAGTGAACAGCTAGTAGCTCAGTTCCAGCAGGCACTGGTGGAGAAGGACAGAGTAATTAGTGACCTCCAGCAGATCATATCAGCTCAGAACCAACCTGCCTCAGGGAAGATGGACAAGACCGCTACAGCCACAGTAGCTCAAAAGGACGTTAGTAAACTGAAGTGGAAGGATGGGAAGAAGGCACCAGACACAATGTCCAGAGGATCAGCAGTAGTGGATGGGAACACTGTGTATATTAACGCTGGAGGTGGCTCAATCAAGATCTACTCCTGCCAGTTCACCTCACAGGACCTGCAGTGGTCCACTCTACCTGATACTGAATACTATAATCCCAGTCTTGCAGTCATTGATGGTATTCTCACTACTGTTGGTGGTTATCAATATCCTGAGTCGACCAACTCTCTCCTCAGTCTGACTGGAAGAGGAAGGAAGCAGTGGTCTGAGATCTTCCCTGCCATGCCCACACCACGTAGTCAAACTGTCTCAGTCACTACACAACAGACCCTCATAGTTGCTGGAGGAGTGGCAGAAAGTAAGAATCTCAACATTGTAGAGGTGATGGACATTCCAAATAGACAGTGGACTACAGCTAGCCACTTGCCACACCCATTTGGAGGGATATCTGGAGTTATCCTTGGAGACCAGCTCTACTTGGCTGGAGGGAATGTTGGATATGGTGAACCTTCCAAGTCAGTCCTGACCTGCTCTGTCACTGACCTCCTCTCACCTCCATTACTAGCAGCTGGACTACGTTCTCTCTCCCTAGCTGATAAGACAGGAGTGTGGCGTCATGTTCGAGATCTAACAGTCATTCAGTCTACTCTCATCACATTCGGTGGCCACCTGCTAGCTATTGGTGGGAGAGATGACTCAAGAAGAGACACTGCTGATGTTCATTGCTATGACACCCACACTGACTCATGGCAGGTTGTGTCAAAGATGGAGCACAAACGTCGTTTTTGCCTGGCAGCTGTCCTCCCTGAAGACTGTCTTCTTGTAGTGGGAGGAAGTGGTCGATATATGGATAAAGGTTCAGTTGAGATTGGCCGTCTCTAGTTCTCCTTTCACCAAAACATGAATATATAGTACATGTATATATGTATGTAGAGTGACTGTATAAGTGAGTATGATAGTGATTTTGAACAAATTGTTTACCCTCTCACCTCATGTAGAGGCTATATATACTTACCTTCCTATATCCATAAGTACCTAGTCAGAATGGTCTATGATGTAATTAAGAATTTGCATAATTAGGGTTAAGGTTAGGGCTAGAGTGATGGTAGCGATGATTGACCAATCAGAAAAGAGATTTGAAGAGGTACCCTGGGATGGCTTCCCACTCTCTCCCCTTAGCAGTGAAAATGAGAGGGAGGAGAAACAGGGTTACTATAGCTCCTTTCAAAGAGCAAGCCACTAAGTCTGAACAATGTGTGTACTACATGAACATACCAAATATACATTACTCACTCTAATTACAGCTGCCAACACAACAGATGAATATGGAAATATACTTCCCACCACAGATAACCACACCATATTCTTGCCCAGTTCTATATAGAGCAGTTGATTGTGGCTGCATCTGGTCCTAGTCAGTTATTGCCTCTTTTTAAGAGTTCAAGTAAGATAGAGACAGCCTACAACTTCAGTACCACAACTTCTCTAGACCAACTGAGAAAAAGCTGAGCTAAGGTACTTAGGTAGACTAGATAGGTGTCAGATGTTGAATTATACAGTACACACAATGTTTCAACTTGTTCAGTCTTCAACAGGTGTACAACTGGTGATACTGATGTTGAATAAACTAATTAGACAGTTACACAAAACATTCAACTTGTTCAGTCTTCATCAACAGGTGTACAATTGGTGTTGACTAAACTAGTTACACACAACGTTTCGACTTGTTCAGTTTTCAGCAGGCGTACCAGTTGTACTCCTGTAGATTGAACAAGTCGAAACAATACCAGTTGTAAAACTGTTGAAGACTGAACAAGTAGAATTGTTGTGTGTAAAAGTTTATTGCATCTGATTACCTAAGTACCTTAGCAGTAAGTTAATACGACAGCTGCTATCTCTAACTAGAGCTATAATCATAGAGATGCATATTTCTTTCCAGAGAGAGAGAGAGAGAGAGAGTATATAGTGTGTGGGTGTTGAAATGGCTGTCCAGGACTACCAGTTTGGTTTCCAAAATGTGGAGCTTTTCAAGAAAGAGACACTGGGTGCTGGCTCTTATGGAGGGGTGTGTAAGGCCAGGTGTGATGGGCTCCCTTGTGCTGCTAAAGTCATGCACCCCGCACTCTTTGACCCACAAGACCCCGGAACACCCTCCTACCTGCAAAGGTTTGATGAAGAATGTCGTCTCCTCAGCTCAGCCCGCCACCCCAATGTGGTTCAGTACCTCGGTACATGTCGAGACCCAGAGACTCATCTCCCCGTTCTTCTCATGGAACTGTGTGACGAGAGCCTCTGTCACTTCCTGGAGCGTTCCCCTCGACCAATACCCTACCACATTCAGGTCAACATTGCCCACGACATAGCACTGGCTCTGGTCTACTTACACCTCAACAATATCACTCACAGAGACCTCACAGCTAATAATGTGCTTATGATTCTAGGGGTTCGTGCTAAAGTCACCGATTTTGGCATGTCCAAACTTGCCAGTGTCAACCCTCGCATGACCCCCATAATGACCAAGTGTCCAGGGAATGTACATTACATGTCCCCGGAGGCTCTGGAGGAGAAACCGTCCTACACACACAAACTGGATGTGTTCTCATTTGGTGTTCTTCTAGTCCAGATCATGACCAGACAGTTCCCTAACCCTGGCTCAAAGTTTAAGTTCATACATGTACCTGGCTATCCTGATGCCAGAGTGCCTGCTCCTGAGACAGAGCGACGCAGTTCCCACCTCCGAATGATTGCAGATACTCACCCTCTGAAAGCCATCGCTATCACTTGCCTCAAAAGTAAGGAGCAAGAGCGTCCATCAGCACAGCGGCTGAACAGCACATTGTCTGGACTGAAGCAAGCACCTGCCTACACCCAGAGCTTGCAGCAGCCTCAGCAGGCACAGACTGGCATGGAGGTACAGGGAGAGGTAGAGAGCCTGAGGAGTCAGATACAAGATCTTCAGCAGCAAAACCACACTCTCCAGGAAGCTCAAAAGCAAAGAGAAGTTGAGCAGCTTCAAGCACAGGTCCAGCAACTAGGACAACAGCTTCAGAGCCAGCGAGTGTTAACTGAGGCAAAGACAAGAGAAGTATTTCAGTTACAGAGTACAGTCCAAGAGAAGGAGAGAGAGCTACAGGAGAAAGATCGTGCCATTCAAACTAGTGAACAGCTAGTAGCTCAGTTCCAGAAGACACTGGTGGAGAAGGATAGAGTAATTGGTGGCCTCCAGCAGACCATATCAGCTCAGAACCAAACTACCTCAGGGAAGATGGGCAAGACTGCTACAGTCACAGTTGTGAAAAAGAATGTTAGTAAACTGAAGTGGAAGGGTGGGAAGAAGGCACCAGAGAAAATGTACAGAGGGTCAACAGTAGTGGATGGGAACACTGTGTACATCATTCCTACTGGCTCATACAAGATTTACTCCTGCCAGATCACCTCACAGGACCTGCAGTGGTCCACTGTACCTGGTGCTGAATACCTTAATCCCAGTCTTGCAGTCATTGATGGTATTCTCACTACTGTTGGTGGTTATCGAGATTCTTCGTACACTAACTCTCTTCTCAGTCTGACTGAAAGAGGAGGAAGGAGGCAGTGGTCTGAGATCTTCCCTGCCATGCCGACACCACGTTATCTAACTGTCTCAGTCACTACACAACAGGCCCTCATAGTTGCTGGAGGGGAGGCAAGAAGAGAGAATCTCAACATTGTAGAGGTAATGGACATTCCCACTAGACATTGGACTACAGCTAGCCACTTGCCACACCCATTTGGAGAGATATCTGGAGCTATCCTTGGAGACCAGCTCTACTTGGCTGGAGGATATGTTGGATATGGTCAACTTTCCAAGTCAGTCCTGACCTGCTCTGTCACTGACCTCCTCTCACCTCCATCACTAGCAGCTGAACTATGTTCTCTCTCACTAACTCATAAGACAAGAGTGTGGCATCATGCTCGAGATCTACCAGTCACTAGGTCTACTCTCATCACACTCGGTGTCCACCTCCTGGCTATTGGTGGGAGAGATGATTCAGGAAGAGACACTGCTGACGTTCATTGCTATGACACCCACACTGACTCATGGCAGGTTGTGTCAAAGATGAAGAACAAACGTCATCTTTGCCTGGCAGCTGTCCTCCCTGAAGACTGTCTTCTTGTAGTAGGAGGATATTCTGACTTTTTAAAGTCCACAGATTCAGTTGAGATTGGCAGGCACTAGTTCTCGATCCTTTCATTCAAACATGAATATCCCACTATGTATGTAGTACAAAGTCAATGTCATGTATATGTACAGTGGCTTGCATATTCAGATGTAGAGTGTTTACCATCTCAACAAGACAATGTTCAACAAATGTACATGCATGTAGAGGCTATGTACCACATGCTAACCAGTCACTCCATGAATATACCCAAGGTACACTGTCATCAACCATGTGGACAGCAGTACTGGGTATATCCTACAGATATATCACTCTCTGATGACATCATCACTCGATTCCTTTGGTTTTCATATCACTTACCCTCCTATATCCACGACTACCTTTCAAAGGTCTCACATCATTGGTCAGAATGGTCTATGATGTAATGGACTTTTGCGGGTTAGGGTTAGGGTAGTGTTATGACCAGTCAGAAAGAGCTTTGAAGAGGTACCCGAGATGGCTCCCCCTCTAGCAGAGCAAACGAGAGGGTGGAGAAACAGGGTTACTATAGCTTCTTTCAAGAGTAAGACTGAACAATGTGTGTACTACATGTACATACCAAATGTATATTCACTCACTCTAATTACAGCTGCCAACACAACAGATGAATATTGAAATAGGGTACCTCCCCCACAGATAATACCACATTTTAAAATCTGCCCTTAGAGACTTGCTGGCTTTGCTGTTCTATAGACCAGTAGATTGTGACTGAATCTGACCCCACACTCTTGCCACATTCTTGCCCAGTTCTATATAGAGCAGTTGATTGTGGCTGAATCTCAGTTATTGCCTCTTATTTAGAGTTGAAATAACAGCCTACAACTTCTCCAGACTAGATAGGTGTCAGATGTTGAATTATACAGTACACCCCATGTTTCAACTTGTTCAGTCTTCAAGTGTACAACTGGTGATACTGATGTTGAATAAACTAATTAGACAGTTACACAAAACATTTCGACTTGTTCAGTCTTGTGTACAACTGGTGTTGAATAAACTAGTTACACATAACATTTTCAGTTTTCAACAGGCGTACCAGTTGTACTCCTGTTGAAGATTGAACAAGTCAAAACAATACCAGTTGTAAACTTTTTGAAGACTGAACAAGTCGAATCGTTGTGTGTAACAGATTATTCAACATCTGACACCTATCTAGACTACCTAAGTACCTTAGCAGTAAGTTAATAAGACAGCTGCTATCTCTTTTCAGAGAGAGAGAGTGTACGTGTGTTGAAATGGCTGTCCAGGACTACCAGTTTGGTTTCCGTAATGTGGAGCTTTTCAAGGAAGACAATCTAGGTGCTGGCTCCTATGGAGGGGTGTGTAAGGCCAGGTGTGATGGGCTCCCTTGTGCTGCTAAGATCATGCACCCCACACTCTTTGACCTACGGGACCCCGGAACAGTCTCTTACCTGCAAAGGTTTGAAGAAGAATGTCGTCTCCTCAGCTCAGCCCGCCACCCCAATGTGGTCCAGTACCTTGGTACCTATCGAGACCCAGAGACTCGTCTCCCCATTCTTCTCATGGAACTGTGTGATGAGAGCCTCTGTCGCTTCCTGGAGCGTTCCCCTCGACCAATACCCTACCACATTCAGGTCAACATTGCCCACGACATAGCACTGGCTCTGGTCTACCTACACCTCAACAATATCACTCACAGAGACCTCACAGGTAATAATGTGCTTATGATTGCAGGGGTTTGTGCTAAAGTTACCGATTTTGGCATGTCCAAACTTGCCAGTGTCAACCCTCGCATGACCCCCTTGACCCTGTGTCCAGGGAATGTACAGTACATGTCCCCAGAGGCTCTGGAGGAGCCACCGTCCTACACACACAAACTGGATGTGTTCTCATTTGGTGTTCTTCTAGTCCAGATCATGACCAGGCAGTTCCCTAACCCTGGTCCAAGGTTTAAGTTAATACATGTACCTGGCTATCCTGATGCCAGAGTGCCTGCTCCTGAGACAGAGCGACGCAGTTCCCACCTCCGAATGATTGCAGATACTCACCCTCTGAAAGCCATTGCTATCACTTGCCTCAAAAGTAAGGAGGAAGAGCGTCCATCAGCACAGCAGCTGAACAAAACACTGTCTGGGCTGAAGCAAGTACCTGCCTACACCCAGAGCTTGAAGCAGGCACAGACTGACATGGAGGGAGAGGGAGAAGTAGAGAGCCTGAGGAGTCAGATACAAGACCTTCAGCAGCAAAACCACACCCACCAGGAAGAAATGCAGCAGAAAGAGGAAGTAATTGCTCAAAAGCAAAGAGAAGTTGAACAGCTTCGAGCACAGGTACAGCAACTAGTGCAAGAGAAGGAACAAGAGCTGCAGAATGTTATTAACCTGAAGTGGAAGGATGAGAACAAGGCATCCATGCCAATGTGGAGAAGATCAGCTGTAGTGGATGGGAACACTATGTACATCATCCCTGCTGTCCTACTCAACATCTACTCCTGCCAGATCACCTCACAGGGCCTGCAGTGGTCAACTCTATCTGGTACTGAATACTTTAATCCCAGTCTTGCAGTCATTGATGGTATTCTCACTACTGTTGGTGGTGATCGAGATTCTTGTTACACTAACTCTCTCCTCAGTCTGCCTGAAAAAGGAGGAAGGAGGCAGTGGTCTCAAATCTTCCCTCCCATGCCCACACCACGTAGTCGAACTGTCTCAGTCACTACACAACAGACCCTCATTGTTGCTGGAGGGTTGGGGCAAGCAGGAAATCTCGACATTGTAGAGGTGATGAACATTCCCACCAAACAGTGGACTACAGCTAGTCATTTGCCACACCCATTTGGGCGAATATCTGGAACTATCTTTAGAGACCAGCTCTACTTGGCTGGAGGGTGGGATGCATCAGATGAACCTTCCAAGTCAGTCCTGACCTGCTCTGTCACTGACCTCCTCTCACCTCCATCACTAGCAGCTGGACTACGTACTCTCTCCCTAGCTGATAAGACAGGAGTATGGCGTCATGCTCAAGATCTACCAGTCACTCAGTCTACTCTCATCACACTCGGTGGCCACCTGCTGGCTATTGGTGGGGAAGATGACTCGGGAAGAGACACTGCTGATGTTCGTTGCTATGACACCCACACTGACTCATGGCGGGTTGTGTCAGAGATGAATAACAAACGTCGTCTTTGCTTGGCAGCTGTCCTCCCTGAAAACTGTCTTCTTGTAGTGGGAGGAAGGTGTGAATCTTATAAAGCTACAGACTCAGTTGAGATTGGCAGTCTCCAATAAGACACTAGTTCTTCACCCAAACATGAACATCCCACGAAGTACATGTATACATGTATGTACAGTAACTTATTACTAAACCATTTTATATATACACAGATGATGTAGATGTACATGTATAAGTGAGTGTGATAGTGCATGATTTTGAATAAATTGTTTACCCTCTTCACCATGACATCAAGTACACAGGCTGAGCAGCTACACTTTGAATATACCCAAAGTTTACTGTCATCAACCAGCACTCTCTCTCTCCCTCTCTCTCTCCATCTCCCTCCCTCTCCCTGTCCCTCTCTCTCTCACACACAAAAAAAAGTCTAGGGGAGACAAGGCTAAATCCACAGGTTGGTGTACTAAAATACAATTTTACTGCAGTAGTAATATCATTACCAAGACAGGTGAATAATGGATTACCAATTGGTAACAGGTGAATAATGGGATCACCATAGGAATAATATTTGGGTCACCGCATAATATTTTAATGAATAATAGTTGAGGCACCGCCCTCAAATATCACACTATCTTATATACACTATCTTATATATAAAGTCAACCTTTCGAAGAGTAAATATATGCATATAGTCTTTGCAGTTCTACATATAGCAATAGACTGTGGCTGACTCTGATCTTAACAATCAGTAAGTTAATAAGACAGCTGTTCTTTCTTGCTAGTAAACCAATCACATTAGTACATATTTTTCCAGAGAGTAAAAGAGAGAATTGAAATGGCTGTCCAGCACTACCAGTTTGGTTTCCGTAATGTGGAGCTTTTCAAGGAAGACAATCTAGGTACTGGCTCCTATGGAGGGGTGTGTAAGGCCAGGTGTGATGGGCTCCCTTGTGCTGCTAAGATCATGCACCCCACACTCTTTGACCTACGGGACCCCGGAATAGTCTCCTACCTGCAAAGGTTTGAAGAAGAATGTGTCCTCAGCTCAGCCCGTCACCCCAATGTGGTCCAGTACCTCGGTACCTATCGAGACCCAGAGACTCGTCTCCCCGTTCTTCTCATGGAACTGTGCGACGAGAGCCTCTGTCGCTTCCTGGAGCGTTCCCCACAACCAATACCCTACCAAGTTCAGGTCAATATTGCCCACGACATAGCACTGGCTCTGGTCCAAGGTTTCAGGTTGTTAGTGTACCCAACTTTCCAGAGGGTACAATCAGAAGGGCTGTTCCCGAGACAGAGCGACGCAGTTCCCACCTCCAAATGATTGCAGATACTCACCCATCACTATCACTTGCCTCAAAAGTAAGGGGAAAGAGCGTCCATCAGCACAACAGCTGAATAGCACACTGTCTGGGCTGAAGCAAGCACTTGCCCACTCCCAGATTGCAGCAGGCACAGACTGGCATGGACATGTAATAACAGATGAATAAGGAATCTGCCCTCAGAAACCACACCATCTTTACATTAACTTTACACAAGACGTAAGTCTTAGTAGGTATATGAACTCTACAGTACCTGGTTGGAACATTATTCATTTCAGCACTTTTCAAAGCATCACACACCACTACCTGAACTACAATGTATGTATTCACTTGAATAGAGCATGTCTAATGCTTTATGGAGCAACAAGATGAATAAAGACAACCTCAGACCATCACACCACCTGCTTAAAATTGCCCCTTTTTTGAACTTCAATAAATAATGGAACTTTTAACAACAACACATGAATATCAAAATGTGAGCACTCCTCTGAGCCTTCTCATAAAACCACTCAAGTAGACTCAGAGAGTTCCACTGGACATGGCCTCCTCCTCAGGCAAATTTCTCTCACAAGAACAGCCTAGGGGGAGACAAGGCTAAATCCACAGATTAGTGTACTAAAATACAATTTTGCTGCAGTAGTAGTATCATTATCAAGACAGGATTACCAAGGTAACAGGTGAATAAATGGGATCACCATGGGAACACAACAGATGAATAATATATTTGGGGCACCGCCCTCAAATATCACACTGTCTTATAAATAAAATCTACCTTTTTGAAGTGTAAGTTAATATCCTCTAGTCTTTGCAGCTCTACATAGCAATAAATTGTGGCTGAATCTGATCTTAGCAAAGAGTAAGTTAGTAAGACAGCTGTTCTTTCTCACTAGTAAACCAATCATAGTAGTACATATTTTATTTATAGAGAGTAAGAGAAAGAGTTGAAATGGCTGTTCAGGACTACCAGTTTGGTTTCCGTAATGTGGAGCTTTTCAAGGAAGACACACTAGGTACTGGCTCCTATGGAGGGGTGTGTAAGGCCAGGTGTGATGGGCTCCCTTGTGCTGCTAAGATCATGCACCCCACACTCTTTGACCTACGGGACCCCGGAACAGTCTCCTACCTGCAAAGGTTTGAAGAAGAATGTCGTCTCCTCAGCTCAGCCCGCCACCCCAATGTGGTCCAGTACCTCGGTACCTATCGAGACCCAGAGACTCGTCTCCCCGTTCTTCTCATGGAACTGTGTGACGAGAGCCTCTGTCACTTCCTGGAGCGTTCCCCACGACCAATACCCTACCACATTCAGGTCAACATTGCCCACGACATAGCACTGGCTCTGGTCTACCTACACCTCAACAATATCACTCACAGAGACCTCACAGCTAAAAATGTGCTTATGATTGCAGGGGTTCGTGCTAAAGTTACCGATTTTGGCATGTCTAAACTTGCCAGTGTCAACCCTCGCATGACCCCCTTGACCCTGTGTCCAGGGAATGTACAGTACATGTCCCCAGAGGCTCTGGAGGAGCCACCGTCCTACACACACAAACTGGACATGTTCTCATTTGGTGTTCTTCTGGTCCAGATCATGACCAGGCAGTTCCCTAACCCTGGTCCAAGGTTTAAGTTAATACATGTACCCGGCTATCCTGATGCCAGAGTGCCTGCTCCCGAGACAGAGCGACGCAGTTCCCACCTCCGAATGATAGCAGATACTCACCCCCTGAAAGCTATCGCTATCACTTGCCTCGAAAATAAGGAGGAAGAGCGTCCATCAGCACAGCAGCTGAACAGCACACTGTCGGGGCTGAAGCAAGAACCTGCCTACACCCAGAGCCTGCAGCAGGCACAGACTGGTATGGAGGGAGAGGGAGAAGTAGAGAGTCTGAGGAGTCAGATACAAGACCTTCAGCAGCAAAACCACACTCTCCATGAAGAAATGCAGCAGAAAGAGGAAGTAATTGCTCAAAAGCAAATGGAAAATGAACAGCTTCAAGTACAGGTACAGAAGAACAACAGAGTAATTAGTGACCTCCAGCAGACCATATCAGCTCAGAAACAACCTACGATGGGCAGGACTGGTAGAGCCATAGTACCTCAAAAGTATGTTAGTAGATGGAAGGATGGGAAAAAGGCACCAGACATAATGTGGAAAGGATCGACAGTGGTGGATGGAAACACTGTGTACATTAAACCTGGTGGTGTCTCATACAAGATCTACTCCTGCCAGATCACCTCACAGGACCTGCAGTGGTCCACTCTACCTGATACTGAATACCATGATTGCAGTCTTGCAGTCATTGATGGTATTCTCACTACTGTTGGTGGTGATAAATATCCTAAGTTCACCAACTCACTCCTCAGTCTGACTGAAAGAGAAGGAAGGAGGCAGTGGTCTGAGATCTTCCCTGCCATGCCCACACCACGTTGTCAAACTGTCTCAGTCACTACACAACAGACCCTCATAGTTGCTGGAGGGGAGGCAAGAAGAGAGAATCTCTCCATTGTCGAGGTGATGGACATTCCCACTAAACAGTGGACTACAGCTAGCCACTTGCCACACCCATTTGGACGGATATCTGGAACTATCTGTGGAGACCAGCTCTACTTGGGTGGAGGGTGTGTTGGATTTGGTGAACCTTCCAAGTCAGTCTTGACCTGCTCTGTCACTGACCTCCTCTCACCTCCATCACTAGCAGCTGGACTACGTACTCTCTCCCTAGCTCGTAAGAGAGGAGTGTGGCGTCATGCTCGAGATCTACCAGTCACTCAGTCTACTCTCATCACACTCGGTGTCCACCTGCTGGCTATTGGTGGGGAAGATGACTCAAGAAGAGACACTGCTGACGTTCATTGTTATGACACCCACACTGACTCATGGCAGGTTGTGTCAGAGATGAAGAAGAAACATCATCTTTGCCTGGCAGCTGTCCTCCGTAAAGACTGTCTTCTTGTAGTGGGAGGATATTATGGATCTATGGCTATTGATTCAGTTGAGATTGGCAGTCTCCAATGAGACACTAGTTCTTTCACCCAAACGTGAATATCCCACTATGTATGAATTATATGTATGTACAGTTGCATATACATATACATGTACATGTATAACTGAGTATGATAGTGATTTTGTTCCTTTATTTCACAAAAACAGCATTTAACGATGTAAGTATACAAGCTGACCAGATATACCCCCAAGGTTCACTGTCATCAACCAGCACACTCTCTCCCCTCTCGCTCACTCCCCCCCCTTCTTACCTTCAGATATCTCACTACTGCAATCTGTTTGACAACATCTCCACTCAAGTCTCCATCCTTCTTTTGGTTTGTTCCCCTTCCCTCCCCCTCCCCCTCTCCCTCTCCCTCTCTTTCTCCCTCTCCCTGCTGTTCACTTTTTGAGGGACCCTCACATTCAGCAGTTCTGTGGTCTCCATTTCTGACCATTACATCATTAAAATCACTCTCTGAAGGGAGCAGAGACTTCAGTCTTCTTTCTTCCTCTGACAGCCTAGTTTGAAATTCTTTGATGTCCAGCTGCAAAGGATGTACTATGTACATGTATTGTCACCCACACAAATACCATACAATAGTGAGGGAGGAAGGGAGGGAGGAACAGAGAAGAGGGGAGGAGAGAAGGAGGGAGGAAGAAAGGAAGGGAAGAAGCCAGGAAGAGAGAAGAGGAAGGGAGGGAGAGAAGGAGGAAAGGAGAGAGAAAGGTCTAAATTACTGTAGCAGCAAAGGGATTAGCAGCCATGATGTTTGTAAGAAGCTGAATGGCATTCTTTCTAACATTACTGCTCTTATCCTGCGTCCGACCGAACACCAGAGGCAGAACTGCCTTGAGACGAGGCAGTGGAATGGCCTGAAGACACACAGAATACGAACACAAACATGCATGTATGTGTTTCTGACACTCGTGCCCTAACCTTAGTATTACATAACTGGAGCCAAATCTGAAGGCATTTGCTGCGTACAAAGGCATTCACGTCATGAAGATGCTGCTCCAGACGATCCAGTAGTTTGTCACGAGTTGCCTTTGTCTGTTGGTCAATTTGAGATGAGTTAAGAACTTGGGAAATAACCTCTCCTATTACACCTAGAACACCATTACGCATGGTGTAGGACTGGGAGAGGAGGGGAGAGAGAGGGGAGGGGGGCAGGAGAGGGGAGGGAGAGAAGGGAAAGAAGTTTGAATCATAATAATATGGTGCACACTGCATGCATGGACGCACGCATGCACGCACACACGTACACACACACACACTCACCTCCCCTCCCAAGTGAGGCAGTAGGACACTAATGGACGGTAGTACAGCAGATGGCACTAACTGAGCTAGTTCCACAAGAAAGGAAGAGAAACATCGCGTCCCACTTGTATCCAGAGAGAGATCGTGAGGATCTTTACGGCCTAACTCCCTGAAAAAAAAGAAAATGTACGTGTTTCATGGACCTGAAGATGTGTCTCTATCCTTATTTCAGAGGGTGGTATGTACAGGCTTCAATGGAGTTGGGACCTGAAGATGTGTCCCTATTAGAGAGGTGTCCTCATTTCAGAGGGTGGTATGTACAGGCTTCAATGGAGTTGGGACCTGAAAATGTGTCTTCCTATTAGAGAGGTGTCCTCATTTCAGAGGGTGGTATGTACAGGCTTCAATGGAGTTGAGACCTGAAGATGTGTCTCTATTCGTTTCAGAGAGTTACCTGACAACCTCAGCAACAACAGTCTTGGCTCCAAATTCCTCTGTCCAACAGTGCATGGCCTGAGCCAGAGGAGACACAAGATGTTCAAAATGCTGCAGGAGCTGAGGGATCTTCATACCTACTCCTGTGAAATTTGGTACAGTGAGAAGAGAAGGAAGGGAGAAAGAGGGAGGGAGGGGAAGGTTAGATCAGCAAGTGAGATGTGAAGATGTTAGAGCTTACCAAGGCCCATATTATACTTCTTAATCAGTGTGCCCATAAGAAAAAAAACTTTGTCCCGAACACTTTTCTCTTTCACAAAGGCAGGATTCTCCAGCAGTTTGTAGCAGAGGCTTAGCAAGAGGCTGCAGAATAGATGTTCATGTACATGTTATGCATGTGGTGATACACTGAGCTGTCTTGGATGGGACTCAACCAAAACGACCACAAGGTTTCTAGACACTAGGTTTCTAGACTGGTGTTCTACCAACTGGCTGTACACTCACTTGCTAAAATCCTCCATCATTTGCACAGAGGGTGGTTCCCATAGCAACCACAGGTCACACTCCACTAAATTACACATCACTTCCACCACTCTCTCCCTCTCCTGTCCCCAGTCCAGTCCACTGTGTTGGGACTCAGACACAGCTACAGCACTCTTTTTCTTCTTCTTGCCTCCACCTCGCTACAGCAAAACAGGAACAGACCTGAAGATGTGTCCCTATTAGAGAGGTGTCCTCTTTTCAGAGGGTGGTATGTACAGACTTCAATGGAGTTGGGACCTGAAGATGTGTCCCTATTAGAGAGGTGTCCTCATTTCAGAGGATGGTATGTACAGGCTTCAATGGAGTTGGGACCTGAAGATGTGTCCCTATTAGAGAGGTGTCCTCATTTCAGAGGACACACCAACCTTTGACACCACTTCGAGTGAGCTTGGCTTTGTGGCCTCACTCTCATATTCCTCCACCAACTGCACCACCACATACACCGTCATCTACAGAGGGAGACAAATTTCACAGACACATTTTAAAGTTGTTTTACGACCTTACTGAGGGGTACAAGAGGAGCTACAAGAGGAGTTGGTTACCTTTAAGGAGTTTCTCATTTCAGTTTTCCTAATCTGAGACATTCCACTGATATTAGCCCCGCCCACCAGACGACATGCTCCCTCCAGAGCTGTCAAGAAACCCAAACTATATCACGAATGACTCCGTCAGATGATAGTGTACATACCTTTGGAAGCTATCCTCCAATAGGCCTCCCTCACTGACTTACCGACTGTCAGAAAATTCCTGTACAAGACACGGTCAATATTCATGTTTTTCAGGGGGGCAGGGGGCAGGGGGGAATTTACCCTTTAAAAATGGCATAAACCCCCCTTACTCCTCCCTCCACTCTATTTTTAACTTGCAATATAACCACAGGAATCTTATAGGTGGTCACCATGGAGACATGACTACAGGAATCTTATAGGTGGTCACCATGGAGACATGACTACAAGATTCTTATAAGTGGTCACCATGGAGACATGACCCTCCTACCTCATAAGACTGAAGAACACAGGAAAACACTCCGACATTGACTGTATCCTACCATTGTCTAGTAAAGACCGACATTCTGTAGAGAGGAATGGGAGAGGGGGGCAATCAATTAATTGTGGGCCCCACATTCTGGAACCCCACATTCTGAACCCCCATCCATCGCTAAGAGATTACATGTACTGATGTAGTGGTTGTCAAGGACAACTACATAGTTGCATATGTTATTGGTGTGCACCTTCAAGCCTGGTGACAAGCTCCTCGCTCGTGCAGCACTCCTCGACGGCGTAGCGGTTCCCCTCGCGTTGTAGCAGGTCCTCACGCGACAGGGGAATCTGGAACTCCATTTGCAATGAAGCAATTCGCAGCCAACGTGCGAGTAACTAAGGACTACAAGACTAGCTTCTTTTTGCAAACGTCAACATAAATTTTCCCGCGCGAGTAGACAGCGAGGTCAGAGTATAGCGAGGTCAGAGTACACCACGTGGAACGATATGGGTAGACATGCAAGGTAAACTGCTCTGCAGCGCTTAGTTCGCTGCCATTGACTACTATGTTACTTCCCCGGACTGCAGGAGACTACAGAGGGTTCGTGGGATTGAAAATAAGCGGACCCCCGGGGCCGGGGGGAAGAAACAAAACCAAGAAGATCAAACGTCCGTTGATATTGTAAGATTTTGACTACACAGCTAAATATCTAAAGTGAGCTCAGCCAACTATTCTTTTTTAGCATGAGGATAACTTTTGTCAAGATGAGATAGACGAGTTTCATGAAGCTAAGGAAAAGGTAGGAGGCACTGTCTCCATGGAAAAGGGTTTGGAGTTACCGTCTATGTTATAAACAGCTGCTTCTTGAGGGGCAGGAAAGTAGTTCAGAAGATGATGGATTGAGTGTAAGTTATGCCTAATGTCAGAAGCCTGTACATACCACCCTCTGAAATGAGGACACCTCTCTAATAGGGACACGTCTTCAGGTCCTAACTCCATTGAAGCCTGTACATACCACCCTCTGAAATGAGGGCACCTCTCTAATAGGGACACATCTTTAGGTCCCAACTCCATTAAAGCCTAATAGGGACACATCTTCAAACTGTACAGGGTGATGAGGAGGAAGTGATGGGATGGAGTGAAGAAGAAGAAAGCGAGGAAGAAGAAGGCGATGAATTCCAGCTGCCTCTGTCACTCCAGAGACAGCTCTATGCTAGTGATGACGAGGAAGAGATGAATGAACAGCAACAGAAACCAGGTGAGCCTTTGACCATAACAGTTACCTCCTACCACTTTCAATTTTCCGTTTACAGAGATGTCAGACAGAGCCTGGGGCCACCGCAAGAAAACATTTTATGCTGTGGAGGGTAAGTAGAGCTTTGTCCCTACTTGATATTCCTCCTCAAAAGGGGGAGTGTTCTCTTCTACAGGAGTAATAAGTAGCTTAATTAATAGGGGCACCCCATAACTGTTATTCTGTTGTGATGTAGGTGAGGATGAGTTGAGTGGGTCTGAGGGGTCGGAAATGGCGGCAGAATTGGAAGAGAAGGAGGCAATTGCCCTTCAACAGAGGATGGCAGCTGCTCTTAAGGACGCTGACTTTCAACCACCTTCTCTACCAGTAGGTGACATAGAATACTGACGAGCCATTACTTGATCCTCCTCTCGGCTGTTTTAGATGGTAGAGGAATCTGAAGAAGGAGAAGTGAAGGTGTGCCTAACCATCTGCATGCACAACATGCACACGCACACACACACACACACACACACACACACACACACACACACACACACACACACACACACACACACACACACACACTAATGAAGGTTCATGCATTCTGTAGGAAGAGAGAGTGCTACAAGATTTATCAAAGCTGTCGAAGGAAGACAAGCTGGCTGTGAGACTAGTGATGGATTTACTGCTCTACTTGTGTGTCATTGTGTGATTTTGTAGCTGCTTCAAAAAGATTCTCCTGAACTCTTTGACCTCTTGGAAGACTTTGAAGACAGGTTATCGGAAGTGGTAGACACCCTCCACCCCCTAGTTACTGTTGATAGGGACACACCTACCATTACACCCAAGGTACAGTACAAGTGAGCTCTTCAGTCCAATGAAGTTGACTGGTAACCTCTCTACAGGGAAAGGAATATTTGGAAACAAAGCTGGACCTGAATCTGATGTAAGAATATTCATACCACAGAAACTTTTAGCAATACAACTCACCCAAGGCGGTCATTTTCCAAGAAAAATGAGCTGCCCTTAGCCGGGATTCCAGCTCACAATTCTTGGCTGATGCTCTACCAACTGAGCCATTAAACAGCTCAGTAATATTTCACAAACTTCAAAATGCTCCTTTCTCTTTTCTCACTGCAGTTATTGTATGAACATAATGTTCTATCTCTACTTGAAAGCATCGAGGATCCCAGTACAGTCTCATCCAGTCATCCAGCGAATTGTGGAGATCAAACGGGTATGTATGGGTGGTGTGATTATCATGTGATGATCATGTGCTGAATTCTTGCAGCTGATTGGTCGGTTGGAACCTCTGGATGACCAGCTAGAGGGGCAGCTGGAGGAAGCTCTACAGCGATCACCGGATGAAGCTGGAGAGATGAACAGCAGCAGTGGTGAGAGAGAAGAGAGTACTGCTGGTACAGAATCAGCTGTGGAGCTAAAGAAGTCAGTTAAAGAACCACAGAGAAGGAAGAGACCAACACTCGCTGAGGTGAGCATCAACTATCACACTCTGGAGAGCTTGTTAACTCATCTCTAACTCTGTTCTTCATGTAGGACAAGAAAAAAGCGAGCAAGAAACAGAGTAATGATGAGACAACAAGGGACGATGAAGATCCACTGGCTTACTACAAGAGGGTGGCAGAGGAGAAGAAGGTGAAGCGATTTAAAAAAGAGAGAGGGAAGGAGACAAGAGAGGGAGAAGGAAGTGAGGATGATCAATTGGAAATGGAGGAGGGGAAAAGAGCTGTTACTTATCAGGTAAGTACACAGGAGTATAGATCATTGAGAAACTGTTGTAACATCATTTCTTCTTCCTGTTTTCAGATTTCTCGTAACCGAGGTTTGATCCCGCAGAGGAAGAAGGAACTGAGAAATCCTCGAGTGAAGCACAGGAACAAGTACCGCAAAGCATTGGTCAAACACAAAAGCCAGGTGTGTGTGTGTGTGTGTGTGTGTGTGTGCAAGCATATCATGTCACTCCCTGCCATATAGGTGCGGGCTGTGGTGAAAGAACTCAACAGATATGGTGGAGAGACCAGTGGAATAAGAGCTAATGTCTCACACAGCATCAAACTTAAATAAACTCATTTGTCTATCATGTAACCATCTCTTAGTACATGTAGTTCATGTATATGATAGTACGCTGACTGTATAGGGATTTCTGAGTTGTGGGCTTGATTCCATGTCAGTATCACTTCCGGTACACAGTCCAGTCTGAAGTACCTGTTCCATTTTCTCTGATAGCACGTTCCCAAGTTCCATTCCCATACTACCACTCTCCCACAACACATCCTGGTGGAATGGAGTTGAGACGGAGTAACATTTGAGGTCTTTGATTCCAAAGTTCTTCCAGCATGGGGATGGCTGTCTGAGAATGAGCCGCAGACGATTCACATTGTCTAGTGTACTGAAGTGTGCTTTATTTAGGGTAACCAGCTTTTGGCTTCCTCTTTCACAGTGGCAGTTTGGCATCAATTCAAATGACTGTATACATGTCTTCCATTGAGAAGCAGCAGGGTCAGAATTTGAATTTGAAATCTGTCCCGTATTGGTGCAATACTTCAATGTGAGTCTGTGAGTGTAATGATTTAGGAATGTGATGCAACCGACACTTTCTGGAATGGGAGAACGGAACTCCACCTCCACCACCTGGCAACCTGATGATCTCCCCGGTTCATCCTCCACAGGTTTCTGTCGATACTTGGTCACCACCGTAGAGACTGTACTCAGAAACAATCACTTCACATTAAGGAATATACAATTGAGAACTTGACTTACATACCTGGGACAGTAATATACACAGCTGGTTTAACTGTGCAGCGAAGCTCCAGTGCAGGATCCATTTGCTGTTACGCCAAGTGTTACGCGCGCTTGGTCGCCAGCCCCGCCTACGCCGAGTGCGCATGCGTTGTTAGAGGCCAGAGTCATGGGTGCCTCACAGTCTGACAATAGCCCGCCTAGTACGGAGCCTACCCCTAGGAAAACTGTATCTCGACACGTAGCTACTTTTAAAAAGCTCTATGAAGAGCTCAGCGCACCGGACGAGACGGGAGAGCCGGCGGACAGGGATTTATTCAAAGTATGTGTACTTTACAGTTTGTTACCTGATATACTAACTGATGAAGTAGAGCAGGATGGAGTTAAGAATTTGGTATTCACTCTAAAAGCTGAATTTCTCACTTTTTTCAAACTGCAGAATCGTTTTGAGGTGTACTTTGGTGGGCCTTGTTTAGAACTGGGGTACCTTCTTTATAAGCAGCTGCTCGGTCACGTGACCACCATGGTTGACGTGGAAACATTTTTGGCTACTGTGAGTCATTTGGAGCGTGTGTGTAGTGGATGTAGGAACCGTCAGGAGGCAGAGGCACTATTCTTCAAGGTTTTCACAGAGGGAAAAGATGGTCTGGATCAGAAGAGTAAGTTTGAAATCTCTCTAACAGGGACACATCTTGAGGTCCCAACTCCATTGAAGCCTGTACATACCACCCTCTGAAATGAGGACACCTCTCTAACAGGGACACATCTTGAGGTCCCAACTCCATTGAAGCCTGTACATACCACCCTCTGAAATGAGGACACCTCTCTAATAGGGACACATCTTGAGGTCCCAACTCCATTGAAGCCTGTACATACCACCCTCTGAAATGAGGACACCTCTCTAACAGGGACACATCTTCAGGTCCCAACTCCATTGAAGCCTGTACATACCACCCTCTGAAATGAGGACACCTCTCTAATAGGGACACATCTTGAGGTCCCAACTCCATTGAAGCCTGTACATACCACCCTCTGAAATGAGGACACCTCTCTAATAGGGACACATCTTGAGGTCCCAACTCCATTGAAGCCTGTACATACCACCCTCTGAAATGAGGACACCTCTCTAATAGGGACACATCTTGAGGTCCCAACTCCATTGAAGCCTGTACATACCACCCTCTGAAATGAGGACACCTCTCTAATAGGGACACATCTTGAGGTCCCAACTCCATTGAAGCCTGTACATACCACCCTCTGAAATGAGGACACCTCTCTAATAGGGACACATCTTCAGGTCCCAACTCCATTGAAGCCTGTACATACCACCCTCTGAAATGAGGACACCTCTCTAATAGGGACACATCTTCAGGTCCCAACTCCATTGAAGCCTGTACATACCACCCTCTGAAATGAAGACACCTCTCTAATAGGGACACATCTTCAGGTCCCAACTCCATTGAAGCCTGTACATACCACCCTCTGAAATGAGGACACCTCTCTAATAGGGACACATCTTGAGGTCCCAACTCCATTGAAGCCTGTACATACCACCCTCTGAAATGAGGACACCTCTCTAATAGGGACACATCTTGAGGTCCCAACTCCATTGAAGCCTGTACATACCACCCTCTGAAATGAGGACACCTCTCTAACAGGGACACATCTTCAGGTCCCAACTCCATTGAAGCCTGTACATACCACCCTCTGAAATGAGGACACCTCTCTAATAGGGACACATCTTGAGGTCCCAACTCCATTGAAGCCTGTACATACCACCCTCTGAAATGAGGACACCTCTCTAATAGGGACACATCTTGAGGTCCCAACTCCATTGAAGCCTGTACATACCACCCTCTGAAATGAGGACACCTCTCTAATAGGGACACATCTTGAGGTCCCAACTCCATTGAAGCCTGTACATACCACCCTCTGAAATGAGGACACCTCTCTAATAGGGACACATCTTGAGGTCCCAACTCCATTGAAGCCTGTACATACCACCCTCTGAAATGAGGACACCTCTCTAATAGGGACACATCTTCAGGTCCCAACTCCATTGAAGCCTGTACATACCACCCTCTGAAATGAGGACACCTCTCTAATAGGGACACATCTTCAGGTCCCAACTCCATTGAAGCCTGTACATACCACCCTCTGAAATGAAGACACCTCTCTAATAGGGACACATCTTCAGGTCCCAACTCCATTGAAGCCTGTACATACCACCCTCTGAAATGAGGACACCTCTCTAATAGGGACACCTCTTCAGGTCCTAACTCCATTGAAGCCTCTACGTACCACCCTCTGAAATGAGAAGATTTCTCTAACACTCTCAGCCCTCACAGATCTGATCCACACTTCAGCCACATTATCTCTAGTAATAGGGTCTGAACTTCACGAACGAGCAGACATTCCTCGAGACCACACCCTCATATCCTCCATCACCCAATCTGCAGTCAGCTAACTCTTTCATCTCCTTTTAAACATGCTATAAAATACTCTTTTTTTGCTGCAGTGGCAAACAGTGGGGGATGGAAAGTGTGAGTTGACTCTCGAAGAATTTCACTCGTGGTGTTCCTCTTGCTGTCCAAGACTACTGGATGGAGTATCACAGTGGATTATGTCACTGTTATTGCTGACCACACCCACTCAATTAGAGGGGGCGGGGCATGGGGAGGAGTCTGGAGCAACAGTCCAAACTAGCACTGCACAATTCAAAGTACAGCCACTTCTCTAATAGGGACACATCTAGCGCCTATTCCACTTCTGCTCCTCCCATTATCCCCCCTCCTCAGCCCACCCACTACTATCGTCTCCCATCCCCTCACCTCTCTAGCGAGGAACTACAGTCTGAGAGGGGTCAGTACCTACTCACCCTCATCTGGTGTCTCTCTACATGTCTACCATTACCCTACTTTGGGCACAGTAGGAATGACAGTAAAACCTCTACTAAGGTACAGCTGCAAATTATCACTGAGTTGAGGGGTGCCTATAATCAGGGCATGTTGAAATGAGGACACCTCACTAATCAGGGCATCTTACTAGTCAGGACACCTCACTAATCAGGACATATCGCTAGTCAGGACATCTCACTAATCAGGACATCTCACTAGTCAGGACATCTCACTAATCAGGACACCCCACTATCCAGGACACCTCACTAATCAGGACATCTCTGTAATCAGGACACACATCTTGCTAACATCTCTCCTCAGATGAAGTATGATTATTCTCTTGGTGGTCAGTGGACTCTTCTCTACTCCAGTGCAAAACATGGCTTCAGTATGAATCGTTTCCAGCACCACTGCTCCGACTACCGAGAGCCATCTGTCATGTTACTTACTTGTCTGTCTAGAGAGGGAGAGGGAGAGGGGAGGGAGGAGTACCAGTTTGTTGTTGCTGTGGATACTGAGTGGCGGTGAGTGTGTCACCCTCTGTAATGAGGATACCTCTCTAATAGGGACACATCTTCAGGTCCCAACTCCATTGAAGCCTGTACATACCACCCTCTGAAATGAGGACACCTCTCTAATAGGGACACATCTTCAGGTCCCAACTCCATTGAAGCCTGTACATACCACCCTCTGAAATGAGGACACCTATCTAATAGGGACACATCTCCATCTTTCTCATTACAGGGATGGAACATTCTTCTGGGGTGGGGAGGACTGTTGTCTGTTACAGCTGCAACCTGTCTTCTTGCTACTTACATGTAAGTAAGTTAAGTTACTAATGACAGAGATTATTCTTTTACCCCCTATTAGCTGGCCCTAAGCAGATATCACTTAATGAGAAAAAGAGGGGGTTCCCCACAGGATTAAGAGTGATGTCATCCGAAACTAACGGCACTTGTCTACTTGATGTTGACTCCTCTCTAGAGACGGCTCGTTACCGTGGCATTTCCATGGCGATAGTGAGGATGGAGGTGTGGGGGTGTGGAGGTGAGGAGGCTGCTGAGTCACAGCAGAAGATGAAGGATTGGGAGAAGCAGCTGATCCTCAGGAGACGGAATATCAAGGCCTCGACCATAAAGGACGAGTGGGCTAACAGCCCCGATCGCCTCATCCTTGAAATGGGCGGAGTCACAACCCAACGACCAACAGAGAGACATTAACACTAACTTTAGTTAAATTTTTGGTTTTATTTTTTTGCTCAAAATGTGTATTTTTTTACTCAATCAATATTTTTTTTACCACCACATGTAAAATTTACACATACATGATCACTTTGTGACTGTCTATCTATGTAAGCTGTGGCTAGGACTTATCTTGAGTGCTAGAGGGTTTGGGTCGTTTCCTTGAGGTGGGGAGCCGGCGAAGGCGGCCACGATTGAGAGAGAAGAACAGGAAGTTGAGCAGTCTCTTCCACACCAAGCCACAGAGCATCATCATACAGCCTGTCACCACCCAGAAGGCATAGGGGTTCTGTGAGCGTGAAAGATGGGTGTATGCTCTGGTAGTGGTACCAAAACATGGAATTTTGGCATGCAGTGGTATATTCACGGAGCAGAAGAGTGTCCTGATTAGTGAAGTGTCCTGATCAGTGAGGTGTCCTGATTTCAAGAGTTGAAAATTGTGTACCTTAGGCAGTAATGTCTCAGTACTGGAACCTAAATTTGTGATTATGGGTATCGAACCTCTTCCAGAGAGGAGTCGAGGTTCATCCCAAATGCCATTCCAATGAGTCCCGAGAGAGTGGCCGAGAACACGCCCATCTCCAGCTGGAGGGAGAGACGCATCATGACGTTCCGTTGACTGTCGAGATTGATGAGAATAATACTCTCTGATTGGTCGATGGAGTCACGGAGTTTCTGAACCTCACTCAGCATGTTCTCAGCCTGGATAAACCAGTTTAGCAAACAGGTTTGAAACCAGTTTAGAAAATAGGTTTGAAAGTTTAGTAAACAGCCAACAGCAAACCATACTTTTAAGTAAAATGCTATATACAATGTAGCAGGAAAGATTGGCAATGACTGTAATTTGGCACTTCAAAAAAATAACAAAATTTAAAATTCACCAATATTAGCGCTTTAACATAATTGGGTGAGCGGAAGCAATCTAACCTAGTCATCTCAATGGGCTGTTTTTTATATGTGACAGGCAATGTAGTGTCCCCGCATATAAATTGCTGTACTTCATATGGACCCCCCCCTCCCCCGGGCTGCCCGCGCACTACGTGCAAACGTAACCAGCCTTGCCTCTTCAGCTCGCCATCAATGCGTAGCATTGAAATTGCCAAATTTAATGCCCGCCAATGTTTCCTGCTATGTGGTAGTTGGTGTAACCTGCATGAGGTAGGCTTCAAGAATGTTGTTAATCTCTTCAATTTCTTCTTCATCTCTGTACTCACTGTAACAATATATATGATATGGCGTGTAGTTAATACACACACACACACACACACACACACACACACACACACACACACACACACACACACACACACACACACACACACACACACACACACACACACACACACACACACACACACACACACACACACACACACACACACACACACACACACACTCACACACACACTTACCCTGTGCTAGCCATGTGGGTTAGATACATGGCCGCCATACTCTCCTCGTTGTCCAACACATCTGTGAGTGTGGCCTCAATGTCCTTGACAACGGAATGGAACTCGGACAGACTCTTGCTGTGATGCAGTAAAATGTGAAGTTCACCTCTGTGTAGGGAGGAGACAGCTGCTTATAGCAGTCAGTGGATAGGGTCACAAGCTATACAGTGGAACCTCTCTATAGTGGTCACTGTGTAGGGAGGCCACCTGCTTATAGCAGTCGGTGGATAGGGTCACAAGCTATACATGTCAAACCTCGTCACCTGTCAACAGAAAAAATCCGTGGATCCAGGAGTCGATCCAGAACCTCTCTTAAGGCGGGCTCTAAAATCCTCAGCCTCTCATCCAATACTGAAAACTATTTGAGATCAAAATTTCAAAAGCAGTTTTTAAATTTCAAATATTTTTCAAATTTTTAAAACTTTCCCCCTACCATCTCCAGTAGCATGGCCTCAAGTACAATGAATTCAAAGGGAAGTTCGTCATGGTTACTGGTCAAGATGGTTTTCTGTAGGGAAATGATCACAGTGGAACCTCTCTAATCAGGACACTCTTGGGACAGAAGACAGTGTCCCGATTAGTGAGGTGTCCTGAATCTTGATTTCAGGGGTCATAAGTGCAATGGGTCTAAATTTATCGGCTTCAAGGGGGTCACAATTGGAGGGTTCGTCTTTTCCGTTTACCTGGAGCTCTGGAAGAAATTCTTGAATAGATCTGTGGTCGGAGTCCAGTAGGAACACTGAATCACTATTTATAATGGCCTTGATATGCTATAAATAGGTAGGTGATACTAAAAATAGCACAATATATCAATTACATCACATCTACCTGTAATCTTATGATGATGCTGTTAGCTCGTACAAAGAGAGATGAGAAGGTTGAAAATCGGATGTCCCGAGGTTGGATCTGATTCCTGAACAATACCTCTGACTTACGTAACACTGGATTGAATATAGCAGGACAAACAAGTTAGGACAAATTCTGGCTGACAGCTGCTTCGAAAGAACTGACCTTTGGACTTGTAATTACCCCTAATGTCAAACTCAGTCTGTACATAAGTGAAAAAGTGCTAGCAATGTGAAATAGGTCACTGGTATTGGTGTGTATGAGGTACGTACCACATGAACTGATAGTGAAGTAGGTGCTGCATCCCTAGCAAGAAACCTTTGGTTTCCATGACAATGAAACAGACCACACCCATATCTGTTAGGCCGGGTTTTACTCAACAATCCTCCCAAACCAGTGCACCTTCTAACTTTGACCGAAGAGAATAATATTGTAGGGGCTGTTTGAGTCACGTGACGAGTCAAATGTTGCCATGGCAACAACATGGGACATCACGTGAGATCTAAGGAAACAATGAAATAAGTATATTCATACACCTAGACAGTTACGAGCGCATGCTAATGACACTTACATCGATTTCTCTAAATAATGACCATACCATCAACGCATGCGCAAGTGTCCATTCAGCCCCACCCATTTACAACGTTCGTTACGCCACTTCCTCTCACTGATTTCCGGTACCTGTGCAAGAGCCCTTGTGCTGAAAAGCCTGCAGCTCCAAACTTCCTCTTACTTTCAACCCAGCGTCTCCTCCGACTCACTTCTCTCCTCCCAGCAGACGTAGAGACTACTCATTTCATAATGGCCGAGTAAGTTTCTGCATTCTCACCCACGACTACTGCTAACTTCTCTCCTGACTGTCTAGTCTGCAGCGCCTGCTAGTCTCCGCGGGGAGTCTTTGCAAATGCGTTTTAGATTTATTTTTAGAAGAAACGCCATATTTCCTTCATCTCTTAGTAACTGGATAGGTCATTGTTGGTTTGCATGGAATTTGATCTGCTGTTCTCCCCTCTCCCTTCCTTCCTGCTGTTCTCACCTCTCCCTCCCTCTCTTCCTCTCTCCCTCCCTCTCTTCCTCTCCCCCTCCCTCTCCTTTTTCTCTGCAGGGCTGATATTGCACTCATCGGTCTGGCTGTCATGGTGAGTACAGCACACTAACATCATTTAGCCTCCCCACAACCACAGCCTCTAAATACATAATTAGAGCTGTAGCCACTTCCTCCCCGGAGTGCCTTCTTCCTGCCCAAGTTTTCACCTAGACAATGGCTTCTCTAGACATCCTTCAAGACTTACAGTGTCTGTTCTTATAGCTCTTCCATCCCAGTGTAGTGTATGTATACTGAAAGAGTGGAGAGCTTTTCAGGGCTGGTAGGAAAAGCTTTCTTCAAAGACTTGTGTGTAAGGGGTGGACACCCAGCTGGTTATTTTCAGAAGCTCTTTAACCGACAGACTCACTTCCTATGTCTCATGCAGTCATACCACATATGCAATGTGTGCACTGTTTGGAACTGGTTATTTTACTCCACGTTTCTATTCTGTCGTTCTGCAGGGCCAGAACCTGATTCTGAACATGAACGACCACGGCTTTGTGGTGTGTGCCTACAACAGAACTGTTGCTAAGGTCGACAGTTTCTTAGCCAACGAAGCGAAAGGTATGCAGAACGTCATTTTATTTGGTACAAGTTTCACAAATCCCTTTCTCGTCCCTCTCTCTTCCCCCTCCTTCCTTCCCCTCTCCCTCCCTCCCTCCCTCAGGCACCAAGATAATAGGAGCCAAATCCATGGAGGATATGGTCTCCAAGCTGAAGAAGCCACGTCGTGTTATGATGCTAGTGAAGGCTGGGTCGGCCGTAGATTCCTTTATTGACCAGCTGGTCCCCCTCTTGGAGAAGGGTGACATCATCATTGATGGGGGCAACTCGGAGTACCTGGACACACAGGTATGTGGAACCGGTTTGACTGGAATGTGTCCTGATTAGAGAGGTGTCCTGATTGGTGAAGTGTCCTGATTAGTAAGGTGTCCTGATTTCAGGGGTAAATTTATACTGGGGTGTCCTCATTGTGGGAGATCCAATCAGAGGGTGTCCACTGTTCCCTCTCTTCCTCTCAGCGTCGGTGCAAGTCTCTACAAGAGAAGGGTATTCTCTATGTCGGAAGTGGTGTCAGTGGAGGAGAAGACGGAGCTCGATACGGACCCTCCCTAATGCCTGGAGGAGCTCCAGCTGCTTGGCCACACATTCAACCGATTTTTCAGGGCATATGTGCCAAGGCTAATGGCGAGCCATGCTGTGACTGGGTGAGTCATACTCTTTACCACGCGTGGATAGTTTTACACACGTGCTTGTTATTTGCTAATCACATGTGCTTATATTTATCACGTGTGCTTATATTTTATCACGTGTGCTTATGCAGGTTGGGGAGGACGGAGCTGGACACTATGTGAAGATGGTACACAATGGGATAGAGTATGGAGACATGCAGCTCATCTGTGAGGCCTATCAACTGATGAAGGACACACTGGGAATGACTGCTGATGAAATGTCTGCGGTAAGTATTTTTCATGATGGAACACACTCAAGAGTGCAAAAATTTTTAATGGATTGCTCAATCAATTTTTAGTGATTGTGCACAACTATTTTACTCTCCCATTTCTCTCCCACTCTCCCCTCTCTCCCCACTCTCCCATTTCTCTCCACTCTCCCCTCTCTCCCCACTCTCCCATTTCTCTCCACTCTCCCCTCTCTCCCCACTCTCCCTGCCCCCCCCCCTCTCTCCCCACTCTCCCTGGCCTCCCCTCTCTCCCCAATCTCTCCAATCTACCTCTCTCTTCTCAGGTATTCAGGGAGTGGAACAAAGGTGAACTCGACTCCTTCCTCATCGAAATCACAACTGACATCTTGGCCTACAAGGACACCGATGGAAAGCCACTCGTTGAGAAGATTCGTGACTCTGCCGGCCAGAAGGGGACTGGGAAGTGGACCGCTATTTCTGCCCTCGACAAGGGAATGCCTGTCACCCTGATTGGTAAGTGGACACTCAATTTTGAAACACAGCATCTCAATCTCACTTTCTGCCTCCCTCTCCTTCCCTCCCTCCCTCCCTTCCTCCCTCCCTTCCTTCCTCCCTCCCTTCCTCCCTCCCTCCCTTCCTCCCTCCCTCTCTTCCTCCCTCCCTCCCTCCCTCTCTCTCCACAACTACTCATGCAGGAGAATCTGTGTTTGCACGATGCTTGTCCTCACTGAAGGACGAGAGAGTGGAAGCCTCTAAAGTTCTTGAGGGACCTTCTACCACAAAATACACTGGAGACAAGTAAGGCAGTTTTAGAGAGGTGTCCTCATTTCAGAGGGTGGTATGTACAGACTTCAATGGAGTTGGGACCTGAAGATGTGTCCCTATTAGAGAGGTGTCCTCATTTCAGAGGGTGGTATGTACAGACTTCAATGGAGTTGGGACCTGAAGATGTGTCCCTATTAGAGAGGTGTCCTCATTTCAGAGGGTGGTATGTACAGGCTTCAAATTTTTCCTCCCCAGGAAAGCGTTCATTGAGAACATCCGCCAGGCTCTCTATGCCTCAAAGATCGTGTCCTATGCCCAAGGCTTCATGCTACTCCGTGAGGCAGCGAAGGAGTACAACTGGAACCTCAACTATGGAGGAATAGCTCTTATGTGGAGGGGTGGGTGCATTATCCGCAGGTGAGTGAGAGGGGTTTCAATGGAGCTGGGACCTGAAGATGTGTCCCTATTAGAGAGGTGTCCTCATTTCAGAGGGTGGTATGTAAATAATGTTATCCCTCTTCTAGTCGTTTCCTTGGCAACATCAAGGAGGCATTCGATAAGAACCAAGGTTTAAAGAACTTGCTCTTGGACGATTTCTTCAAGAAAGCCATCCACAGCTGTCAGGTACGGGTACACCTAGTGTGCTCTTCATACTGAAAGTGAAACTGAATGTATTGGATGTGTACAGGATGGCTGGCGTAAGGTAGTCGCTGCTGGAGTGACTCTGGGAATTCCGACTCCGGCGTTTAGCACAGCTCTAGCTTTTTATGATGGATATAGGTTAGTGATGGATTGGCACGCATGCATGCACACACACACACACACACACACACACACACACACACACACACACACACACACACACACACACACACACACAACACAACACACTCGCGCACGCACGCACCTCTTCATTCTCCCTCCCCCTCTCCCTCTCCCTCTCCCTCTCCCTCTCCCTCTCCCTCTCTCTCCCCCTCCTCTCTCTCTCAGGTCGGCGTGTGTCCCAGCTAACTTGATCCAGGCACAAAGGGACTACTTCGGAGCCCATACCTACGAGCTCCTCTCTAACCCAGGCACTTTTGTCCACACCAACTGGACTGGCCACGGCGGAAATGTGTCAGCATCAACTTACTCTGCCTGATTTTGAATTTGAATCCTGACAACTAGACTTATAGTCCCAATTAACAATCTTTAGTGTATGTACGTAAAACTTGTTGTAATGGTTTTAGTGAATGAAATAACACTGATGCAATATGCATGTTGACTTAGCTCATGGTATGGTTACATTATTCAAACAATGGCTCGTATTAACAGTCTACACACACGAGTAGTGTCACCTTTTAGGGTTACCTGAAAATGTAGTGAAGAGAGGGTTAATTAGGCTAAGTGTGCGAAGGAATGTAACTGCAGTACAGCCTAGAGGTAGAAGTGGAATGATTACTTGGGACCAGAGGCGAGCCCCCCCCCCCCCCACTTTTTGAACAGGGGGGGCTGAGCCTCCCCAAAAATATTGAGGATGTTAATGGGTCAAATCTACTAATAGACCATGCACTTCATGAACACCGAGCCCCCCACACACACACTTCTGACACGCCACCTCTGCTTGGGACAGAAGAAGTGTCCTGATTTCAGAGTTTGATAAATGTATGCATATTTCAGAGAGTGAGAAGTGTTCTGTACATCCATCAAGGTGTCCTCATTTAGGCACTCAATAGAGTGGTTCCACTGTACAGCCAACATACCATGTTCACACAGACTCTAACACTTACATTGGTGCTGGCCTCAAAGATGTGTGTTGCTCCAGTCTTGGGTGGGGTGAATGTAATAGTTAGTGTCTTTGTGGTGCCTGCTTCCACACTGGCCTGGAGTGACAAGAGTGGAGTCCTAATTAGAGGGGTTCCTGCTTCCCTGTTTATTGCTTATTTCAGGGGGTCCTAATTAGAGGGGTTCCTGTTGTCCTGTTTATCGAGGTGTCCTCATTTCAGGAAGTCCTGGTTCCAGTCCACTCACCTTCATGGGATCAAGAGAGAAGACCTTAGCATGGGAATTGGAAGATGGGAATGGATCCACGATGAAGTCACCAGCACCCTGTGAGTCAATCATGATAAACCTCACTCACTGAGTGATTGAGACTCTGGTTATCTGACCTTCTTGGCCAATGAAGTCCTGATACACCCTATCTCCAGTTCTCTCCTCATCTCTTCTCTCTCACAGTCTCCCTCACCAGCTACCTCGCCGTGAAACAGGATCAAAATTGGTTCAACAACTTCTGTGTGTCCGTCAGCTCCTGTCAACGATGCAGCCATACTCTCATACTGCATCCCTCCCCCTTCACCACCAAAAGGATACTGCCTACTGTCACCTCCCAGTAGGTACATAGTAGTGGACCAGGCTTGACCCACAAGAGGTAGAGTGAAGGTTGGCTGTACAGAGAGGCAGTGAGATACAGTCCATGAAGTGAGGGATGAAAGAATGCTCCTTACTACCTAGCTAATTACTAAAGGATTGCACTGGAGAGGTTTGATCCAGCTAGGGCCCTTGATAAACAGGACAGCTTCTGATGTGTGGTAGGAATTTACTGAGTCATTGATGGCAATGGTAAGAGTGTCAGAGAATTGTGAGCTCTGGTGGTCTGGGATGAAGGTAATATCTACTTCTGCTGTGTTGTCTGAGAGGGAGAGAGAGAGGGAGAGAGGGAGAGAGGGGAGAGGGGGGAGGGGAGAGGGGGGGAGTGTGTGTGTGTGTGTGTGTGTGTGTGTGTGTGTGTGTGTGTGTGTAAGAGAGAGGAAGGGAGAGAGAGGGAGAGAGGGGGGGGGGGGGAGATATTACAGTTACAATACTCTGGACCTACATGTACAAGTGGACACCAACCTGGTTCAATCCTGCCTTGAAATGGAATGCAATCAAATACTGGCTGACCATTATAGTTCACTGCCTCTAAAAACATCAAATATAATTTATAATGAACACAAGATTCTTCACCAATCATAGATTGCAAGACAAAAATCATTTTGACTCACTAAAATCACTTTCTTCTTTATGAGCTCCAGTTCTCCCGTGTAATCTCACATGATAACGAACGCTGAGGGAACAGTTGTTGTGCATTTTAAGTTTTTTCACAGTTTTGTCCCCGACGTAAGTATGTCCAAATTCCATTCTGGTTACATCTGGTTCCAGTACCACATGTGGTTCCACAGCCTCACCGACTAGTCTCAGTTCCATTCCACAAGAATCGGAATAGAATAATTTCAGTGTCTCATAGTACTGCAAATACACATACAGTTAATTATCCTCTACACAGCAACAAAACCTTGAATAGAGGTAGCCTAGGGGTAAAGGTGTGGACATACTTTTCCTCCTTTTTGAGGGGAGAATCTGAGGATGATTGTATGAGTGGTGTTGGGAGGGAGGGGGCGGAGGGAGTTTCTCATGTCAAATGGTCCATGGGGATCCAGAGGGGAACTGGACAACTGGAGAGAGAGAGGGTTGGGAAGATGTGTCCCTATTAGAGAGGTGTCTTCCTTTCAGAGGGTGGTATGTACAGGCTTCAGTGGAGTTGGGACCTGAAGATGTGTCCCTATTAGAGAGGTGTCCTCATTTCAGAGGGTGGTATGTACAGGCTTCAAAGGAATTGGGACCTGAAGATGTGTCCCTATTAGAAGATAAGTATACCTACATGTCCACACCTTGATAGAAGAGTCTGACGTGTTCTTCACTGTCACCAGTTTGGAAACAGCATCTCCTAAAGAACGGTATATCCATTGAAGAATCTTCCACCAGTAGGAATACATACCTGTTGCCACTGCATTGAAGTTAATGGTAGTATTTCCTTCATTTGAGATCAGTTGCAGTGCGGGTTTGATGATGGGGACAGTTATCTCAACGTACAGAGTGTCCTCTAGTCTGGGATCATTGGGGAATGGGGAAAGGAGTATGGGGTATGGCAGTATGGATTTTGAATTACCGGTATGGAACGGGGTCCAATTCAGATTTTGGTGCCTCCGAGGAGACGAAACAGGGAACAGAAAACTGGTCAGTCCAGTTTTGAAACTGGTCCAACAGGTTCACAACAGCCTGTTGCCACATCTCTGAACCTTCTTTGGGAATATCAATTTTAACCTCGTCGTCACCAGTGACTGACGAAGCACCTCCCTCACTACTTAACCCCTCCCCGACCTTCTCCTGCAGACCATCACCATATGTCTGATCCGCAGTACCACCAACTCTCTGACTACTACTGCGACCACTATCAGAAGCTGATGATGTCTTCTTGGTCTTCCGACTACTGGCACGACTCGAGCTTCGTTTATCACTCTTCTGAAACAGTATACAGTGGTACATGTGGTTGTGTGTGTGTGTGTGTGTGTGTGTGTGTGTGTGTGTGTGTGTGTGTGTGTGTGTGTGTGTGTGTGCGTGTGTGTACTGTGGAACCCCTCTAATCAGGAGTGACTACCATTTGCCAAATCTATCTCCATGTAAGTACTGTACCTCATTAGTTGGTGTAGATTTGGCATCTCTGTGTTGTGTGAGAGCTCTAGTTGCAGCTGCTTGTGCCTTCTTCTGCTGGGTTGCCTCGGTAGCCAGCCTCACTGCTTCAGCTGTTATTGTAGAGTGAGGGAGAGATGGAGTGTAGCTGAATTCAATGGAGAGAGTCTGTTGGATGGGGAGAGAGGGGGGGGGGGGAATGAGTGAGTGAGTAAAAGAGAGTGAGAAAGGGATGAAGAAGTGAGAATACAAACTTACCTCATCTAGTCCAATTGTACCAACACAAGGGGAAATTGATAGTGGAACCCCATCGGGGACCAAAAATTCAAATGCTTTGGGTCCCTGTGGCAAAATAGCCCCCCTGATGACTGGGCTACTGAGCCGACTGAGTTTGGGATTTGAAATAGATATTCGAGCCATGACTGTACTGTTCAGGGGGGTCGCTGCAAAATTCACAATGTTCCCCGACATCTTGAGGGCTGGTAGAACGCCCTTTCCCTCACATGAAATCTTGAAAGTTCTGAAGAAAAATATCCTCATTTCAGAGGGCGGTATGTACAGGCTTCAATGGAGTTGGGACCTGAAGATGTGTCCCTATTAGAGAAGTGTCCTCATTTCAGAGGGTGGTATGTACAGGCTTCAATGGAGTTGGGACCTGAAGATGTGTCCCTATTAGAGAGGTGTCCTCATTTCAGAGGGTGGTATGTACAGGCTTCAATGGAGTTGGAACCTGAAGATGTGTCCCTATTAGAGAGGTGTCCTCATTATGCCACTGACCTGTTCATCTCTGTAAGGCAGGACAGCTCAAAGCAGTAATCTCGAGGTTTACTAGCACTGAATATGACATCCACAGAGATCGTCTCTCGAGGCAGCAAAGTACCAAACCCATCATTTGGTTGAACATTAACACACTGCATGGAAGAACGAGTGGAGAAATTATTCACTTAATTAGAACTCCCAGATATGAGGACACCTCAATAATTAGAACAGTTTCTGTAAGCCCAAAATATCATATCTACACACTTCTGGTAAGTGGATGAATCCAAATTCTTGTGGCAGTATTGAGGTATTGGTAATATCAAGATGGGTCACGACCGATTCGTGGATTGTGCAGGTCCCGAAATCTATGTGTGTACTGCTGAATAATAGATCAGATTGTGTGATCCTGGCCTGAATTGTAAACGGGACAGTTCGAACCTGAGGAATCAAAGACAAGTCAAGATGGATCATAATGTGCTATGATGAATCAAAATGTGTTAATATGTATCATAATGTGTTAAAATGAATCGAAATGTGTTAAGATGTATCATAATGTGTTAAAATGAATCAAAATGTGTTAAGACAAACTCTTCACCTGATCAACTACTTGTATCTCAACTGGTATTGCCAGACAGTCATCTTCGGATCCACTGATATATTTTTGACAGTCTGCTGAAATTCCCACCAGGGGGAGAAACTTCAACTGGGCCGAAAATGAGGAGGACCCCTGGACGAGGCCATGGTGGGGTAAAATTTCGAGGTGGGGGGCCACCTCGGGGGGCAGGTTGAAAGAAATGCGAAGAGCTGTGTTTCCTCTGTTGTGTATTGTAAGGGAGTCTTGGTAAAGGCGATCCAGAGTACAGATTTTGAGATCGATTTCTTCTCTCTCAATGTAAATTGGAAGGTTTAATCCTTCTCCCTTTGCATGTATTGTGATCTGTAAAAGTTATAGAGTTGGGACCTGAAGATGTGTCCCTATTAGAGAGGTGTCCTCATTTCAGAGGGTGGTATGTACAGGCTTCAATGGAGTTGGGACCTGAAGATGTGTCCCTATTAGAGAGGTGTCCTCATTTCAGAGGGTGGTATGTACAGGCTTCAATGGAGTTGGGACCTGAAGATGTGTCCCTATTAGAGAGGTGTCCTCATTTCAGAGGGTGGTATGTACAGGCTTCAATGGAGTTGGGACCTGAAGATATGTCCCTATTAGAGAGGTGTCCTCATTTCAGAGGGTGGTATGTACAGGCTTCAATGGAGTTGGGACCTGAAGATGTGTCCCTATTAGAGAGGTGTCCTCATTTCAGAGGGTGGTATGTACAGGCTTCAATGGAGTTGGGACCTGAAGATGTGTCCCTATTTGAGAGGTGTCCTCATTTAAGAGGGTGGTATGTACAGGCTTCAATGGAGTTGGGACCTGAAGATGTGTCCCTATTAGAGAGGTGTCCTCATTTCAGAGGGTGGTATGTACAGACTTCACATACTGGTGGTACTCCAGGCTGAGAGAAGTGTATGGTAAAGAGTTGAGATGAAGATACAGCTCTGACAGGGGAATAGACCAGCTCCACCTTACAGTGACTGTAACCCTCCAGACGGCCTCTCTGGCACTGTGTGTGTGTGTGTGTGTGTGTGTGTGTGTGTGTGTGTGTGTGTGTGTGTGTGTTCATGTACATGTAAGAATGTATATACAGCATCTTACCCTCCCCACACTGATGGCTGGTACAACCTCTTCTTCTTCCTCTGCAGATCCCTTGGTAGTCACCACACCAACAATGGCTACCTCTTTATCTTCTCCATCCTCTACAGCCAACTTCTCTCCTCCGTCTCTGTCATCTTGCACGACCTCCCCATCATCCCCTCCCACTGCCTGCTCTGGTTTAACCGGTAAAACCTGTTTCTGTGTGTCTTGTTTGTCAGGTGTGGAAGATTGGCCAGTTACTGTGGCAGTATCCAGTGATACTGGTTTAACTGGTTTTGAATCCTGTTTGTCTGGTTTGTCCACTTTCTCACTTGGTTGTCGTCCTACCTCTAACTGTGGCAGCTCACTAGTAGACCTGCTCACAGGCTGAGGAGAGAGAATTGCTTGAGTTGACTTTTGAAGTGTGTGGACAATGGAGCAGAGACAGAGATTCAACTCACTCTGTTTGTTTCTTTGACTCTCCTCACCGCTCCCCAATCACCCCTCACTTCACTCATCACACTCACCACACTCGTCACACTTGTCGCTGTGTGGGCGGAGTCAGTCTCGCCCCCGCCAAGCCCCACCTCCTGAAACACATCGAAGTCTGTTTCAAAACTAAATTTAATTTTCAGCTTCACTTACTTTGTCATTTTCAGTTGAACTTCCAGTGACAGTGAAGTCTGTCAGTAAGGCTCCATCATTGTGTAGTGTGATACACCTCTTCACTGTTTCACCCACACACACCTTCCCAAAATCCACCCCTCCCTCCTCTCCCTCCCCACCCATAATCCTCATGATACATTTTCGAGTAGTGCAACGAATGGGAATTGAGAATGGTCCAGTTTGTGAGAGGAGCTCGATCTCTCCAAATAGGTCTTCGTTGAGCTGAAAAATGAATGAGGACACCTCTCTAATAGGGACACATCTTCAGGTCCCAACTCCATTGAAGTCTGTACATACCACCCTCTGAAATAAGGACACCTCTCTAATAGGGACACATCTTCAGGTCCCAACTCCATTGAAGTCTGTACATACCACCCTCTGAAATGAGGACACCTCTCTAATAGGGACACATCTTCAGGTCCCAACTCCATTGAAGCCTGTACATACCACCCTCTGAAATGAGGACACCTCTCTAATAGGGACACATCTTCAGGTCCCAACTCCATTGAAGCCTGTACATACCACCCTCTGAAATGAGGACACCTCTCTAATAGGGACACATCTTCAGGTCCCAACTCCATTGAAGCCTGTACATACCACCCTCTGAAATGAGGACACCTCTCTAATAGGGACACATCTTCAGGTCCCAACTCCATTGAAGCCTGTACATACATGTACCACCCTCTGAAATGAGGACACCTCTCTAATAGGGACACATCTTCAGGTCCCAACTCCATTGAATCCTAACCAACATACATGTACCTTTGGTTCAAATGTGACAGTCATGTGACATGTGAGTCCAGCTGACATGGCCCCCGGGGGGTTAAAATCCACCGACACAAAGTCCCTCAGATGGGGGGAGATCCCCAATAACTTGCAGTAGTTCACAGTATAGGTCACATTAGTCAGGAGGAGGCGGAGCTTCAGGTGATCTCCAGGAGAGAAATCCTTAAATTCAGCCACTTCAGGCTTGCTAGTGAATGGACAGCCCTATGATGGGAAGTAATGATACATGTCAAACTCCATTGAAATACCCTCTGAAATGAGGACACCTCTCTAATAGGGACACATCTTCAGGTCCCAACTCCATTGAAGCCTGTACATACCACCCTCTGAAATGAGGACACCTCTCTAATAGGGGTTACCTTAAACTCACGACCAGCTGCCACTTGATTCCTCACCACACTATGCTTGAGGCTATTCACAACATTAGTCAACATCTCCTGCTCCAACTTACTCCTCCCCTTCCCCCTTCTCCCCCTCTCCCCACTGGCACTCTCCACCTCCTCTCCTTCTGACACTTGCTGTACCGCCCTCTGACTCCACAGACCATCGATTTCAGGTTTAGCAAGCGTTTCATCAAAATCCTTCTCATCAATTTCTCTCTCATCCAAAACAGCTTCATCTTCACTAGACGATTCCAAATTCTCCCTACGTTCACCTTCACTAATTACAGGGTTTTCCTCATCATTTCCATGAAGATCATTCACAATGCTACTCTGTTGGGAGCTCTTCTGTCGTCTCTGCCCAACTCCCTTTGCTCTCACATGCGACTGTTGTGTACCCTCACAAGGCCAGCGGCCCTTCCAATGAGATTTTGACGCTAGTTGTTCAGTTCTTCTCTTAATTTTTTCTTCCTCGAGTAATTTTGACACAATCTCCAAATGCTTTTGTTTACGATTCTCTTCAAATTTGGCCTTCTTTTTGGAAAATTCCTTCTCCCTCTTTTTGTACAGAAGAACCTCGTCTGGATTCTCTCCGTTTAGGATGGCTTGTTTCCTAAGCTCGTGCTCTAGAATTCTGTCCTTGCGGTCTTTCTCCTCCTTAAGCTTCTGAAGAGCTCGGATAGATCCCTAAAGACATCATGCCACAAACAGCACAACATTTGAATTTGAATCCTGACAGCTCTAGATCATTATTTTAGCTATTTTGAATTCTGACAGCTTTAGATCATTATATTAGCTACAACACATTTTGAATTTGAATTCTGACAGCTTTAGATCATTATAATATTAGCTACAATACATTTTGAATTTGAATTCTGACAGCTTTAGATTATAATACGTGTCCTACCTCACTTCCTTCTATGTTTTTCTTTAGACTGAGCACAGCTCTCATTCTTTTCTCCATCTCTTCTCTCTCCCTCCTTCCCTCCTCTGCCTCTCTCTCCCTCTGCTGCTCCAGGGACTTGAGTAAGAATTCCTGCCCTTCTTTCTGGGCTTTTTGAGCTTTCTGAATGGCTTCTTTGGTCTGCCTTTCGTGCATTTTGAGTGTGTTTTCCATCGATCTGAGAGAGAGAGAGAGAGAGAGAGAGAGAGAGAGAGAGAGAGAGAGAGAGAGAGAGAGAGAGAGAGAGAGAGATGTATTGAGGGGTCCTTATTTCATCAGCTTGTCCTAATTAGAGGGGTTCCCCTGTAATTCCCCACACACTTCTCTTGTGATCTTCTTGTGCGGTCTGCGTTGACTCTCATTCGTGCCTGGGTCTGCATTCTCTTCAGAGCCTGAAGATTTTTCGCTGTCTGTGTGTGTTTCTCTCCCTCCCTCAGTTCTCCGTCTCTCTCCTGATACTCAGAATATGCAACTACAGCTGCCAACAACTGAAGTTCTGATGTCTATGAAAAACATGGATTTATGATGACAAGGAGTATCAGATTTTGAGGTGAAACAATAATGTTACTACTTGGAATCCACCCATCCTACCTGCAGTTTCTCCGTTAACCCCTTCTCTACCTCCTCCTCCCCCTCAATCTCCTTGCTAATCCTCTCCAGTTGTGCCCTCAGCAGACCACCTGTTGCGACTAAAGTCCCCCTCCCTCCCTCTCTCTCCTCTCCCTCTTGCTCCAGACTGACAATCCTCTGCTGTAGTTCGATACGCTGACTGTGAAGAGACTTCAAATTGTCTCTACAAGCCATCAATGACTCTCTGAAAATATGTGTGTGTGTGTGTGTGTGTGTGTGTGTGTGTGTGTGTGTGTGTGTGTGTGTGTGTGTGTGTGTGTGTGTGTGTGTGTGTGTGTGTGTGTGTGTGTGATAATTTGTACATACATAAACTCAATTGCAAGTTATTTTACACATTCATACTTGTTTTGTTCGACTTCATTTTCAGTTTGTGTTTTCTTCTCATATAATTGATCGATGTGCCTCCTTAGGTGTATCTGTCGCAATATCTCCTGCTTATCCACTGGACCAAGTGTTGTACCTTCATTGGAACGATGAAGATGAACATCAAGTGCACCATCTTTACCTGCTACTGCAGATTCAACACTTTCTCTAAAGGGAAGCAAACAGGTATGGTTTGTACAACTGAAGTAGGCTTCCGAGCTGAAACGTTTTGTATCTTTTTGGTGTGTTACTGCTCAATGTTTAGATACTGCACAGCAATAATGAGCCTATGGTTTAAACCATGCAATTTACTATACCTAATGGAGCACACATCTTCGTTACTAGAAGACCACATGTCGCTGTCATCATCCAGTATAAGTCCTGCAAACAGTGATATGATGCAGGTTGCGAGACTAATACACTACAGACCTCCGTATCCTGCAGGCTCTGTGCTTCCTGATAGAGATGATTCTGTTCTGCTGGTTAGAGCGGAGAGACTCTCCTGTTCACTAGGACTGCGCTCTACTAGGGACATCTTCTCTGGCCTCCTGTTAACAACTTCCAATTCAAGCGCACCTAATTTGTTAGCGCTTCGCAACTGTTACCATTGACAACGTATAGATCACGTGCCAATGACGTCTGCTTCGTCGACGAAAACAAAATGGCTGGCGGTTCCAAGCGTTGTGTGGAATACGAAGTCACAGACTCGTTATGTCGACTAGGCGAGGTTCTACTTGCCTTTGCTAGCGGGGTACTGACGATGGTGACCTTCGGGACGCCATTTTGGATGGTGAAAGAGCCCAGCACATCAAGCTTGGACGGGACGGCTTACCACTTGGGGCTGTGGCAGAACTGCACCGTCATGGACGCGTGTCGTGGCTTGCCGCTGAAAGCAGCTCATGTACCTAGTGAGTACAAGGAGATTGTGTTGGTGTGTCGTAGGAGACACGTATCATTATGCAAAATATTTACTCATAACCACTCCCGTCCACAGTGTATTTGCTCATAACGCGTGTCTTCATGAGTGTAGCTCTGGCATCCGGACTTTGTGCCTGGTTAGTGTGTGTTCTTGCCCTCATTCAACGGAAATCAAGATGGCTCTTCATATCAGCCATTGTATACACCATCCAAGGTATGCTAATAACTGGAACCATTATGGTGCATAATGTTAGAAATTTGTAGTTGCGTAGAATGGAGTGTTTCTGTAGTGTATGGGGACATCATTTCTGGAATTTGTGAACATTCCATTAATGTAGATGGGGTGAGCAGTGTATGGTCACCATAAACACTCTGTCTCTCTCAAAACAACAAAAACATTCATATGTGACCATACATTGGTACAATGAGGGAGTGTTGTACACAATAGGTTAGACTTGCCAAAATACATTGTGCAATGCTATTGCTCCTCAGACAGTGGTAGATAACACTGCTTACATGTACGAATATACTAATTGAATGTTATTGTCCATGAGTGGGAGGAGATATCGGGAGTGGTTTCTTTTGACTCCAAATGTTGTGGGACTGTACAGTGGTTGTAGTCATGATTGATTAGAGCTTAGAGGACAAATTGTGGTTGCTCATTGCTAGCTCTTCTTGAGGTTCAGGAAACCATTAGACCCCATTTCTAGGGTGATAAGTGATGTACGGTAGCCAGCCGTCTGAGCTAGCTCCTTGTACTCACTCTCTCTCTCTCTCTCTCTCTCTCTCTCTCTCTCTCTCTCTCTCTCTCTCTCTCTCTCTCTCTCCCCAGCGTTTGCTCTAATGTTGGGACTAGTCTCCTTCTCTCGGGCCTACCATAACATGGAAGACACTCATGCCAGCTGGTCCTACACTGTTGGATGGATTGCTTTCCTCTTCTCACTGATCTGTGCAGCCTATTTCATACTGATTGCTGTGTATCGCATGCGAACGCCGCTCGTTTCGAAAAATACTCAGCAAAGCTCATACACACCCCTTGCCCAATTCGAGGAGTCGTCAGACAGCTCATCGGAAGGAGACGAGAAACTATAAATAGACCTCCCCTTCATTTCATCATGTGTCTGTTACTATATTTAGCTTCTCGGTTTGTAAGCGATACCCTTTATGACTTGTCATCTTCCATTCTCCATCAGTAAAAACGACTTTTTGTGTTTGTGATCCTACTGCAAATTGTATGTAATAATACTGGTATATTTATAATGTTTTATTAAAAAGATAAACAAAGATTATATTTTGACTGCCACCTGTGCTCCGCCCACTAATCATATGGGTTCATTGAATCATCAGAAGAACTATCGAGTTCACTTTCGCTCTTTTCAAGCTTTAAGTTCTTGCCTCCCTGTGGTTGAGGGGCTTTGGGACGGTCTGTGTTTAGTGAGGGTTGCTGGTGTGATGATGGGAGGTGTTTGTGTGAGTGTCGCTGTGGGGGGGTGTCATAGCCTGGATCATGGTCTGGAGAGAGGGAGAGAGAGAGGAGGGGTAGAGGGAGAGAGAGGGAGAGAGGAGGGGTAGAGGGAGAGAGAGAGAGGAGGGGTAGAGGGAGGGAGAGGGAGAGAGAGAGAAGGAGGGTGGGAGGGAGAGAGAGAGGGGAAGGGTAGAGGGAGAGAGAGGGAAAGGAGGGTGGGAGGGAGAGAGAGAAAGGAGGGGTAGAGGGAGAGAGAGAGAGGAGGGGTAGAGGGAGAGAGAGAGAAGGAGGGTGGGAGGGAGAGAGAAGAGAAAGGAGGGGTAGAGGGAGAGAGAGAAAGGTATTAATAAGCGAAAAGTCAAATGTACATACCTTGCCCCTGGATCACTAAAGGGTTAATAGCAATTGGAAGACTAGATCTTCTTGTGATCCCCTCCCCTGAAACATCTGCTCTCTCAATGTCTGGAGACCCCTCCCTTCCATATTCATTGTACATACGAATCTGCCACTCCTGAGAGAGAGAGGGAGGGAGGGGGGAGGGAGGGAGGGAGGGAGGGAGGGAGGGAGGGAGGGAGGGAGGGAGGGAGGGAGGGAGGGAGGGAGGGAGGGAGGGAGGGAGGGAGGGAGGGAGGGAGGGAGGGAGGGAGGGAGGGAGAGAGAGAGAGAGAATGGTATTATATATCTTCATTCATTGAATACACTATCCATGCAGTGCATATAAGCATAAGCATGCACAAAGTCATGTAATGTAATACTACTGTTGCCAATTCATAATGATACCTGTAGTCCAAATGGGTTTGTTCGTGCACCAGAAACAGCTGATGGACATCGTGAAACTTGAGGGTTGAAGTTTCCAGACACACCACTTTCTCTCCTCTCTGTTGCTCGTTTCTTCTTGTACTTAGCCTTTGCTTTTCTTTGTTGTTCTAGAGAGATCCCCTGGAATCTCCTATGCCTGTATATAGCTTCTTCATTTCGTCTGTAATGATATAGAATGGACCTGAAGATGTGTCCCTATTAGAGAGGTGTCCTCATTTCAGAGGGTGGTATGTACAGGCTTTAATGGAGTTGGGACCTGAAGATGTGTCCCTATTAGGGAGGTATCGTCATTTCAGAGGGTGGTATGTACAGGCTTCAATGGAGTTGGGACCTGAAGATGTGTCCCTATTAGAGAGGTGTCCTTATTTCAGAGGGTAGCATGTACAGGCTTCAAAAGCTATTACACATTATTTGCTTACGATGGTGCTTTGCAAGTGATGTAGAACATGACGAATATGAGCACAATTAGTGCCACTATAATGACACTACATGGAATGCCCACAACCAGAGCTACTGTGAGGTAGTTCGTGTCTTCTGGTGAATTTGGTCCTGGTGTAGTAGTGGGTTCTGAGGTGTGCGTGCGTGTGTGTGTGTGTGTGTGTGTGTGTGTGTGTGTGTGTGTGTGTGTGTGTGTGTGTGTGTGTGTGTGTGTGTGTGTGTGTGTGTGTGTGTGTGTGTGTGTGTGTGTGTGTGCGTGCGTGCGTACATAAAGAGTGTTACTCACGCTGAAGCGAGATACTCACCGGCCATCTCTTAGTAGCGGTACCTCAGCCCCACCCTCTTTTTGCGCCTGTGTCGACTGATAGTAAACAATTATTCTCTCTCACTTGATACAACTATACTACCTAATTTTGACTGTCAGCTTTAGAAGAGATGCAAGGAAACTGCTTTTCAGAGCAAGCTACACGCGTAGGCTTATAAGCTAAAATTATTAATTAAGTGTTACAAATTGGACGCGTGGGAGGAGTTTAGTATTCCAATTAACGACTTTAGTATTTCAATTAACCCCTTTGAAGTGCGCGTACGGAGCGACGCGGACGCGAAGGGACTAAGAGAGCTTCGCGGCAGGCTCCCTGTCAGATAGGAATGGAAGAAAGAACTAAAAGTGGCAAGGGTCCTAGAGGCCCGACCCTGCTGAGAATCCTTATGCTCTGTACGGGAGGATTCGCCGTTGAAATGGCGTACATGATCGAAGAGGGCTATGGACTTCCCGCAATGCTAGCGACTGGGGTACCTGAGACTGTTGCTAGTGCAATGTGGGCTGTTGGACCTTTGCTGGGACTCCTCTTTCAAGGTTACCTGGGATCTGCCAGTGACAGGTGTACGTGTGCCTGGGGAAAGAGACGCCCTTTTATCGTGTGTCTCGCAGTCTGCGCCGGTCTCGCAACTCTCCTTTTTCCCTACGGCACTTTCGTATCGGGCTCTGTACTCGGTCTGAGTGAGAAGAACAGCGGCGTTTTTGTCATGGTTTTCACCGCCTTCACTTTTGTAGCTATGGACTTCTCACTGGACGCTCTACAGTCTCCTTTGCGAGCTTACCTCATAGATTCTGTACCCACCGAACGGAGCGAGCAAGCACACTTTACCTTCACGGCTCTTCTCTGTGTCGGTGCTATAGCGGGGTCTCTCATTGCCGGAATCCCGTGGTACGACTTCACTAAAGGTGATGGAAGCACTAAACAGTCGAACTATCAGGTTGAGATGGTGTACGGGATTGCTACTGTTCTCTTTGTTGCCTGTACCCTAGTGTGTTTGAATAGCATTAAAGAAAAGAATCCTACAACTCAGATTAGTCCGTCAGTCGAGAGAAAACTGTCCCTACCTCTAGCTGTGACACAGATGGGTAATGATTACAACCCAACTTTCAAACAACCACCATCGCAGATTATGACGCGAGACGAGTTGAACTCCAAACTCAGTTCTCAGGTGACAATTCCAAATGGAATTCATTCTTTAACTCAACTAAGAGCACCCTCTCCCATATCACGATCAGCCTCACCTTGCTTCTCTTCAGTCTTACAAATAACATCTCCTAGATACCTGCGTAGTATGTTTGCTGATGTGTTTTACGATTTGCACAGCACCATCCTCTTCTCACAGTACATGTCTACTCACTTTTACCAGCTCTGTCTAACTGTGTTTTTCAACTGGATATCCTTCCTCTCCATGATGCTATATTTCACAAGTTTCATGGGACAAGTGGTGTACAATGGTTCTCCGCACGCTCCTAGTGGCAACGAAAAGAGAGAAGTGTTTGATTATGGAGTCAGGATTGGGTTCCTGGTGATCTTGTTTCAGGATTTTGCTTCCACTACTAGTTGTCTCTCAATGAAGTGGCTCTCCGATCGAGTGGGCACACGGCAACTCTACGTAGGGGGACTCGCGACCTACACAGTTATATGCTTTGTCACTGCTACATGGCCGACGTTGGTCAGTGCTCTGTTTCTGCAAGTGATAGCTGGACTGGTGTACTCCAACTTGCAGTCCATCCCTTACACCCTCATATCACACTATCAGGTATTCAGTACTTGAGGTGTAAATATGCGTGTTTGTATTACCAACACCAGCTTGTTAAATCCTAAGTAGAGCTGTCTTGGATGGGACTCAACCCCACAACCACCAGGTTTCTAGACTGGTGCTCTCTACCAACTGACCTACCAAGACAGCTCAACTAGCTGGGTTGAATCCTAAGTAAAAGGGAACACTGAGCTGTCTTGGATGGGACTCAACCCCACGACCACCAGGTTTCTAGACTGGTGCTCTACCAACTGACCCACCAAGACAGCTCAACTAACCAGAGGTGAAGGGCTGAACACATACTGTGATCACAGCTCATGAAGCACTATAGAATCACTCTCTGGAGTATACATATACCTCACTCCTCCGGTGTCAAATTCCTTAGGTTATTATACAAAGTGATTTTAAACTATACAAAAATTATTAAACTATTTGTTGTGACATTACTGTGTTCAAATTACCTTGAATTCTAGGAAACAGGGATCCTTCTCTCTAAGCCCTGGCCTCACGAGACGGACATAACAGGTAAAGCTGTTTCCTTTCTCTGCATGGCTATGTTCTTTGCCCAATTCTTTGTGGCTACAACCATGGGCTTCCTGATCCAACACTTCGTTAGTCATCGCATCACTCTGGTCGTCTCATTCCTTGGCTCATGTTTAGCTGTGCTAAGTGCCCTCCAAGTAACTATCCCATCTCCTAGCACACTTCGAAACTGAGTTAACCCATTTTATTCATCATTAAAGTCATCACCATCATTTAGATTTTTAATTTTTCACACATCATGAACAGTAGTAGCTTAATTTATATCACACTGGCATTGAAGTGGTTCCAAGTGTATATATATATATATATCAGGTTTTTACATACTTCCTCTAGAACTGGTGGTATAGTCTTATAGAATGGCTATAATGGAAAACCGCAGACTCTCGAGCAAAATCTGAGCTTCAGAACTTTAACTTTTAAAGCAATTACTATAATGATAATTGCACGTAGCAATATGACGTGACTGTACATGTTAGTGAGGTCAGAAATGGTATCACAGAACAATTGATATTGCTGAAGCAGGCACAGTTCCAAGAAGTGAATAAATTAATGCGTTTTTTTCCCTAAATTCTTTATTTGATCAACAACAGCACTGCCCCTTAGTCTGCATGAGGAGAGAGAGTTAAGGGTGAAAAGTCATTATGCTCCTAATTGCAGGGGTTTCTACTGGTTTACCCTTTCTTGGGAGTTGATTTCGGCACCTCTCTTTGTGGCATCTGTCGAACTTCATTCTCTAGACTTGAAGCAACTTTCAACGTTTCACGTAGCTGTTTTAGCTCTATCTCTCTCTGCTCTTCTTTGCGCTTGAATTCGGCTTTCGTCAGATTTGAGCGCGTCATTTCACCTTCTACAGCCTGAAGAACCTGTGTACAATTACTGCACCTGGAGTGGAGAGAGAGCACCAAATGAGGACACCTCTCTAATAGGGACACATCTTCAGGTCCCAACTCTATTGAAGCCTGTACATACCACCCTCTGAAATGAGGACACCTCTCTAATAGGACACATCTTCAGGTCCCAACTCCATTGAAGCCTGTACATATCACCCTCTGAAATGAGGACACCTCTTTAATAGGGACACATCTTCAGGTCCCAACTCTATTGAAGCCTGTACATACCACCCTCTGAAATGAGGACACCTCTCTAATAGGGACACATCTTTAGGTCAAGCCTGTACATTCCACACTTCCTTACCAATTGTCCAACTTTTCCACCATATCTGATAACGACTCCATTTTGATGTCTCGCCCGATAAAACTTTCCACTTCCAGCTACAAAAAGAGAGAAGTTAATACGGGAATAAAACCAGGGGCTTCCCTCACTCTTGCATTCTTTTGATCCAACTTTGCTTGAATGACTCCAGCATAGATTGCTTCAATTATCAGGTCCTGTAGGGAAGATATGCAAATCAACACATCACTGACACCAACTTGACCCACTTAAACACTGACTAACACCACCAACACTGACTTAACTCCTCACTAGCACCATTAACACAGACTTAACTCCTCACTAACACCACCAACACTGACTTAACTCCTCACTAGCACCATTAACACAGACTTAACTCCTCACTAACACTGACTTAACTCCTCACTAACCCCATTAACACTGACTTGATTCCTCACTAACACTGACTTAACTCCTCACTAACACCACCAACACTGACTTAACTCCTCACTAACACCACCCACACTGACTTAACTCCTCACTAGCACCATTAACACTGACTTAACTCCTCACTAACACCACCAACACTGACTTAACTCCTCACTAACACCACCAACACTGACTTAACTCCTCACTAGCACCATTAACACTGACTTAACTCCTCACTAACACCACCAACACTGACTTAACTCCTCACTAGCACCATTAACACTGACTTAACTCCTCACTAACACCACCAACACTGACTTAACTCCTCACTAGCACCATTAACACTGACTTAACTCCTCACTAGCACCATTAGTACCTCAAGCTCTCGAAGGTTGGAAATGTCCAATTTTTCTAACAACGTTGAGTAGGGTATAGTCTGTGGAAAATTAAAAGGGGTGGAGTCAGGGGCGGGGTTATTGGAGAGTGCACTTACTCGGCACTGAGCAGCCAATGTTACGATGGTGAGATGCTTTAACTTAGTGAGTTGAGCGGGGGAGAGGGGAGGAAGGGATGCTGCTTCTCCTGGAAGACAAGACCAAGTGATCCCAATGCATTTGGTTCAATACTCTGTCCTATCTTACTCTTGTAGTCTTCGTAAGTGCTGTAGGCGAAGATCTCCAGGAGCTTAACACTGCTGGCGTGCGGTCCATTCCGTATCTGTTCCACGCACTCGCACTCTAACAGCTCTCCAAACACATAGACCCCGTTGGCCTCAGTAGCATGCTTGATTAGTTGAGCAACTGCCGGGCCCTTTGCCGACTTTGCTAGCAGTAGAAATTGCTCGAGGGCCTGACAACCAACCAGCGTTGGAGCAGGAGGATCCTCCATACTACTGCACTGAGGACACAATTTACTAGAATATACAAGGTTCGACGGCAGCAAGTGGAATTCACGTGATATAATGGGCGTGTCGTCGAGCGGACGTTGACTGAGCAGATTTCTAAGGATGGCAACGGCAGCGTCTACAAAGAGGCTACGACAGGACTACCTGAGATTACAACGAGACCCTGTCCCTTACGTAGAAGCCACGCCACTCCCGTCTAACATACTGGAATGGTAAGAGTACCGTCCTATTACTAACTCGGTTGTTTTATTCACCATTCTTTACTCTAGGCATTACGTGGTGAAAGGACCAGAGGATACTCCCTACTATGGTAAGTAACGTTCAGAGGTTTCTAAGAATCGTTTTATTTGTGTATATGTTTTGAATAGGCGGATTTTATCACGGAAAACTGATATTTCCCAAAGACTATCCGTTTAAACCACCAAGAATTATAATGATGACTCCCAATGGCAGATTTCAAACAAACACACGACTTTGTCTGTCTATAAGTGACTTTCATCCTGACTTGTGGAATCCGGCGTGGTCAGTAGCCACGATTCTCACGGGGCTACTCAGTTTCATGGTGAGGTTAAGTCTTTAACCCCGTAAGGATATTACTTAACCCCTTGAGGATCTGTCTTTAACCTGTTAAGGATATGACTTTAACCCCTGATGGTTCACGACTATTTCACCTGTGTATAAACTCTCCCCATCCCACCCCACCCTCTTCTCTTCTCTCTTCTCCCTCCCTCCTATACTCCTCCTTCTACCCTCTCCCCCTCCCTCCCTCCCTCCCTCCTCTCCTCTCTCCCCATCTAGGTAGAGTCTACTGCCACTCTAGGTAGCATAGATACTCCAGTGCATGTGAAGAAGCAGCTGTCAATAGCCAGTTGGAAATTCAACCTACAGGATGCTATCTTTTGTAAATTATTTCCTCATTTGTGTGAAGTAAGTGATGTGGTTAGATATGAGATGGTGTATACAGGAGTTTGGGCCTGAAGATGTGTCCCTATTAGAGGCGTCCTCATTTCAGAGGGTGGTATGTACAGGCTTCAATGGGGTTGGGACCTGAAGATGTGTCCCTATTAGAGAGGTGTCCTCATTTCAGAGGGTGGTATGTACAGGCTTTGTTGGAGTTGGGACCTGAAGATGTGTCCCTATTAGAGAGGTGTCCTCATTTCAGAGGGTGGTATGTACAGGCTTCAATGGGGTTGGGACCTGAAGATGTGTCCCTATTAGAGAGGTGTCCCCATTTCAGAGGGTGGTATATACAGGCTTCAATGGAGTTGGGACCTGAAGATGTGTCCCTATTAGAGAGGTGTCCTCATTTCAGAGGGTGGTATGTACAGGCTTTAATGGAGTTGGGACCTGAAGATGTGTCCCTATTAGAGAGGTGTCCTCATTTCAGAGGGTGGTATGTACAGGCTTCTATGGAGTTGGGACCTGAAGATGAGTCCCTATTAGAGAGGTGTCCTCATTTCAGAGGGTGGTATGTACAGGCTTCAATGGGGTTGGGACCTGAAGATGTGTCCCTATTAGAGAGGTGTCCCCATTTCAGAGGGTGGTATATACAGGCTTCAATGGAGTTGGGACCTGAAGATGAGTCCCTATTAGAGAGGTGTCCTCATTTCAGAGGGTGGTATGTACAGGCTTCAATGGAGTTGGGACCTGAAGATGAGTCCCTATTAGAGAGGTGTCCTCATTTCAGAATTGTTTCTTCCTCTTCAGGAAATCAAGCAAAAGAAAGAAGAGTACGAACAAAAAATGGCAGAACAAAACTCCAACCAAAGTCTTTTAACATCTACCCTCACACAAAACAGTCATCAGAGTAATATTATTGTCCAACATGGTTACTGCAGTGGTACATTAGGTAATATCGTTCTCTTTGCCTCATTGGCTTGTTTCGTGTACATCGTCCATTACATGATGACCAATATGGTGTAGTGTAGTTCACATCATGGTATATATTATAACCTTTGTTCTGCATAAAACATAATATCTGAGTGCATTATACCTTAAGGTGACAATCATTTGCATGTACATTTTTTGCGGATTTAGGATTCTGTGCATTTTACTGGTATAAAATTTTGCTATTGCTAGACACCCTCGGCGCGCATGCGCAGAGAGGGTCGGCTTACCTCGACCAGATTCTTCCTGTTTGTGCTCTGTGAACGCATCAGAAGTTGGTGTTTTATGGGATCTACTTAGCCTCCCTTGGACCGCATAGTCCCTGTACATTTGATCGCGTGTAATAATGCGTGCATGCGTTTTTACACTCTGAACGCACGCGTGCTTGTGTGGCGCCGCTGCGGTTATTGTTCCAAATTTTGCGAGTATTAAATTTTGTCTTTGAGTCTCTGAGGAGTGTCTGTGTTGAAGGAAGTGAAGAAAGGTGAGTGTGTTTCTCTAGTTACTAGATCTTTAACAACCTTCAATAAGCTCTCCCTTTATTGGCCTCCTGTTGAGGTGTTAATGTGTGTAGGTTGCCCTGAGGTTTAGGGAAAAGGAAGTGTAGTACAAGAGACTTAACAAGTAAGTGCTGCTTACATTCTTCTCTGAAACGGACAAAGGCCAGCTTTCCTCTACCGTAACTTAACCAGCCACTGTTTCATCTCATTGTTGCGGGAACTACTCGAGGGCAAAGTGCATCGATCCTTTTCTTGAGGGCCACTCACTACCTCAACACTACTTGGTGGAGCAATATGTGAAAAAGAAGAGTGCATAAATAGCGTGTGGTACATGTAGAGCTGAGCTACCGCTTGATCAGTGCTGAACCTCTGCACCAAGGGGTTCTGTTACCTTCAGTGGTAAGGTGTCATAACCACATTGCCTCTTGTGCTGGACTTGCCATAGCCTCGTTCCCATATACGAGGGGAGAGGGCCTGGTAGTTACAATCCTTTGTTTTGCCACGAGGGACGCGATCAGCTCTTATATAGCATGCGCTGCGCATGCGCACAGTTGATCTCATGTTGAGGCGCTCCCTCGCGCGCACGCACATATGACCTTTGCACCGGGAGAGCAAGGTGATAAATCCACATATGCAAGTCATAATCACACAACAGTCTCCACACTCTCACTCAAACTATATGTTCCAGTCACTCTTAGGCTTCAGCAGTCATTGGTTGACTGGATGGACCACCAATACGTAACTTGTGAGGATTGATGGTCACACTCTTTGTGGAGTTGTCAGTCTTATAAATCCCCACCAGCCGGTCGGCCAGCTCAAACATGTTGTTACGTAAACTAATGATAATAAACTGAGCATTCTTTGTACGCTCCTGTAAACAGTAAATACCACAGTGTAAACAACAACAAAACAATAAACAACAACAACAATAAATAACAACAACAATAACAAACTAAACTATAGGCATTAGTAATTCAGTGTTACTATCAGAAATATATGGTGAATGGGGGGCAAAATCTACCAACCAAAGAGGGGGAACGGTTGTAAAATTTACTTGTGAAATGCCCCCCTTGCCCCCCCCTCCAATGAAACTCAATTACTATGAGGAACTGCAGTTAGTATGAAGTATATACTACTGTGACATAACCCTGCCAACAGATGCATGTCCTAGTCTAATCGACCCTGCCAACTGTATGTGTGTCCTGTCATAGTCAAATCGTCTGTGTTGTCATGTTATCCTGTAGATCTATCTGTCTCCACACGTCTATCCCTGTACACCTATATGCATAACTTTGTCACCCAGATACACACCACGTGCCTATATCAGCCTTACTATAAAAGTGATCACCACCCTGTATGAGTGCTCTCCATTAACTTTGCATTAACTCACATCACGACTAAACAAGCACTGCGAGCCACGCTACACTGCAGTATATGTACCTTAATGTAGTGAGCTACAATGGAGACGTTCTTGAAGTCTAGAGCAGCATCGATCTCATCCATTACGTAGAGGGGGGATGGTTTGTAGTGATGGAGAGCAAACACCTGAAGGATGAAGGGGAGGGAGGGAGAAAGGAGGAGGGGGGGAGGGAGAGAATGAGGGAGGGAGGGGGGAGTAGAGGGAAGAGGGGGAAGAGGGAGGGGGGAAGAAGGGAGGGGGAGGGGGGAAGGAGAGAATGAGGGAGGGAGGGAGGGGGGAGTAGAGGGAAGAGGGGGAAGAGGGAGGGAGGAGGAGAGAGTGGGGAAGGAAGAAGCAATAGAGAAGTGACTGAAGCAGCTGCTCACCAGTGCTAGGGAACTAAGTGTCTTCTCCCCCCCAGAAAGGTTAGAGATATTCTTCCAACTCTTCTTCGGCGGTCGCACACTGAACACAATTCCCTCTGAAAAGGGGTCCAAACTGTCGACCAACTCCAACTCTGCATCCCCTCCAAGAGTGATCATCTGAGGTAAGAGAGAGCTACTGACAGGGACACCCTCAAATGAAGAAACCAGGACACATTTTGCTGTCCTAAATGCCATATCAGGACACCTCACTTATCAGGACACCACACTAATCCGGGACACAATCGGGGTGTCCTGACTAGCACTCACAGCCTCACATTACTTCCTACCTGATACATTTCCTTCAGTTTGTAAGTGATGGTTGAAAATCCAGTCATGAACTTGTCCAGCCTCTCCTTGCGAAGCTCTTCAAACCTCTTTCTTGCCTCGTCTCTCTCACTTGTAATGGAATCCAACTCAGCCAGTCTAGCAGTATGCAGTTCATCCTGAGAAGGTAAGAAGTGTACAGTGCTCCTTGAAGTGAGGACACCTCAATAACAGGACAACTTTTGCTGCCCCAAATGCCATGTTTGTGTACTTTTCAACCCCTGAAATCAGGACACCTCATCAATCAGGACACTTCACTAATCAGGACACCTCATCAATCAGGACACTTCACTAATCAAGACACCTCACTAATCAGGACACTTTTAATTGTGTCCTGATTAGAAAGATTCATTTTTACCTTTTTCTTATATTCCTCAATAGCGGCCATATTGGGGGTCATCTGTTTCATCCGCTCCTCGAGCATGGTTATCTCATACTGCAGTAGGGGGACACATGAATATTAACCAGGTTCCCCAGACAGGGGGGTTCAGTTAAGAAATATGTCACACAAAATAGCCAAGAACACACACCTCAACTGCTTTCTTGTCGAGGGCTTCGAGTTCTTCTCCACCGAGAACTGGCGCCTCTTCAGCTCCCACATCGAGTTTCTTCATCTGCAGAGAGGGAGGGAGGGGAGAGGTGAGAGAGAGAGAGAAGAGAGAGAGAGAGAGAGAGAGAGAGAGAGAGAGAGAGAAGAGAGAGAGAGAGAGAGAGAGAGAGAGAGAGAGAGAGAGAGAGAGAGAGAGAGAGAGAGAGAGAGAGAGGAGAGAGAGAAGAGAGAGAGAGAGAGAGAGAGAGAGAGAGAGAGAGAGAGAGAGAGAGAGGTAAGTACACTTACAATAGCTGGTGTATATACCTCGTTCTGAAAATGTCGTATCTTTTGCTGATTTTCCTTCATCTTTGCCACGTACTTCTCCAATTCATACTTAACGTCCATCAACTTGGCCTGTTCCTGCGTCTCTTCACTCTCAATGCTTTCAATCTCACTCTTCATCTTCACCATCACCTCTTCATGCTGCTTCACCTCCACCTGAAAAATGAGATTTTGTCAACAAAAAATTTTTTTCCACACTTTTTCACCTCAATTTCTTTCTGCCTGGATACTATACTGGTAGCCTCTTCCTCCAGTTGGGTCAACACATCCTGAAATAGATGTAGGATTGTGATATACATGGAATAGAAATGCCCTAATTAGAGAGGTGTCCTGATTGGTGAGGTGTCCTGATTGGTGAGGTGTCCTGATCAGTTAAGTGTCCTAATCAGTGAGGTGTCCTGATCTGATTTTAGAGTGTGTTAACAGTAAGCTGCACCTTGTGTGTGTGTGCGTGCGTGCATGCGTGTGTGTGTGTGTGTGTGTGTGTGTGTGTGTGTGTGTGTGTGCGTGCGTGCATGCGTGTGTGTGTGTGTGTGTGTGTGTGTGTGTGTGTGCGTGCGTGTGTGTGTGTGTGTGTGTGTGTGTGTGTGTGTGTGTGTACCTTCAAACCCTCCAACTTTGTTTGAGTAACTTCTAAATCTTTCTCCAATGAGCTGATCTTGTCCGAACACTTCTTCATATCCCTAACACCAAACATTCCACTATCTCACTATTCCAGCATGTCGTAATAATAATTACATACCGTTCATTTGTTTTAATACCAACTCGTGCCTTTGTAATTGTGGCATTTGCTTCGTCAATCTCTTTAATTAACTTGTCTACCATTGCTTGTTGGGGCTTCAATCTAGCCCCGCCCACTTCCATTATCTGATCGTGCAGACTGGGGAGAATAGACTTGTTATTGTTTAGTTTTCTGTTGTTAGTTTATTGCATACCTTTTCACTTTTGATTCCACCTTGTCAGCCTGATCCACAGCCTTTGTATGGTCTGTGAGATGAACAGATATGGTAACTTCTCTCCCCTCACTCCATCCCTTCCTCCATACTTCTCTCCCTCCTCTCCCTCTCTCCCTCTTTCTCTGCCTTCCTCATTCCTACTTCTCTCCTCTTCTCTCCCTTCCATTCCTCCTTCATACTTCTCTCTCTCCTTCTCTCCCTCTCACTCTCTCTCCCTCTTTCTCTCCCTCCCTTCCTCTCTCCCTCCCTCATTCCTTCTGTCCCTCCTTCATACTTCTCTCCCTCCTTCTCTCCCTCTCACTGTCCTCCCTCTCCCTCTCCCTCCCTTCCTCATTCCTTCCATTCCTCCTTCATACTTCTCTCCCTCCCTTCCCCTCTCCCTCCCTCCCTCCTTCTCTCCTCCCTCTCTCCCTCTCCCTCTCCCTCCCCCTCTGTCTCCCCCCTCCCTCTCTCCCTCCCTTCCTCCCTCCTCCAAACCTTTCTCAAAAGTCTTTACTTGTGCCTCGAGCCTCTTCAGATGGCCATCATCCATGGCACTCCCTACCTCCCTCCCCTCTCTCTCCAACTCCTTCACTCTCTCCTCCAGTGCCTTCTGCTGCATACCCAAAACCTCCACCGACCTACTCGCCTTCTTCAACACTGCCTCCCCTTCCGATAATTCTGATTTTAACCCCTTCACAACGTCTTCCAGTTCAGCTTTACGCTGAGTACAACTCTAGTGGTAGAGTTAATTTTGAAGAGAGATTAATTTTTATTTTTTTTAAACTAACCTCAAATGTTTTCTCTTTTTGTACCAAAGACTTCTCCATCTCGGTCAGTCGCTGTGGAGATATATCGTCATGGATACGAGACGACATTCTTCCCTTCATTACTTTGCCCCCGCCCCCACTCATTGTTCCTGGAATGAAAATAGTGTCCTGATTTCAAGTGGTCCTGATTAGAATTGAAATCAACATACACGTATTGTGCCTACCAGAAGTATCGATTAATTGTCCGTCCAGTGTCACAACACGATGTCTTGTCCTGCCCTGTAGCCCGATACGTGTCGCCTGGTCCAGATCTGAAGCTACCAGCGTATTTCTCAGAGCGAAATAAAAGGCGGAAGAGAATAGCGGATCTTTGGGTCGAACCAGGTCAAATAATCTGGGTACTGATTCGGGACTGGAGGGAGAGAAGTTCCACATGTGACTGGTGGTTTTGAATAAGGGGCCTTGCCCAGTTTATTGCTCTGGGTGTGGCAGGCACTACGTAGGTAATGATGTGGTGGATGGATCTCATTAGTTCTGGTTCTGAAACCGCTGAACCACTAGTGTTCTGGTGCGCCTTGCGTATATAAACCGGTGGTGCACTAGACAAGCTGAGCGTATTCCCTGCTGATGAGAGCTAATAAGCTCGAAACAGCACTGTCCAGGGATCGCTTATATAGCTTGTCTGGCCCCACCAGATATGTTTTTTTTCATGTATTTTCAAGTACAGTGGAACCTCTCTAATCCAGACACCCTTGGGACAGAAGAAAGTGTCCTGATTAGTGAGGTGTCCTGATTTCAGGGGTTGAATTGTACACAAACATGGAATTTGGGATAGCTAAAAGTGTCCTGTTTATTGAAGTGTCCTCATTTCAGGTGTCCTGATTACTGAGGTCCCCATTTCAGAGGTTCAGAAGTGGTTCTCACGTGGATATGGTTGAAGTGGCATTCTTCCTCAAATGCTCGATCTAGAATGTTATGCAGAAGAGAAATGATAACACACACACACACACACACACACACACACACTCACACACACACACACACACACACACTCACACACACACACACACACACACACACACACCACACACCACCTTATCAAGCCCTATAAAAGTAGCCAAGCCGATATTCCTCTTCTTCAGAAACTCCACACACTTCATGGCCGTTTCCATGGAATCCACCACGATGTGGTCCAGAGCTCTACAAGCCGTGCTGATGGCGACGTCGTATTTTTCATCAATGGCTCCGAGGTCTCCTAGTCGTCCATGGATACCAGAGATAGTGCCCGAGTCACGTTGCTCCATCAGGGCCTTTAAAACCTGCCCTCTGTGAGGGAGGGAGAGAGGGAGGAAAGGAGAAAGGGGAGGGAGGAGGGAAGGAGGTGGGGGGGGGGGGGGGGGGGGGAGGAAGGAAGGAGGGAGAGAGGGAGAGGGAAGCAAAGAGAGAGAGAGAAGGAAAGTGGGGAGGGAAGAAGGGAGGGAGAGAGTCAGGAGGGAAGAGAGGGAGGAAAAGTGAAAGAGAGACAGATTGATAGAGTGTAAGGCACTTAAAGCATTGTGAATTTCACAAGAAAGATGGGTCATAGAATACTGCACCTGCTTCGATTGGCTTGCATTGAGCTCTTAGCATCTTCCACTGTCTCTCGAGCCACACCCACTTCCTTCCTAAGCCCCTCCCATTTCTCTGTGATACTCTTCAGCTCAGTTTGAGATTTTGCGAGTTTTTGTTTCTTTGTTGGAAGAGAGCTCTGCAGTGATGAGTGTGTGCTGAGAAAAGAAAGGAAGCCTGTACATACCACCCTCTGAAATGAGGACACCTCTCTAATAGGGATACATCTTCAGGTCCCAACTCCATTGAAGCCTGTGCATACCACCCTCTGAAATGAGGACACCTCTCTAATGGTATGTACAGGCTTCAATGGAGTTGGGACCTGAAGATGTGTCCCCATTAGAGAGGTGTCCTCATTTCAGAGGGTGGTATGTACAGGCTTCAATGGAGTTGGGACCTGAAGATGTGTCCCTATTAGAGGTGTCCTCATTTCAGAGGGTGGTATGTACAGGCTTCAATGGAGTTGGGACCTGAAGATGTGTCCCTACCCTCTGAAATGAGGACACCTCTCTAATAGGGACACATCTTCAGGTCCCAACTCCATTGAAGCCTGTACATACCACCCTCTGAAATGAGGACACCTCTCTAATTGTTCACCTCCCTTACACTTTATCCTCTTCAAGTGATGTCTTAACACTCTCTAGTTGTGTCCGTGTCTCCTGAAGCTGCCTCTCGCAGCGAGTGTGCTTCTCTCTGTAGATATCCAGTTCTGCTTGTGCCACATCCAACTAGATGGAGGGGGACAGTGGTGAAAATATACAGTGGAACCCCTCAAATCAGGACCCCCTGAAATAAGGACACCTCAATAAACAGGACACCGTTTGCTTTCTCAATCATATTTGTGTAGTTTTCACTTCAGAAAGGAAACCCAACCTCGCCAAGACATACAACACACACACACACACACACACACACACACACACACACACACACACACACACACACACACACACACACAAGAGCAGGACACCAGATGCCCAGCCTTGAGAACTGTAGCCTCGTACCCAGGCCCCTCCCCACAAACGCCTGGGTACAAGGCTATGAAAACTGGAGATGGTGACATGAACGATCAAGATGTCGAGAAGGCAACACAACAACAACATTGTCCAACTGTATATGAGCAAAATATACTGGCAACACAACAACAACAACACAACAGAAAGGCAAAGCAACACAACACAATTCGCCCAAACAGTCATTTTTCAAAGAAAAATTGGCTGCATTGGGTAGGACTCGAAACCCACTACATGTACAGTATCTCTCAATCTAGTAAAATACCTTTGACTTTGCATCATTGACAATGCGTTTGAGGCCTATCAACTCTGTCTCGTGTCCCTACAAACATGACAGTTATCAGCAGTGAGCTTGAGGTAATTAACAGATAGTCACTCAGCAATTACATCTCATAAGACCTCACATATCAATGCAATGTTTCTTTGGGGGAGGGGAGGGGGGGGGCAAGAGGGGGCATTTGCCCCCCTTAAAAGGTTTTGCCCTCCCCCCCTTAAGTCAAAAGACTTTTCTCATATACTGCCAGATGTGTTTTCATGTTACCCCCCAAGATTTCTCGTATGTGCATCCCCCCCCCCCCCAGTCAAGCTTTCCCTGCAATGTGTTAGAAAACTAGGCAAAACGCATCGATATGCTTGACTTCACCTTCGTCATATAAAACCAGAATAGCTGGCAACCACTGTGTGGTGTGATTAATGTACCTTTGAGGCATAATCCTGTCTATACTGTTGTGTGTTTTGCGTCTATGCCTTAGTGTGTTCTGGTGTACTTGTAGATGTTCTGATAAGTGCTATGTTTAATTGACATACAGTGGAACCTCTCTAATTAGGACGGAAGGCAGTGCCTTAGTTAGTGGGTATCCTGATTAGTGAGGTGTCCTGATTAGTGAAGTGTCCTGATTAGTGAGGTATCCTGATTATTGAGGTGTCCTGATTAGTGAAGTGTCCTGATTATTGAGGTGTCCTGATCAGTGAGGTGTACCGATTAGTGAAGTATCCTGATTATTGAGGTGTCCTGATTATTAAGGTATCCTGATTAGTGAGATGTCCTGATTAGTGAAGTGTCCTGATTAGTTAGTTCAAGTAATAATTAGGGCAGCATAATTATCCAAGGTGTCCTCATTTCAGGGCGTCCTAATTAGAGGGGTTCCACTGTATATTACATGACATGATACACTTCAGAACACATCATTCCCTACCTCCTTCTCCTTCTGTAGTCCACTTGTGGCTGTCTTCAGACCTGCAGGAACCACCACACACCTCACTAGTTCACCAAGTAGGGTATTGTGTTAGAGTACTTGTCATGGGTTTGAATCTCACTCAACACACCACAGACTGGCTTTAAAAGGGAAGGGGGCGAGGGGGCCCTTAGAAAGTTTGCCCCCCTTGCAGGGACCATCACACACCTCACTAGTTCACCAAGTCTTATTATCATGGGTTTGAATCTCACTCAACACACCACAGACTGGTTGTCTTGGGTGAGTGAGTTGTCAGGGCTTCTTTTAAAGGGGGAGGGGGCCCTCAGAAATTCTTTGCCCACCAAAGGGGACCCTTACAAACTTTGCCTCCCTTGGGAATCCAAAAATTCACTTATACACGTAAATATGTAGCCCCCCTCGTTTTGACTGAAACACTGGTTGTGTTGTGTTGCACTGTCTGAGATCTGAATATTAATGTACAGTAGAATCTCGGTTATCCGAACACCTCTGGGCTCAATGAAATTCCAGTGTTCGGATAACTGAATTTGTTCGGATAAGTGAATCTACGTGCCTGTTCGCATTTGGTGGTTATAGCGTGTAGGATGGCAGTTTCGACCAGTGTGATACGAGGCCATCATGTTTACAAGGCTATATGGACTCCCTAAGCAGCGACAGACGGCATTTTCCAACAACGCGTGCAGTTGCCTACGGTGTGCAAGCTGTAGTATTGCGTATAACATGTTCTAATTAAGCGAATTTATTTGTCAGCGCCTGTTCGGATAATCGAGAGTTCGGATAACCGAGGTTCTACTGTATCTAAAATTGTGTCTCACTTTCCATCACTTCTGCTAATCTCTCTTCCTCTTCAACCTTTCTGGCCTGCGGTAGACAAATTAAGAAGGCAGTTATTTAGAAATTCAGCAATAATACCACTCCATATACCTCCAAAGTTGCCAATTTAGTCTCCATCTTTTTAATTTCGTTGCGATGTTTGTCTGGAGCTACCTGAAGTTCCTCCAACTTATTTTTCTCCTTTTCCAAGTTCTTGGCCATTTTTTTGTGACTTGCGCGAGCATTTTTGACATCCTAAAAAAGGAGAGCATAGAAATATTGTAGAGTACACAGTGGATGGTCTCTTGTTTAGGCACCCTTGGGACAGAAATAAGTGTCCTGATTAGTGAGGTGTCCTGATTAGTGAGGTGTCCTAATTAGTGAGGTGTCCTGATTAGTGGTGTCCTAATTAGTGAAGTGTCCTAATTAGTGAGGTGTCCTGATTAGTGAAGTGTCCTGATTAGCGATTAGTGGTGTCCTAATTAGTGAGGTGTCCTGATTCCAGGGCTTAAAGTGTCCTGTTAATCGAGGTGTCCTTGAACGTCCGATTAGAGACCTTCCATAGAGAGATACTTGAGGTCCTGTCCCTCACATATGTTGGAGGGCACCTGTTAGAGGGTTACCTGTCTGGCGCGAACGTCCCTTTGTTCACAGGTGGCCATGTTTTCTTTACAGGAATCATGCTCTTTCACGAGTCGTTCATACACCCTGAGAGAGATGGATAGGTGTCCTCATTTCAGAAGGTGGGGGTACAGGCTTCAATGGAGTTGGGACCTGAAGATGTGTCTCTATTAGAGAGGTGTCCTCATTTCAGAGGGTGGTATGTACAGGCTTCAATGGAGTTGGGACCTGAAGATGTGTCCCTATTAGAGAGGTGTCCTCATTTCAGAGGGTGGTATGTACAGGCTTCAATGGAGTTGGGACCTGAAGATGTGTCCCTATTAGAGAGGTGTCCTCATTTCAGAGGGTGGTATGTACAGGCTTCAATGGAGTTGGGACCTGAAGATGTGTCCCTATTAGAGAGGTGTCCTCATTTCAGAGGGTGGTATGTACAGGCTTCAATGGAGTTGGGACCTGAAGATGTGTCCCTATTAGAGAGGTGTCCTCATTTCAGAGGGTGGTATGTACAGGCTTCAATGGAGTTGGGACCTGAAGATGTGTCCCTATTAGAGAGGTGTCCTCATTTCAGAGGGTGGTATGTACAGGCTTCAATGGAGTTGGGACCTGAAGATGTGTCCCTATTAGAGAGGTGTCCTCATTTCAGAGGGTGGTATGTACAGGCTTCAATGGAGTTGGGACCTGAAGATGTGTCCCTGTTCTCATTTCAGAGGGTATTACCTGTAATCCTTCTTCTGTGCTTTAGACTTTTCCTTCTTGTCAGCTGAAGACAACACACAAAACTCCATTACATAACAAGCAGATAGTCCAGCCTCATCTTTCTACGTTGCAGTTGTACCTGACAATTTGGCAAGGACTGTTTCATGTTCCTTAGCCCGAGCCTCCAATTCTTCCTTCTTCTCTCTAGCCTTACCTTCATGTCCTCCACATTCATGACTAGGTGAAGAAGAAGGCAGATGAGAAGTGAGGAATTAGTGGTGGTTGAGCTGTCTTGGTGGGTCAGTTGGTAGAGCACCAGTCTAGAAACCTGGTGGTCGTGGGGTTGAGTCCCATCCAAGACAGCTCAGTGTTCCCTTTTACCTAGGATTCAACCCAGCCAGTTGAGCTGTCTTGGTGGGTCAGTTGGTAGAGCACCAGTCTAGAAACCTGGTGGTCGTGGGGTTGAGTCCCATCCAAGACAGCTCAGTGTTCCCTTTTACCTAAGATTCAACCCAGCTAGTTGAGCTGTCTTGGTGGGTCAGTTGGTAGAGCACCAGTCTAGAAACCTGGTGGTTGTGGTGTTGAGTCCCATCCAAGACAGCTCAGTGTTCCCTTTTACCTAGGATTCAACCCAGCTAGTTGAGCTGTCTTGGTGGGTCAGTTGGTAGAGCACCAGTCTAGAAACCTGGTGGTCATGGGGTTGGGTCCCATCCAAGACAGCTCAGCCACAGGCAGCCTTCATTCCTTACATGTATCTTTGGTAGAGAGAATGTTGTTTCTTAGCTGCTTGTGTCTGTAGTGAGAGATATTCTTCAGCTTCTTTCTTAGCTCCTTCAAGACCAGCCTTTTCTTTTTCTACTGCTTTGACTCTGTTTAACTGGAGAAGGAGGGAGAGGGAGAGGGAGAGGGAGAGGGAGAGAGAGAGAGAGAGAGAGAGAGGGGGGGAAGTATCAAAGACACATAGCCACATCATAACCTACTAACCTTTTCTCCTCTTCCCTCATTCAATTCCTCCACCTTCTTCCCCATCTCTTCAATTGGCTCTTTCAGTTTCGAAGTTCCAATAATATCCTCCAGGAACTCCAGCATGCCTTCATCATGCTCTGTCTGTGCCTTTGGTTTCATCAGAGCAATCTGTTCCACTTCACCCTATCATCATGGGATGGATGAGACAGGTACAGTACCCCATACACCCATACTCCCAGTACCCCATTCATCCATACGCCCAGTACCCCATACACCATACTCCCAGTACCCCATTCATCCATACGCCCAGTACCCCATACACCATACTCCCAGTACACATACAATCGCTATGTACATACAAACATACTTGGTTTTGAGAGTAATGAGATACATGTGTAGTGAGATGGTTTTTAGGGGGGGGGGCAAGGGGGGCAATTGGCCCCCCTGAAAGTGGCATTGCCCCCCTGAGATGGGCTATGATCAATTCAACCCAGGACAGTCTCGATACAAGGCTAGCCCCCCTCAATTTAAGGAAGCCCTTCTCCCTGAAGGCTTTTTTCTAGAAAAATCCCTGGTGAGGTACCTTACTTTCAAGAGTGGAAATCCTCTGATTTGGATAATTGTTTAATGAGGTCTCCTGATTAGTGGGGTGTCCTGATTAGTGATGTATCCTGATTAGTGCGGTGTCCTGATTAGTGGGGTGTCCTGATTTCAGGGATAGAACATTGGGGAAACAAGGTGTCCTGTTTATCAACTGTCCTCACTTCAGACCTGATTGGATACTTCCACAATACACAGATGTACATGTACACCATATTTGTGTGTACAAGCTTGTATAGAGCAGAGAAACCATGGCAACGTACACCATAATTCTGTTTACACCAACAGTTGGCAAACATAGGCTGTAGTTGTAGACATTCTCTCAAAATCGCATGTGAACACAACTTACTATTTTGGAGAAGCTCTAAATACTACATAAGTAAAGGTGTTTCCTTTGTAGTATTTTAAGTAATTATGTTTATGTGGTGTGTGAGTGTGTGTGTTAGGGAGAATGTGAGTGGGTTTTTGTATATACTACGATCAAGGTTGGACCATCCCTTCAGCCATTGATGTTTGTTCAACTTCCTTCTCTGCTTATCTCTGTATTCAGACCACCATACCCTCAAAGGTATACAATGAAAAATGAGCTACCTCTCACTCAACCCACGACATCCGATTCTGTGTTCTAGGCAAATGCTCTACCAACTGAGCTACTGAGGCAGCTGATTTTTGAAAATAACTGCTTTGGGTGACTTGTGTTGTGTTGCTTTGTCTTTCTGTTGTGTTGTGTTGCCTTGCCTTGTCTTTCTAAGCATCTCATGGATTAAAGTCATGTAGTGTGTCCTGGCCACAACAGTCAACTAGGTAATTCAATAGAGGGTTGTCTTAATTTCAGGGGCTATTGTATAAGAAGGCTTCCTTTTCATATGGATAATTCACAATCAGCCCGGATGGATAACTTGCTGGGTGGATGAATGGATGGTCAGTCAACAGGTGGCAACTTCTCCAGGTGGGGGGGGGCTAGGTTTAGGCTAAAGCTGAGGATGTTCAGAGGGAGACGTATTGCTGTTTCCGTGCTTATATTGAATGATGTCATATTGTAATACCACTTAAGGTCACATTCCCAAACTGCCCTTTTGATGGTAAGAGTAGGCAAACCACATCCATAAACATGACATTTTTACTGCCTTTCATTTGAGGGTACACTGTAACCACAATGAGGACACCTCGGTAAACTGGACATTCTTGCATGTCAATTTTCACCTTCTTATGCCTCAAGCAAGCACGCTGATTCAGGTGTCCCCATTTCAGGGTGTCCTGCTTATCGAGGTGTCCTCATTTCAGGGTGTCCTGCTTATCGAGGTGTCCTCATTTCAGGGTGTCCTGCTTATCGAGGTGTCCTCATTTCAGGGTGTCCTGCTTATCAAGGTGTCCTCATTTCGGTGTGTCCTGTTTATCGAGGTGTCCTCATTTCAGGGTGTCCTGCTTATTGAGGTGTCCTCATTTCAGGGTGTCCTGCTTATCAAGGTGTCCTCATTCCAAATAAACTGTATGTACTTGCTGACCTGTAAAATTAAAAATCGATTGTGGTCTAAATCAATTCCATTTTCCCTTAAGAGAGTGGCTATCTCCTTGAAAGGCTTTCTGTGACCATCAAGAGAGTAGAAGGAACTTCCATCTTTGTGGGCTGTTCTTGAAACTACAAACTGGCTTCCTGGGACAATGGAAAAATCCTCTCCATCCTAACCGAGAGAGATGGGGGAGGGGGGGAGAGGGAGAGAGAGGGGGAGAGGGAGGGAGGGAGGGTGGGAGAGAGAGGGGGAGAGAGGGAGGGAGGGTGGGAGAGAGAGGGGAGAAGGGGTGACCAAGTGTCACTGTTTACAACAAATTAACAGATGAGGCAGTGATAAAGAGCTGCTTGACAACCACACCAAGTACACACATTGTACACCAAAATGGGGGCTGTTTATAGTAGTACCAATAACCTGTTTTCATAACCTGTTTATCAAATTACTGGCCCTAAGTCGCCATAGTGAATTTTGTACTTAACAACATTCCTTATGCAAACCATGCTTGTATGAATAGTAAAGATAAGCTCAATCATGTGTACATGTTCATGTAAGATTGGTGTAGATAAGTATTGTCTGATTTGACACAGTGTGTAGGCAATCACCCATAACACAATGTACTTACACTCTGTGACTTATGTAAACATATGTCAGCTAACAGTAGGTGGTGTGTGTGTGTGTGCATGTGTGTGTGTGTGTGTGTGTGTGTGTGTGTGTGTGTGTGTGTGTGTGTGTGTGTGTGTGTGTGTGTGTGTGTGTGTGTGTGTGTGTGTGTGTGTGTGTGTGTGCGACTCTCTTGCTGTGCTTTGAGAACATGTTTCAAAATGGCGTCAAAGGCAGCAGCTTCATTTTTGACATTCTCTCATCCCAAACATGAAACCTAATCCAGGAACCTTTGCACTTCCCTCAAGGCACCTAACATGTGGTTGGGAGTGAAGTCACTTTGAGGCCCCACTTCACACAACAATGAAATTCCCCATATAAGTGATGATTGCATTAATTGTACACTGAACCTGTGTTTATATAACAGGTTGTTTACCTGATCCACAATATGCTGAAAGTGTACAGCTACTGAACAACTCTCCAGGCCTTTGTGGTGGTCAGAGTTATGGATGAGAACTGAGATTTTCTTGGAGCGAATCTTTCTCGCTCGATATCCAAATACAAAAAGCATAGCATCAATGACATTGGATTTCCCGCTACCATTGGGGCCTACAATGGATGTGAAACACTGCAGGGAGAGGGGGAGAGAGAAAGAGGAGAGGGGGGAGAGTGATAGAGTAAGAGAAAATGGGGGAGAGGGAGGGAAAGAGGGAAGGAGTGAGGTAGGGAGGGAGGGAAAGGGGAAGGAGTGAGGGAGGGAGGGAGGGAGGGAGGGAGGGAAGGAGGGAAGGAGGGAGGGAGGGAGGGAGGGAAAGAGGGAAGGAGTGAGGGAGGGAGAGAGTGAAAGAAGGAAGGAGGGGGGAAGGAGGGGAGTGAAGGTAAAGCAACCATTTCCTAGCCTAAAAATCAAATCACAAAGTATTGCATATGTATGTGGTGGGAAGAACAGGCAATGCATAACTATCATCCAACCAGTCATGAGGAAAGATAACATATGGTTTGTACCTTGTACAAGCTTGCTCATACAAGACCTGAGCACAACGACTACACTGGTTCTATCCACCGCCACATGGCAGCTAACACTCAAGACACACATAAAATAATATGTAATATAATATGGTATGTAGATCAGTTTGTTCTCAAGTTACTTTCTGTGTACGTGTGAATATTGTGTGTGTGTGTGTGTGTGTGTGTTGCTTTGGCTCGTGTGATTGGAAATCACAGGCGCTAGTTGCTGAAATCAAGTTGAAATTACGAAATCTCATATACCCTAGAGCTAAGTCATGCTAGACAAGCCATGGAGTTGACTTGTTCACAATATAAGATTGATTTGTGCCATCATGGTGACATTCTCACACCTATTATCACCTTATGGAAGGGCCCAAGCTCTTTGACGCCAGCGTAAGACTTAAAATTGGTGCAAAAAATCTTGCTAATCATCAGTCGCGGCTTCTCCGGACTACCCTCGGTGGGGCCTTCGACCATTGTCACGTCTCCTTCATCTGGTTGTGATTCCATGTCCATGGGTGCTCAGTTTCAATGCTACGGAAGGAAGAAGACGCATTACAGCTGCGGGTAAGTTTATACAGTCGTATATCTAACATCAGACCTGCTTACTAAGTTAGAAGATCAGTTTTTCGCGTTTCTCTGGGTGCGCTCTGAATAGATTTTCCCGCCGAAAAGATTTAATTGACGTTAATTAACCTTAATGACATCCTGGTATCCAGGAAGTCAGTTTTGAATCCCCACAAACGTTGCCGTCGCGCGCGACAGTTGTTTTGGAATGATTGGAATGCGTCTGGCGTATGTCCAGTCATTGGATATTTATATTTCATAAACCTAGAAATTGTCATTAAGTGTACAGAGTGGAAGAGACAGCGCCGCTTGAGTGTGGAACAACAGAGTTAGTATATGTAACTGGAATTTAGGCCTAGAGTAGCCGGTTAGAAGTTCGGATTTGCATCCAGTCCTCTGTAGCTATTTACTAGAGTTTTGGAGACGAGACAGGAGATGCCGCCCAAGAGAGATAAGCGTAGAGCTGGTCCGTCGGCCAACGGAGGTAGTAACAGTGGGAACACGGCGGCAGGGAGAAGAATGACGAGACACAACGCTTCGAGTGCTGCCGCTAACAGCGCCGCATCAGCTGCTCCGTCGAAGCGTGTGGCTACCTCGAAGCCCGAACCTAGTGGCAGGAGCACGAACAACAGCCGAGGGAAGAGGAGAGTTGCTGCAGCCAGCCGCACGCCTACTCCCACCGTAAAACGAGTGAAGCGAGTCCCGAAAGGCGGCAAGAAGGAGAAAGAGTTGAACAGTTTCAAAGACGAAAACGGAGAAGTGTACAGAATTGGAGGTAAGAGAGCGAGAGAGAGAGAGAGAGAGAAAGAGAAACTTTTAAAGAAGTGATCACTGGTGTGGTCAAGATAATTATCATTTGATAACTACTTTTAATTAATTTGGCTCCTGATAGAAAAATTAAACATTATTTCCATTTCCTATGTACGCAGTGATTTGTCCACTAATGACAACATACAAGTCATACAATTGTTTATAAGTGATCTGTGTGTCTGTTTCTTTTAGACTTTGCTTATGTTGATAGCCAACAGCCCGACCTGCCTCACCACATCTGTATCATCAGGGATTTCAAACTGGTTAGTTTATTCACAGAACATGTACACGTAGTTTTGTAGTTTCTACATGTAGGGAAAAGGTAATTTCTGTATTGCTAGCTAGTGTCTCTGTGTAGGACTGCCGTGTAAGCATACAACACTTTTACATTGCTCTGTTTGAGGATTATGGTCATTTAAAAATGCTGCAAGAGCCCCAGAGTAACACCTAGTTAGGATTTTACTACTGTTCTTCCTCCCCCAAACACAGAGTAAGCTGTGTGAACATGTACATGTACAATGTATGTGTGTGTGTGTGTGTGTGTGTGTGTATCCTGAGGCTAGTCTATAGGGGAGGATGTTGATTTATACATACACATAATTTAAGACTTAGCATTTTGTATGGATCTAACACTCTTGGGAGAGGAGACAGTGCCCTGATTATTGGGTGTCCTAATCAGTGGTGGTCCAATTAGTGAGGTGTCCTGGTTAGGAGGCATCCTAATTAGTGAGGTGTGTTCTGTTGTACTGAGGCATGCCATAAGGTGTCCTCACTTCATGAGGGCTGTCTAACTCTTAACTAACTGGCTGTGTAAACCATGCAAGCATACAAATAGCAGTCTAAAGGACATTCAGATTTGTCTTGCATGTATCAAGGGGTGGTTAATGAGTACCTGAGTATATGTACATGTATAGAGTGGAGTGTTGTTGGTCTTGTATTTGGCTGGCAGTGAATAGTCATTGTGTCAGCATGTAGGTGGAGGCTCATGAATATTGTTAACTGACAATTGCCTAAGTGCATTGCATATGATATGACATGCAGTTATTTATTACCTGGGGAGAGCATTCCTTATGTAACGTGATATGGAGACCGGATATATATGTGATGCTGTGATTGCTATTTGCTATGCATGTGATGCTGTGATTGCTATTTGCTGTGGTAGGACCGTAAGGATACGGTTATTGCTGAGGTGAAGTGGTTCTATCGAGTCTCTGAACTTCCTGAATCAGTATACGACCTACTAATGAAAGACAGACAGAAAGGTTTGTAAATGTCTCTAGCTCCCCTCCCCCTCTCTCCTCTCTCTCTCCCCCCTCCCCCTCTCTCCCCTCTCTCTCTATCTCCCCCCCCCCCTCCCTCTCTCCCCCCCCCTACCCCTCTCTCCCTCCCTCCTTCAAGTGCCTTGTTAACACAACCAATGTTATGCCCTGTTTCAATAAACAACAATGGTATTTAAGTATGTGTACACACTGTACAGAACAGTAATCCCTGACCAAACACACACTCCACAGTTGTATCCTCTACACACTGAATTAGCACTCTACTAGATGAATGCACCATTCTGGGGGAGTGGGAGCGAACCCAGAATGGTTGTAGCTAGAAAATGAAACATTGTGGGGATACTCAGAATGACAAAGTATCAAAGTATCGAAACTCTAAGTATTCGATTGGCATTTGGCGACATGACATTCATGTGTAAACTACCATCTATATGACTAGGTGGGCTCGCTACCACTTGTCCAATTACAAGTACTATAGTATAGTTTGTAGTGAGGGGAAAGGTGAATTGGCTAGGTAGGCTGTTGAGCCAGGTTCAATGCAAATGTGTATGGGTTCTGATTGCCATGTGGGAAAACAGCAGGCTTAGTTTGGCGTAAGCATTGTATACCAGGATGACCTAATGTTCTAGTATTGACATAGTTCTATCAGTCAACTAAGCCAGTAAGGTTGGGTTCATTTAGATAACACTCTCCCTTCCTCTCCCCTTCCCTCTCTCTCCCTCCTACTCTCTCCTTCACCACAAAAGGTATAGAAACCAAAACCGTGGCATTATCCAACCCTTTTACTGCTAAAGCAAACAGTAATAATAAACTGTATTTTAGACCAATGTCAACCTAGTATTATAATGCGTGTTTCTATCCACACCTGTTACCAGCTGTTGCATTACATAATGCTAACAGTCTCCAGTAGCCATCGTTACTACTGCCAGTACTTGTACATGACTGGATTGTTGGCTTGTTGTACATGGAATGTGTACAACCACATTCAAAAAGTAATTACTGCTTTTATATGGCAGTATTTAACAAAGTTAGCAAGTGGTATTGGTAGACTGCTGTCAGTTCCCTAAAGAGGATACTATGCATATACTTGTACTTGCTTCCCACCCACCTTGCAGGCCAGGATGCAGATGTGTTCAAACATCCTCAGATGAGAGAGAGGGAGCTCTTCATGGCCTTCAACATTGACACTCACTCAGCCTCCCTCTTTAGGTAAACATCAGTTGCACCACCTTTACACCTGTCCCCATTCTGTTTTCTGTCCCCATGCTACTGTTTTACCTGTCCCCATTCTACTGTTTATCTGTTCCCATTCCACTGTTTTATCTGTTCCCATTCTATGGTTTTATCTGTTCCCATTCTACTGTTTTATCTGTTCCCATTCTATGGTTTTATCTGTTCCCATTCTATGGTTTTATCTGTTCCCATTCTACTGTTTTATCTGTTCCCATTCTACTGTTCCCATTCTACTGTTCCCATTCTACTGCTCCCATTCTGCTGTGTTATCTGTCCCCATTCTACTGTTTTCATTACATAATCTGATTTGGGAGTTATGTCCAAGTCATTTCATTGCTGTGTAGGGGAGTCTCATACATTGCATATTTCATTACACACTCGAACTATTCATGACACACTGTCTGTACATGTGAACGCAGCCAATATTTTGGTATAAACATACATTACCTGTATGTCAACCACACAGAGACACACACACAAGCACGTTTCATTGTACACTAACATGCATGTACATGTACATGTATATACATGTGCAATGTAACTCTATAGCATTGTAAAATTGACTCTACCTATCTAAATTGTGTCTGTGTGTGTCTGTGTGTCCACATAGTGATGACTCAACACTATATACATGTACTTCTCTAGACCCTCCTGCTAGTGATTTAACTGTGGAATACCTAATGACTTGTTGAGATAGAAGAAATTGTCCTGATTAGCGAGGTGTCCTGATTTCAGGGTGGCCTGATTAGTGAGGTATCCTGATTTCAGGGTGTCCTGATTAGTGAGGTGTCCTGATTAGAGTGAGGTGTCCTGATTAGTGTGAGGTGTCCTGATTAGAGTGAGGTGTCCTGATTAGAGTGAGGTGTCCCGATTTCAGGGATTGCAAACATGGTATTTGGGAACCAAAGCCACAATTATTCTCCTCCCAATTAGAGGGGCTCCCCACTGTAATGACATTGCACCTGTCTTTCATCACGTTTGGTTTCAAAAAGCCCCAAATGTGAAGCAATAAGTATTCCAGTCAATTTCACTCATTAGTCAATGCATGCCATTCACAACTGATGACTATCTTTAGTAATTGCGCATTTTCCTGGTAATTACATCATCCATTTCCTGTCTTGGTAAACAATTGTTTATTCTACTCCAATTAGGTTAGCTTAACCTCTTCCTGCGGCACCTCTCAGGCCAATGTCCTGTTTAGTGATGTGTTCTTGATAGTGTCAGGACATACAGTGGAATCCCTCTAATATGAGACAGAAAGTGTCCTGATTAGTGATGTGTCCTGATTAGTGAACTGTCCTGATTGGTGGGATGTCCTGATTTAAGTAGCACCGGGACATACAGAGGGATCATTATAACTTGGGACAGAAAAAGTGTCCTGATTAGTGATGTGTCCTGGTAGTGCCAGGACATACAGTGGAACCCCTCTAATATGAGACAGAAAGTGTCCTGATTAGTGAGGTGTCCTGATTAGTGATGTGTCTTGATTAGTGATGTGTCTTGATAGTGCCAGGACATACAGTGGAACCCCTCTAATATGAGACAGAAAGTGTCCTGATTAGTGAGGTGTCCTGATTAGTGATGTGTCTTGATTAGTGATGTGTCTTGATAGTGCCAGGACATACAGTGGAACCCCTCTAATATGAGACAGAAAGTGTCCTGATTAGTGAGGTGTCCTGATTTCAGGGGTACATGCATTTGGGTCAACCTGTTTATCCATTTCAGGGAGTCTTCACTACCACTCCATGTATATACATGCCCTGAGAAATCCCCAGTGTTATGTATGCTATGTGACAATGCTGCATGTGATTACTACATCACCTGGTGTGCAATTGAGTGAGGTAATACACAATAAAAGGTTGTGCATTATCACACTGTGAAGTCAGCAGCACATTGTGTGTCTTCCTCACTACAGTTAGATTCACGCCCACTAGTCAATCGTTTGTAGAGCAGGCATTTTCAAAATTCCAATGGTCGCTTGCATGTTAGGTGATCTCAGGGGGTAACTTCACGTTTGTCACAACTGAGATATGGCAATGTACAGAGGATGGTTGAAGAGGGACCTGTTTGTATAGGTGCAGCAGTGTTGACATATCTCCATGTACACATGCTTGGGTTTCCTTCATGTTTGAGTGAAAACACAGTCGTTGTACAAGTGTGTGGCGCAAGGCACTGTTTGTATTTGGAGCAAAATTGGAGCGATATACTTGTATGTATTTACATTGGCCATACCACTCCTTGTACATGTATAATGTGTTCTTGTATTGAGGTGAGGTTTGTGCTAGAGTGGTGTCCTCATTTCAGAGGGTGGTACATGTACAGGAGTTGGGACCTGAAGATGTGTCCCTATTAGAGAGGTGTCCTCATTTCAGAGGGTGGTATGTACAGGCTTCAATGGAGTTGGGACCTGAAGATGTGTCCCTATTAGAGAGGTGTCCTCATTTCAGAGGGTGGTATGTACAGGCTTCAATGGAGTTGGGACCTGAAGATGTGTCCCTATTAGAGAGGTGTCCTCATTTCAGAGGGTGGTACATGTATGTACAAACTTCAATACCTTTTGCAGTATTCTCAATTCCAACTTCATTCATGCACATTGTGTATATAGTTGGCATGAACTCTACCACATTTTCTGTGTATGGAAAACCCACACTGGGAGGAAGGGGGTTCAGCCCATGTAATGTCGGGTACACTTGCCTTATGCATGCATATACACCCTATAGGCAGGATGTTATTGTGTAGCCTAATAAGTAGTCTATACGTCAAGGATCCTTTTTAGTGGAGTTTAGTAGTGTGTGGTATAGTGCTAAGTGAGGACTTGTGGAGGGGTATGAGGTGATGTCCTTGTTAGAGAAGGGTTCTCACTCTTATAGAGTGGTCTGTACAAGAATTGGGACCTGAAGATGTGCCCCTATTAGAGAGGTGTCCTCATTTCAGAGGGTGGTATGTACAGGCTTCAATGGAGTTGGGACCTGAAGATGTGTCTCTATTAGAGAGGTGTCCTCATTTCAGAGGGTGGTATGTACAGGCTTCAATGGAGTTGGGACCTGAAGATGTGTCCCTATTAGAGAGGTGTCCTCATTTCAGAGGGTGGTATGTACAGGCTTTGGACCTGAAGATGTAAAGAGGTGTAGTGCAAGGAGTGGGAGTGCAAACAAGAGATGAATACACTCACTAACTGTTGGCTGCGTTGTAAGGTTGTTGTGTCTACTCCCATTGCATGTATGAGCAGTTTTGGGACCAAACTATTAACAGATTCATCTTCACTCTCCCTGCCTCTCTACAAGCAAGTACTTTCTTAAGAGGTGTTGTAACACACACCTGCTTTCTCTCTAAAATGAAAGTTACTTACCACCCTCTATCTTACAAAGAGTTGGGTTGCCAGCTATCCCATTTAATGTAGGTTAGCAAAGTGCTGGCCTAAACACTGAAATGTTGGAGCTCAGTTCAATTTGATATCCACTACATGTTGTATAGTCTAGACACTCTGTATACATGTACCTGTTGTCCTGTTAGCTTGTGATGTTTTTCTGTCGATATTGTAAATGTTTACATATCCAGTACATCAGCAGGAGTACACGTAACATGTACATTTGATGTACAGTTGATAATGAGGGGTGGGATTATAGCATGTAATTGAAGGGCGTGGGTCTGCTAACCCCAGCAGAGAACCAGTAAGGACTGGAGCTGTATTAATGGCATTCCTGTGGTTGAAATGTACCTATGTACATGTAATTACAGTGGCTGTTGTGGCTGGGAATCACATACAGCATTCTTGAGATTGCTTAAAACTGCTATTTACAAGACACAGCTAATTACTGCATAAAGGCATCTGTGTACAGTGGAACCTCTCTAATCTGCACCCATTTGTGACGGAAGAATGTGTCCTGATTAGTAATTCTAAACTGGTATTTCGGGCACCAAAAATGTCCTAAGGTGTCTTCATTCATGGTGTCCTGATTAGTGAGGTGTCCTGATTTGAGGGTCCTAAACAGGTATTTAGGACACCAAAAATGCCCTAAGGTGTCTTCATTCATGGTGTCCTGATTAGAGTGTCCACTGTGCCTAATGACACCTCTCACTACATGTAGTGTCTAGGGGCACTATCAGGTACAGTACTCAATACACACAAGATAATAGGGTGGTTTGTAGTTAAGTATGTAACTACACATGCCATGTACAGCTGTTATAATCTGCTTATGAATACATCCCACATAATGAAGATTGTGCACTTCCCTCCCCCTCTCTCCCCCTCTCTCTCCCTCCCTCCCACCCTCCCTCCCTCCCTCCCTCCCTCCCTACCCTCTCTCTTCCTCCCTCCCTCCTTCCCCCCCTCCCCCTCCCTCTCATAGGGGAAAATGCAAAGTAAAGCTCTTCAAAGACGTCAACAAGATTGATACTTACCTCACAGAGGAGAATGCCTTCCTCTACATGTTTGGCTACAAGCCAGAGTCAAGGTACAACCATTGAAGTACATGTAGCAGTGAACTTGACCCCTGAAACGAGGACACCTCAATAAACAGGACACATTTTGCTGTCCCAAATACCACGTTTGTGTACCTTTCAACCCGACACCTCACAGAGCCGGACACTTCCTTCTTTCCTAAGGTTAGGGCAGTCCCTCTGCACGGTAAAGCATGTAGACAAGGATGTACATGAGTCAGGAAACCACCAAATTTAATGCAGTCAGTCATAATATGTGGTTAGATGACACCTGGAAGCCTAAGGCCTGATTAAGGAACTGCTGGAGTAGCTAGACATAATGGCTAATGAAGAGGGCAGTAATTGTATTTCACGAGAAGACTACACATGATGAGTGTGTTAAGGCGGTGTTTTTATTCGTATTTGAATAGAAATGTGACTACAAGTGTGGTGTTTATTGTACCTAGCATTTCCTCCCTCTCTCCCCCTCTCTCTCCCTTTTCTCTCCCTCTCTCTCTCTCTCTCTCTCTCTCTCTCTCTCTCTCTCTCTCTCTCTCTCTCTCTCTCTCTCTCTCCTCTCTCCCCCTCTCTCCCTCTCTCTCTCTCTCTCCCTCTCTCTCTCCCTCTCTCCCCCTCTCTCCCTCTCTCTCTCTCTCTCCCTCTCTCTCTCCCTCTCTCTAGGAGATTAACACTCACCGACCAAGACATATACATTCCACAGAGCCAACAGGTACAGTGCCAGTTTGCTAAGCTGCGTCGTAATTTAAATTTGAATTACGTCTCTCTGTTTTCAGGCTGAGCTCCCTGAGTGCCAACTGGCATCTCCCTCATCTCCGTCTTCCTCCTCGTCCCCTGTTCCCCTCAGTCCCAGTCTGAGGTACAGTCGTCCTGAAACGAGGATCATGAACCACGAAGAACTGGTGAGCATGTG
>OZ019954.1:5289475-5341975 GCA_963970385.1 Theonella swinhoei | reverse complement strand
TCTTCCAAATATGCACATATGTGTACACATCACTAATGGGACGAGAGTAGCGCTGTGGGCAAGTGACAAATGAGCAGAATTTAAACCATTATGTGCATATGTGCACCAGAAATTTGACTAAGATGGACACCAGTGGAACCCTCTAATCGGGACCCCCTAATCAGTAGAACCCTCTACTCAGGACCCCCATAATCAGTAGAACCCTCTAATCGGGACCCCCTAATCAGTAGAACCCTCTAATCAGGACCCCCTAATCAGTAGAACCCTCTAATCACGACCCCCTAATCAGTAGAACCCTCTAATCACGACCCCCTAATCAGTGGAACCCTTTAACCGTGACCCTTGAATCGGGCCCCCCTAATCAGTAGAACCCTCTAATCACGACCCCCTAATCAGTAGAACCCTCTAATCAGGAGCCCCCGCAATTGGGAAAGAATTTTGCTGCCCCAAGTGTCATGTTTGTCCAGCCCCCGAAATCACGGACACTTGTGTCCTAAGAGGGCGTCCAGATTCCATTCTAATGGGACAATTTTCAGGACAACTGTAATAATCAGGACATTATCTCTTCACAGTTCCCAAGGAAGCACCTGAAGTGCTCTACAAGTCCCACTATGAGTCACATAGCAACGATGATAGTACCATGGCAGGAAGCCGTAGGAAGACTCGCAATAGCAACGGAACGAGGGGTGTGGCTTCACGTTCTGGCCTACGAAGTCAGAAAATTGTCAAAAATGAAAGTGAAGAGGAAGAAGGTACACATGACCCTATGTACATGTTCTAGGAAGATGCTCTACCAACTGAGCTACCGAGGCAGCTCAGCTGGCTGGGCTGAATCACACTTACATGTACAAAGCAATACAACTCAAGACAAGCTAGTGCAAGAGGCAAAAAACTGTGCCTTACTGTTCAGAATTCATCAGTGTGTGTGTGGTTGCTCCTTTCACAGAGGTAACTGACAGTAGCAGTGAAGGAAGCATTGAGGACGAGGGCATGAGGCCACGCCCACCACCACAGCCCAAACAGAAGGCACTGCAGACCCGTCGCTCTATGTTAGATCACCTTGACGACAGTGCAAAAGCCACACCCACTACTGGGACGGAATCTGGCGAGCAAGCACCTCCGGTAAAGAGAGTGAAGAAGGAAGAAGAGGTAAGAGTGCTCCTTCAATTTCAACCCACTTAGGAGTTAATCTTCTATTTTATTTTTCACAGAGCGATGAGGATGGAAGTACAGGCTCAACAAATGGCGAAGGGGACCGTGAGAGTACTACTTCCACACAAAAATCCCCCACGGGGAGCCAGAAATCCCCCACCAATAGCTCCATCAGCTCCCAAGCAGGTGGAGAGAAAAACGAATCCTCTAGTTCGTCAGTCATCTTTCAAGAAGCCCCGCCCAAAGCCGAATCTAGTGTCAGTTCGGCTAACTTGCCGCAGAATTTCTCGAGAGCTAGTAAGGACCAGGAGTCGACCTGTGCCAGAACTGACCTGGTGTATGTACACCCACCACCTGAGGAGAACCCATCCAGTGCTCCCAAGGTTAGTAGAGAGGTGTCCTTATTTCGGAGGGTGGTATGTACAGGCTTCAATGGGGTTGGGACCTGAAGATGTGTCCCTATTAGAGAGGTGTCCTCATTTCAGAGGGTGGTATGTACAGGCTTCAATGGAGTTGGGACCTGAAGATGTGTCCCTATTAGAGAGGTGTCCTCATTTCAGAGGGTGGTATGTACGGGCTTCAATGGAGTTGGGACCTGAAGATGTGTCCCTATTAGAAATCATGTTATTATCTGTTTCCTTCCCTCCTCTTCAGTTGCACCCACATGTTGTAGAGAGGCTCACAAAACCCCTCGCTCCCCCCTCTCATCCTCCACTCCCCACATCCCACCCCCCCTCTAACATCCCCATCATCACAAACTATGCTCCCCAGCTCCCAATGGGTCCGGGTCCCATACTCCAATTCCCATTCTCGTACCCAACGATCGGCACTCCTCCCACCACTTCGACTCCAGCACACAGTGTCATCTCCTCTCACGACAGCTCCCATCAGAGACATCCGGACTCCATCGAAACAATGAGAGAGGCCAAGAGAGCCCATAGGGATGAAGAGATCGCATTCCACATGCAGCAGAAACAATTTCAGTTAGCTCAGGCTCAAGCTGCTCAGGTCCATGCATCTCATGCCCATGGACAGCTACCCACACCACATCTCATCCAAGGTGAGCACCATACAGCGTTATAGTTGTGTGTTAGACTATAGAGGCCTTGATAAACAGTACAGGTTTTATAGTGTGTGTGTGTGTGTGTGTGTGTGTGTGTGTGTGTGTGTGTGTGTGTGTGTGTGTGTGTGTGTGTGTGTGTGTGTGTGTGTGTGTGTGTGTGTGTGTGTGTGTGTGTGTGTGTGTGTGTGTGTGTGTGCTCTGCTTCAATAGTAGTAAGATTCATCCAACTGTATGTACAATGTCTTCCCTTCAGGCGGTGTCACTCAGGCCCCACCCATCAGCCATGCCACTCCCCACCCCATGGATCCTCACGCAGGACAGCAGCAATCTCAGCAACAACCAGTCGCCTTCACCTTCCCTTCACCAGAAGAAGTAGCTCATCAACAACGAATAATGGCGGCGTTGGTTCATTCAGGTGGCCTTCAAGCTAAAGAACCGTTTGCCCCTACGACAGCCATTTTTCAACCAGGACTCTATCCAGTGGGATCACTCGGAACCCAACTCCATCCTGTTACGATGGAAGCTCTTTCTCACCTTCGCCCTGAGGAGCAAGCAGCAATACTTGCAGCGCAGCAACAAGCACAGGGACAATTACCACCCTTCGTCCCACCTGGCCTCATGGAGCAACTAATGGTCCAGCAACAGCAACAGGCAATGGCTAATGCAGTAGCTGCTGCCTGTGCAGGACCAAACATCATTCCTTCCACGCCTGAAAACATCCTCGAAATCCAGAAACATTACGAAGCACTGGTGCTTGCAGTTCAAGCAAACCCCACTATTGCACAGAACCCTCAAGTCCCCCTCATGATTGAACGATACCAAAGAATCCTACAGGACGCTCACGCACGAATGCACGAGGCAATGTTACAAAATTCACAACACCACGGGGGTATTTTCATCAGTCGGGTCCCCGGGGGGGCCCCCTCTGATGAAAATGCCTCTGCTCGTAGCATCAGAACAGGTGTAATAGTTCACCCCTAACTGTGTACGTAGCTTATTCTTCATCTGTTTCATTGTTCACTGTACTATTTGTGCATATCATTGTAATTAGAATCTAGTTATTAGCTAGTTTTTTCAACTTGTTTCACTGACAACTTATTTGTGTATTATACTTCTGTGTAGATCTCAATTTGTGCTGAACCCATACATGGTGTATATATATTCTTTTGATACTGACACATGATTGTACGCATTGCTCCCCTTGAAGCAGGTGCGAGTGACACATCATTGTACGCATTGCTCCCCTTGAAGCAGGCGCGAGTGACACATCATTGTACGCATTGCTCCCCTTGAAGCAGGCGCGAGTGACACATCATTGTACGCATTGCTCCCCTTGAAGCAGGCGCGAGTGGTAAAAATAAGTGTTGTGTTAAAATACAAAATATGATTAATGAATGATGAATGCTGCTAAACAAATTAAGTAGATTTGGCTGCCCCATATACTATAGTGTTCAGGAGGATGCTTCTATCCTATGGGCACCTATGCATAGCCACTGTACTTGGAAAAGAAAAATGAGAATAAAATATGACAACTATGATGATGAAGTTGAAACTGAAAGAGACTGAATTACACAATCTTAATAGTTGAAATAGTTCCTACGTAGCTTCTTTCATATTCCAGAGGTGGCAGATACGACCATGTGTCTGTGTCTGGATCGTACTGTTCCACTGAGTTAAGCTGGTCCGTACCGTCAAACCCACCCACAGCCACAATTCTTTGAGATAGAACTGCTGCTCCGACACCGGCACGAGGTGTCTCCATCGAGGCCAGCTGCATCCACACATCCTCCTCCGGATCATAACGCTCAGTCACTGACAAATTACAATCCTCATTATGTCCACCAAAAACATAGATATATCCATCCAGTACAACTGCTCCTAATGCACTGCGTCGATTAATCATATGTCTTGTGGAGAACCAGCAATGTTCCTTTGGAACAAATTTTTCGACTGTGTCTAGGAACATGCACGAGTGGCAACCACCAATGGCATATATTTGATCCTTGTAAACAGCAACTCCTGGGCTGTCTCTTTGCACATTCATGCTTGGCAAAACCTCCCAGCTCTTTGTGAATATATTGAAGCGTTCCGCGGATTTTAGTCTCATTTTTCCATCTTGTCCTCCTATGGCGTAGATGAAATTGTCGTGGACGACAATTCCAGTACTTGCTCTCTTGTATTTCATGGGAGGAATGTTCTGCCAGGAGTTGGTGCGGGGATCAAACACTTCAGCAGTGTTAAGAAAAACGTGTCCATCATGACCACCAACTGCGTAGAGGAGAGAGTTAACGAAGGCAAGTCCAACACCATTTCGCTTTGTGTTCAAGGGTGTTCCTGTTTCCCATTTTCCCATCTCTGTGTCGTAATATTCTACAGTACTGACTGCTGTCCGGCCATCCCATCCACCAACAGCATACACTATCTCTGATGGCTTTCGTTTCACCAATTTGCAAGGATCCACCTAATAAATACACAGAGCTGCAGTAAAAGAATACTCTGTTGCCCTCTGATATGAGGACACCTTTCTATGGACACACCTTCAAACCAGTGTTATATACAAGTACAGACTAAACTCAAAACATGCTACAGGACTAAGGATATAGGTTTTGCAGTACTCTTGATGAGCGTCATCTCTTCATGCTTTGATGATTAAGCTAGCTAGCAAGCTAACATAGAACTCCCTTGTGTAAACACCATCCTATCAGCAAAAGTGCTACTTTGGCAACGGATGCATGTTACAGTACAGAATGAGGCTTCCATATGTGTAATACAACATAATTCCTGAGAACCTTGTCTTTGACTTCAGGAAGAATGTGGCACTGCAGAGCATCCAGTAGTAACTGCACACATTGTGGGTTGGTTATGATTGCAGGATTATGGCCAACATCATTGAGGAGTTGCTCTTTCGAAAGTAGAGCGAAGCGAATTAGGGACATTAGCTCGTAGATATACTGCATTCGCTCCTCCTCCTTGTGATTCAACCACTTCAAAGTGGCCTCAAAAACCTCATACTCTGTAGCAACATTGAGTCTGTCACTCTTCAGAAGGGCTTTGATTTCATCCAGTGAGATAGATAGAAACTCCTCGCCCTTATGGACGTCCGTGAAATAGTGCGTGGAATAGACGTCTGCCGCTGATTGTAGCTGGTTACATCCGTGAGCTTCAGCAAATCTCTTCATTCCGAGGCAGTTGTCTGCATCTAACTGACGTAGTAGGAATTGACTGCAAGATTCTCGAACCTCGTCGAATTGTAGTGCGCTCGAAGCGGACAGAAGCGACTGCACATTGGTTTCCGTCAATCGTATACTAGCAGTGTACGCGTAGTTCACGAGGGCTTTCAGTGCGCACGGTTCGATCCCGTTTATTGCTACTTCCTTCTTTCTGCTCTCTGCCATCTCTCCTGTGAACATGGCGTAGAAGTAGGCGCTCGATGAGGCGAGAATAACGCGATGGGCCGGCACTCTCTCTCCTTCGACAACAAGCACCACGTCGCAAAGTTTCTCGCAGATCAGGAGAGAGTTAAGCTCGGCGAATGCGCGTGAGAACTGGTTCTCAGATTTGTAGCATACCCCTTCTTCTCGTATCTCGTCCATATCAACAGCTCGGACATAGCTCGCACAGTATAGTACAGTGTAGATTTAGTCCGCATGCGCGATATTGCCAATTGGCCAAGCCCCGCCTCCAGTACGGCCACTTTTGACCCCGGCCTTGTGACCGAAACGAGACAGCATGAGTGCTTTCGACCTTTTTTCTGCCGTGCGGGACGGCAATGCAGAAGTGGTCCACCGGCTGCTCTCGCAAAAGAGGCAATTTCGCGCCAAACTCAACGCTAGAAACGAGTGGGGCGACACCGCTCTACACATAGCTGCCGAAGCTGGCAACGCAGAGATCTGCCACATGCTGAAGGCAGCCGGCGCCTCCGTAACTGTGCGTAACAACCGCGGAGAGACTTGCCTGCACCGGTCCTCTGTCGGGGGGCACGTTGAAGCGTGCAGAGTCATTGTAGGTATGTCTAGCGGCACAACTTTGCATTTAGTCCAGTTTTACGTGTATTGGTCTTTAAATATGTAGGTACAGGGCAAGACCCAGAAGTCGTGAATTCAACAAATGATGCTGGCTACACGGCCCTACACCACGCAGCTCGACACGGCTCCAGAGAGCTGATTGAAATCCTCCTGAAGGCAAACGCAGACCGGATGATAGAGAACAACGCTCGTGAGACCCCGCACATGGTGGCTCAACGCTCTCAGCAGTTTGAAGCCGAACGTCTTCTCTTGAATGTGGAACAACAACATGGTGAGTGGTTACGAGGAGCAAGACAGTGTTTTTTCAGTTAAGAGGGGCAAAATCCATCAGCCAAAATTGATGGGGGAACAACTGTGTAAATTGATGGATTCTGAAGGGGGGGTCCCTTCTAACAGAAACTCTGTGAGTGTACTTAGCATTATCTTCTGTCCCAACACTGTACTTCGTGACTAATAAGAGAGAGGTCACATGGCCTGAGGGTAGTGTTCGTTGTGTGATTACTACAGTTGTGCGCTGACACGTGATGTATGAATTTGACTACCACTGCAGCTTATCAGGCGACTCGTGAGATGAATCAAAAAGAGAAGGAGATCATTCGTGCTTATCGCAGAGCCATTCGTTACGCCAGCCATTTGGAGTCTCGAGTCCGAATTGTGTTTGTGGGTGATGTTGGCACAGGTAGGCCCATTTAAAGTCTATACATACCACCCTCTGAAGTGAGGACACCTCTCTAATAGGGACACATCTTCAGGTCCCAACTCCATTGAAGCCTGTACGTACCACCCTCTGAAATGAGGACACCTCTCTAATAGGGACACATCTTCAGGTCCCAACTCCATTGAAGCCTGTACGTACCACCCTCTGAAATGAGGACACCTCTCTAATAGGGACACATCTTCAGGTCCCAACTCCATTGAAGCCTGTACGTACCACCCTCTGAAATGAGGACACCTCTCTAATAGGGACACATCTTCAGGTCCCAACTCCATTGAAGCCTGTACGTACCACCCTCTGAAATGAGGACACCTCTCTAATAGGGACACATCTTCAGGTCCCAACTTCTGTACCTATATACCAAATAACCACTTTGTACGCCTAATGATTTTTCCAGGCAAGAGCAGCCTCAAGAAAACCGTCTATGGAGAATGCTACGATCCTATATACATTCCCACTTTAGGCATCGATGCAGATCCTTCCATCACTCGAATCACGTTCAAGCAATACAAAGAATGGATCTTGCAAAACGCCTCGAAAGCCGATGCCAGTCGCCTCAATTTGGAGTACATTGACATCATCATTGACTACGTTCTCAAAGCACTGCAACAACCTCAGATTTCTGATGACACTTTTGATGTTGCTACCCTTCACATCGAGAAGGATCGAGTACATAAAGTCGATTTCAATCCATCTGAGACTTTCATTCCTAAAGGAACAGCATTTGAACCATCGGGTAGTGAGAGCGAAGAAGATGAATGGGATGATGACGAGAGAGAGGGGATATGTGATTTGGAGGAGGATTGCGAAATTGTGGACGAGGAGAGGAACGAAGAAGAAGATAAAACAACCCCCACTAGTCTTGGCTTCGTGGTGGAGCCTACTCTAGCTGGTAGCAGTGGAGTAGAAAGTTGTGACGAGAGATTGAGCAAGAGGGTCAATCAAGAAGATGAGACCCAGCAAGTTGAAACCTCAGGCAGCGTGAGAAGGATCACCGAAGTGGATCAAACTAGCGGCAGTAGCAGTGCGATACCTCACACATCGTCCTCATCCGTACACTCTGGTAACGTGTCCGATGAGGTTCCAGAAGAGCTGAGTCAACCCAGCGGCAGTGCGGGAATTTCAAAACCCTCTTCACCGAAATGCAGTACTAACCTCTCCTCAGAATCATCTAGTGCTGCACCTCTGACCTCGCTAAGAAGAACCAGCATCGCCGACAAAATTGTCACACCAAGGGAATTCAGAACCGACAGTTTCATTTTCCAAGCAAAAGGTGAGCTCTCGCGTCTTCTTGTCGAGAATATCCCGCGAGAAATTTTGAAGAGAATGGTGATCCGGTGGCCGGTTGGTGACACGCAGGTAGTCAGCCGAGCTGAGCTCAACAAGAAAAGGCTCATGATCACCGTATGGGACGTAGCGGGTGACCCACTGCAACAGAATTTCATACCGTTCTTCTTCTCTCATCGCTGTCTCTTTGTGTCTATGTACAACCTGACTCGAGGGCTTGACAGTCCTTGTGAAAGTTTCGCATCCAAAAATCTCTGTGATCCGGACGGTCACATTCCAACGAATGCCGAAGTTTTAGAGGATTGGCTAGGCTACGTTAATGCATTTTCGAAACCAATGCCTTCCATACCGTTTCGCTGCAACGATGCCACCCCAGTCTTGCCTCCCTTGATTCTCGCCTGCTCATTTGCCGACAAGGATGAAGCGAGGGAAAACCCGGTCAACTTTAACGATTTTTTCCGCCGCAAGTCTTTCAAATCTTACTGCAAGCATCTTGTCGAGGCTAACAACCCAAGTCCACTAATAATCAGCAGCAAGTTTGAGAACGAGGGGGAGGAGATGTATGCAGGTCACCACTTACTCAGAAGAGAAATCGACCATCTTGCTCGACAAATGCCGTTTTGTTCTGACAGCATCCCGATCCAATGGGTGAAATTTGAGCAGTTGATTTACGGCCTCAAAGAACAGAAGAAGATCATTCTCCTCTACAATGATCTCACACGCTATGTCTCAGAGCACTGCAATGTGTCCGGGACACTCCAAATCCTTCCCATGTTCTCTCATTTTCACGACGTTGGGGTCATTATGTACTTCTACCGTCATCCTTTACTGAGCAATCTCATCATCACCAAGCCCCAGTGGTTGGCTGATGCACTTGGCTCCGTAGTTGTCTCTTCCCCAGCGAAATGGGTCACTCCTGAGGTGCAAATTGCATTCACAAAACTCTCCCAAGAAGGCATTATTGAAAAGGAGATGCTCCTCCTTGCATATAGATGTGGTAAAATGCACCATCGATATTGGATCGAGACCCTGTTCATTCTCAATTGCATGGATCTCATCTGTTGTCATCCCGTCTGTCACAGGTCTAAATGTCTCTACGTCCCTTGTCTTGTGACGCAGCCACCACCTAGCTTGCCAAGTGATGGAGGGAGCTCTTCGACAGTCTTACACTTTTCCACTGGTGCAGCTTCATTCCCCATTGCCTTGTATAATCAGTTGATTGTGCATTGTGTTCGAAGATGTCAGTATGCTCCGAAGCTCTTTTTTGGAACAGCACATATCCGACTAAATTCCAACCATCACCTCGTCATATCGAAGAATCGTACGTCTATTTCGATTCAAGTTCAGCGTAATCACCATCACAACTGTCGTCCTTGCTTTGAATCTGACTCTACGCTCCACCCACTCGATGATCAGTGTGGACACATACGTCACATCATAGCTGAACATGTAGATCCAAACCAGTCCGAAAATTCTTCAACACTCATTGACATCAGCACGAAACTCAGATCAATTAACGAACCGTCTCTCGCATTCCAAGACACTAGCTCCTCCTTTGCTCAAATCTGTCCAACTGTACTCACTTTCGTGACTTACCATCTCCAATTTTTGACTAAATGCTGGTTTCCTGGACTGAAGCTAAACCTGTGTACATATGTCGATGGTAGGCCACTTGTGTTGGACCAATACTGGAAACATACTGTCCTTAAGAGTGGCACTGTGTCACCCTCATTAGGTGTATGGTTTTAACAGCCATTTTGAGTTAAAGTGTGCTGTGTGTATTTGTAAACAACCTGTCACAAACTTTGTACACTGATACAAGTATATATATATATATAATAATACATACCCCGCAAGTAGTTTGTGATGGTACAACGATCACTTTCAACATGAACTTAAGTCGTGATATATATATATATATGCGAGTGTTCCAGTGTGTGTTTTGATAGTCTCCAATGTTTCAAAATAGGAACTTTCCTGTGGGGAAAGGTCACCATATAATCTCTACATATGTACACAAGTAGGCACATTGACTGTATAGCTATACCTGCTGTTTCGCTGTGACTGGAGGTGTCTGTTTTTCCAAACTGACTGAAGAAATCTTGGATGTTAGTTGATGAGGACTCGTCTTCATTCAATGTCATTTGCATGAAACTGAAACCGCCTGCACACACACACAATCAGGAACACGTAATAACATGCTGGATTGATGTGCACTTACCAGTGGACTCTGGTGTGCCTTGGTTCATATTGAAGAAAGGCTCAGTCTGAGATATGTTAAACTGCATAATGAATAGGGTATGCATGCCATAACATCCTGGAGGGCACTCTCTAATAGTAGGTCCCAACTTCATTGAAGCCTGTACATACCACCCTCTGAAATGGGTACACCTCTCTAATAGGGATACACTTCAGGTCCCAACTCAAATTTAGTAACTCTAAAATGAGGATACTCTCTAATAGGGACTGATACAGTATATGGCTCGTACCGTATCATCAGATTGGAGAGCGAACAACGGGCCACTGCTGTCAAAATCAACACTCTGTTCCCCGAAATCAATACTGGTACTGGCTGGGTTGAACACCTCATCCATCATCTCAACACCACCCTCCTCTCCCTCTGCCAGGTGATCAGGGACACTAGACACCTCCATCTGATCATGAGGAGCCTCTTTTGATTGCAGTTGCTGCTGCTGCAGACCATGTTGGTATATGCCCATGTACTGGGGCAGAGGGTCAGAGGATGGTTCGTACTGTTTCTGCTGTTCCTGGCTCTCTTGTAGGGTAGTATGGAAATCAAGGGGAGATACATCTACTATACCTGCATTAGAAGTGCTAGTGGGTGCAGTTGATTTACTCAATCCTTCAGGAGGGGCAGAGTTCAAACCCCCTTGAGATGCAGAGTTCAAACCCCCCTGAGATGCAGAGTTCAAACCCCCCTGAGATGAAGAGCTCAAACCCCCCTGAGATACAACTCCCGTGCCAGGTAAATGGCGTTGAGTCCCAGATGACTGTGATGTCCTTGTGGATAGCTCAGACATCGGAGGAAGAGTGAACGATTTTGGAGGTGGCCGTGACATACAAGGCTTTGGTGAAGTGATTCTTGGGGAAAATGGTGGAACAGGTTTAGAGGGCAACTTTAGTTGGTACCGGGAGCTCACTGATTGACTAGGCTTCATGTTAGAGAGAGTGGGTACGTTTTGCTCCGATGAATTGTGTACCTGACCCCCCACTCTCTGTGGTTGAGACTGAGAAAGTGACGATGATGATGTAATGGAGTCCTGTGAATGACGTGGGATGGATATTTTTGGGAGTTCAAACGACATTTTTGCCTTTCCACCACCACTGGATGGAGGAATAAGGAGTTTTGGAGATGAACTGGGTGGTTTTGGGCTCTGCAATTGGAAAACAGGTGGAATCATTGGCACTCTGTGTGATGCATCACTGACTGCGCTTTGAACCTGATTGTTAACAGCTGTAGCAGTAGAGGACACCTTTACTGAACTAGCTGTGATTCCAGCAGGTTTCTGAGGAAGTTTAGGGATTGAAAAGCGACGCGGGAGACCTTGAGGCATGGCAAAGGCACCAGGAGCCTTCCCTTGACCTGCAGAGGTGGTACTTGTGTTGGTTTGTTGAGAGACTAGTGAGTGAGTGGTCGACTGAAGAGATATGTTGTGTGGCTGTTGATTCTGAGGTGGAAGGTCTCCATCAGGTGCTGTGCAGTCATGGGAAGAGGTGGGAACATTGGATGGCTGTCCATCTTTTGTACATGAATCATTTTGGTAGGTGGTAGAAGAGTGTGATACTTCAGTACTTGTGTCCATTGGTGTAGTTGTAAGCTCTGAAGGAAGATCATCTAGGCACTCAGCTTTGTTCATCTCCTCTTTCTCTGACATATCTACCGCTTGTTTTGCCTTCAGCAGCTGTGCACTGGTAGTGTCCAGCTCCTTTCGTGCTGCACATACTGCTTGTCTGGTGGAGCGGAGCAGTCTCAAGGTCGCATCTGTCTCCACTCGAACACTTGCTCTAGCATATGATGTACATGTACACATTATGTTGCTATCCTATACCCTAATGGGATGTACTTGTGTCCCCCAATTTGTAGTTATATACTCTACATGGATATAGCTATGTGTATGTGTTAAGGGTCATTACCCACAGCCTGTGTAACATGGTTACAAGAGTTTGCAGTAGTGGAACTTACATTTGTAGCACCCATTTTACTGTTGCCTCTTGCCCTGTAGTTAGTCACATAGGCAGAATCAGGTACAGTGGTACAACTTTTATGTGAATAGGTGAGAAGTTATCATTTGGAAAACAGTACAAGTAGTTGCACACACACACACAGACAGACATGTGAATACATGCACCTTCTGATGTTAGCGCCTTAAGAGCCTTCTGTACTTCTGTTATTTCAGCATCCAAAGCAGCTTCTACAATGGAATGTAATGACTTTAATGACAGGGACGTCCTCTCTAATAAGTACATATACATGTATACCTCCCGATTTGACTTGCTTCAGTGTTTCTTCTATAGCACTGAGTTGTTGAGCTTTCGGCATCTTCTTGTATGTACTCTGGTAGGCCTCCCACTTATCTACATACTTTGAAACTGCTCCATCATACTCTACACTGCATGTGTGGGAGGAATATTAGTCATACCATAGCAGAGTGTTTGGCAGGTATTATGCTCTGCAGCTTATATTAAGATTAATTTTGTGAGTGTTGACAGTAGCAAGTCTTGTGTTGGCAATCAAGTTTGTCTGTTGCCAAATGCACTAATCACCAGTCAAACGAGAGTCACCATTTGTGTTGGGTCTGTTGGATGGCCAACTGGTAGTTCTTGTTCAGAGCTTCCAAATGGTCGTCTAATACAGTTGCAGTGTGCTTTAGACTGGGCAGGGAAGAGTGTATATATATATATATATATATGGTTAAGAACACACAGTGATTAAGTTTGGACGCCATTAGGACAGAAGAAAATGTCCTAATTAGTGAGGTGTCCCAATAGTTGAGGATACAAGTATGGTGGTGTATGAAAATTTTACACTCTACCCCTTCAAATTTCACCCACTTGCTCCTTTGTAGAGATCCCAGTCGGTGTGCTAGTGAGAGAGTACCTACCTCTCAATATTGTCTCTGTTGAGCTGCAGTTGACGCTGTACTTTCTCTTTCCTGCTTCCCACGTCCGCGACAACCCTTTCAAAATCTTCAATCTCTCTCTCTTTCTCCTCTATCTCCCTCTCATATGCTGCAACAGCCAGAGATGTAGGGCTAGTGAGGTGATTAGATCCATTGATATGTGTACCTTGAATCTTATCCAACTCATTCTGTATTGCTTGTTCGTGCTGTGAAGTCTCAAATTCTGTAAAAAAAGAGTGAAGTTTTTGTTCAAAAATGGAAGAGAATCTACATACCTGTACTACTGAGCACGTGATCCAGGCTATATGGCTCTTCGTCCCTCCCAGATCTTGCAGTTGTCGTAGCCATGATGATGACAACTACCCACTCAGCTCCGGAAATGCAGCTGCTTTCGAATTTCCCGCCGTAGGATCACGTGCGCTCTACCGCCGGCGCGCGCCAATCGCCCGCGAGTTTCCTGATTACATATTTACAGCATGGAGCGGCGAAACGAAATTGCACAGAAAGATCAGAAGTGCAAATCTACTAACTTCCGACTCTAACTGGTAGGGCAGAAAGACAGTGTATTCACATACGTGCACTTCCCGAGAATCGGCTGAGGAAGCGAGCAACCAGTTGCTTGAAGAATCTGGATTGTGTCCATAAGCTGTAGCGAGTTGATTGTTACCGTTTTGTGCTGTCCGAGAGAGAGCGACAGACTCACACAAGGTGAGGGTGTGTATACGTGTACAGTATTATAATATCTTAATGCTTTATGTGTGTGTGTAGCCAGCTGGACGCCGTCATCTCTTGGTAAACAATTGCGCGGTGTCTCCGCGTCTCTATCACTGTGCGTCCACAGCTTTTCACATGTACAAATATGTCTGCCTCTTCTTGTAGGAATATATGGTATTATCTTGTATACAGCCTATATTCCGAGTGAATTTTGTGATAATATACACGTAGTTGACATGTCAATTTTATGCGTACGCATTTTCATAAACTTGCAGCTGTGCTCTGTCAAAGGCTACTGCATCACACACAGCCTCTCAATAGATGAATAGAGCATCATTTGTCGGCACCCTAACTACCATCCACTTTGACTAAGTGTGGCATATATCACTCTTGAGTTGTTTGAAGACCTTACACTTTCGGTTAACACCCTCTGTGTGAAAAACACCTTCATTGGTTGCCTAGAAAACCCTTGTCAGAAACTTCAAAGCTTTGGAAACCCCTTTTGTGTTGTTTATGCCAAGTCAACTGACAACATTGCCTGTGAATTATGGAGGAAACCAAAGTCATTTATTACATCGACGATGAAGACACCCCTTACATGATGAAGATAATGCTGAGTCCAAGTAAAGTAACTTTGAAAGATTTCAAAGAGCAGTTGAATCGTCCATACAAGAAATTCTTTTTCCGTTCAACGGATGATGACATAGGGTGAGTGTTTGATTACTTGGGTGTGAAATGATACGGAATTTGGGGGTGCTAATTTCAATGGTGTAGCATGTGAATGATAGACTTTAGATCATCTGTGTAAGGATGACTCAATGGACCTAACCATGACAGCAGAAGCCCCTAACAGTGTAGGAAGAGTGTGAAACTCTATATAATGGTCACCCTTGGGACGGGAGCTAGTAGCTGTTATAGAGAGGTGGCCTTGTTATAGAGGTTTACTTTAAATGTGTGTCAATAACTAAGGGACTCTACTCAGTGACCACTATATACTACGTGGCTGCCCAACTGAGGTGACCACTAAGTGATACATTAAACGCCGGAATACTAGGGGACCCTGCCCCCCTCTACCCCCCTTACAAATTACTGGAGTGACTCTGCCCCCCTTACAAATTACTGGAGGGGCTTTAGCCCTCTATTCTGCCTATGATGTACATGTATGTACATGTACTTACATTACTCCCGGTGTGAAGCGTTATGGATGCATGCATGGTCTGGGTGTAGAGTCTCTAATGATGGGGTAGACCACAACTCATAGTGGAAGCCACTGGATACAGGACAACAGATGTCGTTTGAATTACCTCAATAGGGACGCATGATGAGACTTCAGTTGAGTCATCCCTGCAATAATGAGTGATAATGGATAGCCAATTGGCAAGTGGAGTGAGCCACCTAGTTTTCAACAGGCCGATTTTTCTATAGACGTGTAACATTCACGGGGTACTGTACATACCGTAATGTTCTATGTGAGTTCTAATTTTAAGTGCTCGCTGATATTTTCAGAAAATCGGTCCTGTTGTCCCAAATAGTGCACTCTAGTTAACACTCCTCTAGTGTTGGATTTCACTGTGTACTGATAGTTAGAGTTTTGTTGCTGATGAAGCATATGCTGCACTCTGCTGCTGAGCTAGTGATATACCACACCGACACACACATGACAATGTACTCGTACTCATTTGTTGTCATGACGCTGACCAATAGGAATGCACCATTCCTTGGAAAAGGTCTATTCAAAAACCGCACAGGGTACTGGAACCTTTGAGTCTATGACTAGCTTTCCAAGTTAGTCAAAAAACTGGACTTATTGGGTTAGCTGTTGGCTTGGACCCAAGTTTGAGATAGTTGATGTGTACAGGGATGTCTCCCCCACCCACATAGCTGTGTTGTGTATGATATGGTGTGTGTGTGTGTCCCTATTCGAGGAGTCCCCTAGTATTCCAGCATTCAATGTGTCACTCAGTGGTCACCTCAGTTAGACAGCCACCTAGTATATAGTGGTCACTGAGTAGAGTCCCTTAGTTATTGACACACATTTAAAGTAAACCTCTGTGACAAGGCCACCTCTCTATAACAGCTATTAGAGAGGTGTCCTCATTTCAGAGGGTGGTATGTACAGGCTTCAATGGAGTTGGACCTGAAGATGTGTCCCTATTAGAGAGGTGTCCTCATTTCAGAGGGTGGTATGTACAGGCTTCAATGGAGTTGGGACCTGAAGATGTGTCCCTATTAGAGAGGTGTCCTCATTTCAGAGGGTGGTATGTACAGGCTTCAATGGAGTTAGGACCTGAAGATGTGTCCCTATTAGAGAGGTGTCCTCATTTCAGAGGGTGGTATGTACAGGCTGCAATGGAGTTAGGACCTGAAGGTGTGTCCCTATTAGAGAGGTGTCCTCATTTCAAAGGGTGGTATGTACAGATGATACCGTCTTCAATTACCCGATATGGGAGGTACCCTCATTTCAAAGGCTGTATATAAACACATCTTCAAAGAAAACCACATCACACACGCCACAAACACTGAGTCACTATTGTACAAGTCCTTCCATAAAAAGGATTAGACAGCTGCAGTGCTCATGACATACAAGTACATGAGTACATACAATATACTTCGAAGAAAAGTGAAAAGTGATAGGCGTGGAGATGAAGGATATGAAATATTATAGTTTCATAACAATGATACTGTGGTATATCCGATAGGTCATTTGCTAATTGAAGGCCTCCCTCGATTTGGTTGGAGGTGGGTAGGATAATTGGTGTGGAGTCTGTGGCATATGTTGACTGGCAGGGCAGTAATTGGGAGAAGCCTGTACATACCACCCTCTGAAATGAGGACACCTCTCTAATAGGGACACATCTTCAGGTCCCAACTCCATTGAAGCCTGTACATACCACTCTCTGAAATGTGGACACCTCTCTGATAGGGACACATCTTCAGGTCCCAACTCCATTGAAGCCTGTACATACCACCCTCTGAAATGAGAACACCTCTCTAATAGGGACACATATTCAGGTCCCAACTCCATTGAAGCCTGTACATACCACCCTCTGAAATGAGGACACCTAGTTCTAATGGAGTGTGTTCCTATACACACACCTATAGTGTAACTCAAAACTCTGTCCCAGGCATTTCCTGCCACCTGTAAGTTGTCTACATCAGTCTACCCTTACTATGACCACATCAAAGACTTCAAAGGCATTGCTGTCCCTTTGTTGAAGAGTGTCATTGGTTGCCAAGGCAACTAAAACACCCACACACCTTATTTGAAGTGACTTCCTGTTACTGGTACAGAGCTCAGCGCTTTGTGTAGCACTTTTGCTACGTATGTACCAGCCAGAATTTCTAATGTTGAGGGATATTGTATGCGTGTGTGTACATATACACAATAGGAATTGTGCGTATTACTTTGAACTCTGTGGCCAAAGGATATGCCTTTGATGTATTCCCTTTGTTTAAGTCATACTTTCTCCCCCCCTCCCTCCCTTCCTTCCTGCCTCCCTGCCTCCCTCCCTCCCTCCCTCCCTCCCTCCCTCCATTCCTTCCTGCCTCCCTGCCTCCCTGCCTCCCTCCCTCCCTCCCTCCCTCCCTCCCTACCTTCCTTCCTCCCTCCCTCTATTACACCCTATGACACTACCATTCCTTCTTCTGACCCTCCCTTCCTCCCCCCCCTCTCCAGTGTGGTTAAAGAAGAGATAGCTGATGATGACATGTCTCTACCAAACGTTAATGGCAGAGTTGTGTGCTGGGTAAGACATACTCCCTCTCCCTCCCTCCCTCCCTCCCTCCCCCTCTCCCTCCCTTTACCTCTGCCCTCTCCCCCTCCCTCTCTCCCTCTCCCCCTCTCCACCACTCTCTATCTTTACTGCAGGTGGAGACTGGTGAGAAGGGCAGTCAGTCCGGTTCCGATAACGGAGGCTCTAAGGAAAGACTTGATTCCGTGTAAGTCTGTGAATGGAACGAGGACATCTCGATAAACAGGACACTATTTGCACTCCCTGTTAGTACCCTCAAATCAGGACACCTCGCCTATTAGGACACCTCACTAATCAGGACACCTTCTTTTGTCTCAAAGGTGTCCTGATTGGAAAGGCTCCACATGTTAAATGTATAATTGAATGTATCTTTTTCTTTCAGGAAAGAGAGAGAGGGTGATGACGTTTCATTAGGTAATAGTGATGATGTAATGATGATGTAATGATGATGTAATGGGGGTTACAGTAGTTGAGCTGGTAGAGCACCAGTCCTAGCCTTACACATCTTCCATCGTTACCATTTGTTTCGCTAACCATTCAGTTTCTAGGTCGTCACGTCGCAGCCGGGACCACCATCGCCATCGGCGACACCACGGTAAATCTCGTCATAGACACAGACGGGACCGCACAGGTAACGCAGGGGAAGACTCGGCTATGTCTGGGACGGATGTCGACGACACTCAGACGGAGTTCACCAGTGCCTCCTATACCACGACTGATGCCGAGAGTATGGCTGACACTGCTAGTGTCAGGTGAGGTGTGATGGGTGTGATGTCTGTGGTGAGGGTGTGAGGGTGTGGGAGTGTGCATGTGAGGGTGTTGGGGTGTGAGTGTGAAGGTGTGTGAGGGGTGTGATGAGTGGGTATGTGAGGGTGTTGGTGTGTGGGGTGTGAGAGTGTGAGGTGTGGGCATGTGAAGGTGTGTGAGGGGTGTGATGAGTGGGCATGTGAGGGTGTTGGTGTGTGGGGTGTGAGGGTGTGAGGTGTGGGCATGCGAAGGTGTGTGAGGGGTGTGATGAGTGGGCATGTGAGGGTGTTGGTGTTGGAGCGTGAGGGTGTGATATGTGGGTATGTGAGGGCGTGTGAAGGTCTTGGTGTGTGAGGTGTGGGCATGTGGGGTGTGAGGGTGTGGAAGAATGTTGATGATGTTTTCTCTCCCTCCCTCCCTCCCCCAGTCGTGTGAGTGCTAGTACTCTCACTTCACTGCAGCCGAGGAAAAAGGTTTACACAAAACACAGGCCCAAGAGAGTGAGTTTGAGATCTTCCATTTTTGCTACAGTATTTATAGTTCTACCCCTCCCTCCCTCCCTCCCTCCCTCCCTCCCTCCCTCCCTCCCTCTCTCCCTCCCTCCCTCCCTCCCTCCCTCTCTCCCTCCCTCCCTCTCTCTCTCCCTCCCCCCCTCCCTCCCTCCCCCCCTCCCTCCCCCCCTCCCTTCAGAGTATGTCAATGAGTACAGTCACAGCTACAAGTGTCACCAATGCCTCCATGCAAATCGTACAGGTCACACTCAACATGGGTAAGCCTATTTAATCCACACTTTATGTATTAACCTTCGAAATGCTAGTGTGTCTGGTACGACCCCAATTGCGTACGACCCCAATTACAACCTTAATGCTGTCTTTAATACAGTTTCTCCTAACTCTAAATGTATGTGTGCTCTTTACCCCTAAACAATCAGGACATCTCACTAATCAGGACACCCTACTTAGTCCCAAGGGTGTCCTAATTAGACTCTATTACAATTTTAACTCTATTTTTCCTCTGTCTATTCACAGATACGGTCAATTTTCTTGGCATCAGTATTGTCGGTCAGACAAGCGAGGATGGAGCGGGGGGAATATTCGTGGGGTCCGTCATGAAGGGGTAAGGAGCTGGTTGAAGTGACGGGGTTTGAGGGTGTACTTGTTCCCGTTTGTTCCTACAGAGGTGCAGTGGCAGCAGACGGTAGGATAGAGCCAGGGGACATGCTACTGGAGGTGAGTGGAGTGCTATATGGTTTGTTACATCTCTCCATCTTTTTACTTCCCCTCCCTCTCTCCTCTTCCCTCTCCTCCCTCCCTCCTCCCCCTTTTCCCTCCTTCCCTCCCTCCCTCCTTCCCTCTCCTCCTCCCTCCTTCCCTCCCTCCCTCCCTCCCTCTCCTCCTCAGGTTAACAACATCTCATTCGAGAACATGAGCAATGACGACGCTGTCAAAGCACTGAGAGAGATTGTCCAACAGACAGGCCCCATCACCCTCACTGTTGCCAAATGTTGGGAGCCTGAACCAGTTGTCCCACAATTTGAGCCAAGAAGTTCGTCTCAGATCTGATACATTAAATACCTGTTTGTTTGGTATCAATAGCAACTATCAAGTATATGTTTACATGTATCAGTGACCGCGGCCTTCTCCTTTACACTAAGTTTGAATTCACCTGTTTATCTGGTTTGTGATGCTTTGGTCGAGGTGCTTTGGTTGCTTTGTATTGTATATGTGATTCGAGCCCAGCCAGCTGAGCTGCCTCGGTAGCTCAGTTGGTAAGAGCGTCGCCTAGCAAGCGGACAGTTGTGGGTTTGAATTCCCCCCTTGCCAGCTTTTTTCTTTGAAAAATAACTGCCTTGGGCGAGTTGTGTTGTGTTGCTTTGTCTTTCTGTTGTGTTGTGTTGCCTTGCCTTGTCTTTCTAAGCATCTCATGGATGATTAAAGTCGTGTATCAGTAACAACTATCAATCCTTAGTGCCTTCTAAAATGAGGACACCTCTACACTGGCTGTCCCAACCTACTACATATCAATACATGTGTATTTAGTATCAGTGGCAGGCATCTATTTGAAGGAAACACTGACCATATTCGATATTTTTTATTTTTAGTGGAGCCAATCCAACGTATTGATCCTTCTGCCTGGGTCCAGCAGACCAATCAGATACAAGGTATGAACTGTAGTCACTGTTGTTATGGCAAAAACAATCACCCCTTACTGATAATGATGCTTGTGCTCATCTCATCTATAATCCACTCCTCCCCCTCTCCCCTTCTCACTCTCCCCCTCTCCCCTCCTCCCTCCTCTCCCCTCCCCCTTGCTGATAAACATACTTATGTAACTCATCTTTTTTGAGTACACCTCTCTATAATTCTCCTCCCTCCCTCCTCCCCTCCCCTCCCTCCCTCCCCCCTCCTCCCCTCCCTCCCTCCCTCTTCCTTCCCCTTCCCTCCCTCCCTCCTCTCCTCCCCTCCTTCCCTTCCTCCTCCCCTTCCCTCTCTCCCTCCTCCCTCCTCCCCTTCCCTCTCTCCCTCCCCCCCTTCCTCCCCCTCCCCCTCCTCCATCACAGGTGACTATGCATACGGAGCCCGTCCGTTCACTGGGAGCCCCACCCTGAGTACCATGACGTCAAACTCATCCCCCAGTATCACAAGTTCCGTTCCAGAATCTGAACGTATGTTATTCCCAATTCCCATAATTTTATACCAATAGTTTGAAAAATTTGTACTTCTATTCCTTCATACCAAGCTCCTCTTCTCATGTTTTTTTCGATGTTCAGTACCAGTTTTCCATGATTCCATGTTTCATTCACACGTATTTCCATACCCTCAGGTGAAGCAGCAAGGCTGACAATCACCACTCCAATGTACAGGATTGCCAAGATGCTGTCCAATCCAACGTCTGGACTGGATGTCAAGGATCGTGTTTGGCTTAAAATGACAATACCAAAGTCTTTCATTGGTAAGAACATGTACATACCACCCTCTGAAATGAGGACACCTCTCTAATAGGGACACATCTTCAGGTCCCAACTCCATTGAAGCCTGTACATACCACCCTCTGAAATGAGGACACCTCTCTAATAGGGACACATCTTCAGGTCCCAACTCCATTGAAGCCTGTACATACCACCATCTACTCTCTCTTGCAGGTTCTGACCTTGTTGACTGGCTACATACCAATGTTGATGGGTTCCTGGACCGCAGACATGCCCGCAAATATGCCGCTCTCATGCTAAAGGTTAATTGTGCCATACGCATACCTCTGGCCCCCTCTAAATCTCTCTCTCCCTCTCCCCCCCCCTCTCTCTTTCACACACACACACACACACACACACACACACACACACACACACAGCATGGATTCATCCGCCACACTGTGAACAAGATCACCTTCTCAGAGCAGTGTTACTACATTTTCGGAGATTTCAGAGCAGCTGCCAATTCTCTCCCCTCAGGTAGCATAGCAACTATCACATGTGATGAAGTGTCCCCTGTACGTTCATTTCATCCACTAACTGCTCTCTCTCTCTCTCTCTCACAGAATTTAGCAACCTTCACTTCAGTGGAGATTCTGGGGAGGACACTCTTGGGCCCCTTCCGGGGGCCAATATGTGGGGGTCGTCAGAGGGGGAATTTTCACTTCCCGCATACGATTTTTTCACACGTCAAAACCATGCTTCATCCTCCAGCAAGTCCAATTCTCCTTCTCCTGGTGAGACCTTGAGGAGTCTACGATATATGTGTATGTCATTGATCCTCTCCCCCTCCTCCCTCCTTCCCTCCCTACCTCTCTCTCACTCTAAGCAGAGAACAAGGCAGCAGCCGGCCCTCGCCACAGTGGCTCTTCAGGAAGCAGCTGTACTGGTGTCACCCAGCCCACCCCCTCACAGAACCCCGCCCCCTCACACCCAAAAGCCCAGAACAGTAACGCCAACAACCCAGTGAATGGTGCGGCTGTACATCCGTATCCCATAACTCGAATGAAGCATTCGGTTAGCACATCCAGTGGTTTTACAAGTGTTTCTCAGCAACAGCTGCGTGGGGGGCACGTTGCTATGCCCTCCGACACTGTCAGTTTGCGAAGTGAAAATATTTTGGGGGCCCACAGGGGGAATCTGGGGGTCGCTGAAAATTTGGGCAACAGCCGGGAGAGCTTTCAAGAAGCTTTGGACAATCCTTGTGAATATTTCATAGATGTTATGTGACATCATTTTGCATCACAGTGTCATCCTGTACATATTATTATGTCATGTGACATCATATGATGTCATTGTACACATTTCCATGGTACTGAATGTACTCGTACAGTAACAAGATATCATGTATGTAATTAATTAGTGGTCTGGGGGTTAATTTTGTATTGTTAATCATTGCACCATAGGAGTTAAGTAACAATCTGTATCATCAATTATCATCAATTTGTTTCTGAATACCACTAACATTTTTACTTTTCAAAATCTGGTTATTCTACGCGTGACACGGAAGTATACGGAGATGTACGCGTGATACGGAGATATACGGATCCGTAAGTTACCATACGTGAAGTTAATTAACAACATGAGACGCGAATTGTTTGTATTCGTTTTATACGTCGGGAGCGTCGTCATAGTGTTTTTAATATCGGGATATTTGGTGTGGTTTTTGAGTGCATTCTGGAGTCTCTACGGCGCCTACATCCAGTTCTGGATAGAGAATGGCGGGGCTGTACTTATTGTCGACGTAACCCTGTGTTCCGTCGTGGGAGCGTTCTACATTGCTATTGCCCTTGCCCATTCGAAAGAAAGGCCTCAAAACCAGTACGGCTATCAATTAGCTGAAGAGGTATCTGACTGCATCACAGGTTTGTGTTCATCTCAACGGACTGTTTATTCCATATGCATGATTGTGAATAAACCTAACTGACATACGGCATACTCTGGTATGCAGTGTTTCCATTAAAGTATTCAGTTGTAGTTTAATGGTTTCTGAATAGTGAAAGTGATATTTGTGTCCATTGCAGTGACTCTAGATCTTCGAAAATTCACATTGCTCTTTCAAGACTATATTGAAATGAGGCTCTTCCTGCCACATTGTTTTGAGAGACGACTTTTGGATAGAGATGCTATAGAGAGAATAAATGGAGCAGACAAGCACATGCAAGTTGTGTATCTCATTGATATGATTGAGAGGAAAGGGAGGAGAGTGCAGTCAGAGTTAATAGCCTGTTTTGAGGCAGAAAAAGAGCACTTGGGCCATGCAACTATTGCAGAAGCTCTGAAAAAAGGTTAAGAGAAATATTTTAACTTGAGCACATTCTGTAACTGACTGCTATACTGTCCAACAGATTTGAATAGGGTCAGCAGAAGGCAGTCAGGAGCAGATGGTATGGACCGACAATTTCAATGTACTTGTGAATGTGAATGTAATTATGATTGTTTATTTATTCAGATGTCGTGAGATTAAAGGAAGACGTAGCAAATTTTAAAAGTATCATTAAAAATCTTGAGGCAGAGAAGAGACAACTTGAGAAGCAGATTGAACAGTTGAGGATGGAAGAGAGAGAGAGAGTGGAAGTCAGATTAATTCAGGAGAGAGAGAGAGAAGTGCAAGATTCTGTTGATGCTGATGATGGTAAATCAGAAATTGAATTGAAAATCATGTGATTGAAAAACATGTGATTAATTTGGTTTTTCATACTCAGATTATACTTGTTCCCATCAAGAACAAAATGAAGTTTCACTGTTTCTGACATACTCCTTACCAGTGGTTAAGAAGTACTATCCATTTGCTGAATCTCTTGCTCTGTCATTCTTACAGCCAATGGAAGTTCTGATTCTTACAAGCAAAGGAAAGGAATTCATTAATGAGAGAGAGAGCATATCAGTACATGTTGAAGATAACACTGTACCAGTTGGAAGAAGACTGTATCTGGAGCTGGGTTCATCAATGCACGGAAGACTTTCCTTTCCTGAAAATGTTTGCCCAGTTTCTCCCATCCTATGGATATGCCCCCAGGAAGACACAGCTCTTCAAAAGCCGATCAAAATCACTCTACCACACACAGTGAAGTATGAAGAGGGTACCACTGAACTAATGTTTATGAAAGTTCATCATGGAGCACCTCTTATCATGCCCACCAATATGGAGTACAAGTTTGAGTTAGAAGAAATCGTTCACCACGAAGGAGTTGAATTTACTGAAAAGAATGGATCAATTTTTACAAAGCAATTCTGCACTGTTTGTATTGTAGAAAAAGCTCCCAAACCATCCACCAAGAGATACTTGCTGTTACGAACGCAACCACAACCACAAAATTACAACACTATAAGGCTTTCTATTGACTACAGTGTTATATATGAATTGCCAACCTGTTTGGAGGTAATAATTCTTGCCACTTGCATTTACATGTAAATATCAGAGACCTAGTAGTCTCTCTATGTAAGTTTTTATTCTTCTTGTGCAAAATTGGATTTAGCTTATGTCTCTCTGTACCGCACTGCCATCCCAACATTTTGCTTTTATAATGCTCAAGATGCATAAAGTATAGTCTTACTGTTTCTTCCATACAGACATTCCATAATTATTGCACAAAAAGGGGACTGCAAGTTTGGGGTGATTGGCCAGAGTTTACATTCACTTCAGATGAAATGAAACTGACTAATTCCCAGGCCACATCGGGTTGGACAGTAGAGGTTCAATGTATGAAATACACGGTAGGCATAAAACACAGTATAGTAGTACTGTGTACATAAGGCATTGCTACCGTCTATCCTCATTGAAAACCATATATATATACTGAAAATTGGAAGTTGCTTTAACCTATTAAAGGCCACACAGTTACCAGTAAAACAGTCCTGATAGTAAGGGTATAATGATCATGCGTGATGATATGCAGTGGACAAGAAAATACGGCTCCTTAGGGGCCTAACGCAAGCATGAGTAGGTTTTGAAGAGGCATAATTTGGAAATAACCAATTAGGAAGCTGTGCAATGAAAATTTGGCAATGTAGCTACACGAAACAGGGCCGTAGCTGTTGTTTTGCTATAACACGCTGCAATATGATAACCAGAAACTGGAAGCAGGTGTTTACACAAACTCACAGCCCCATTACCATTATCAACTTTCTTTACATGCATACTTGATTTTCATGAAACTTGGATATATATTCTTCATAGATTAAAGAAAGTGAAGTCAACTTCTGGCAATATGACGTTGATTTACTAAAACAATACCAAGAGCTAAGGCGGTATCCTCCCAAGATGACCATTGCCCTCATCGAGAACAGGGCAATAGATGTCTGTAAAGTTGAGGTGCATTTTTTAGGATTGAACCAAGCTCTGCAAGACATTATTACCATATCACCTAATGGTTAGAGTAACAGTTTTTTTGTCTGTCTATATACTGTGTATGGAAAGCAAACTACAATATTCGGAGGGGGGTATGCCTTCATACCATACCTTGCTGCATAGATGTTTCTATAATTTGGTACTTCCATCCATATATCCTTCTATATTTTTCTCTATAGCCTCTATTGACTCAGGCTACTCATCAATTGGAGCTGCACCACTAGGTAATATACCGTCTTGATTAGTGAGGTCTTCCGTGTATCATATACTCACTGTCATGTCTCTAGGAATTGATGACCTTTTCGACATCACAACTGAGCTTTGTGATGTTGCTGATAGATGGAAGTTTATTGGACTAGGTCTGAGACTGCGCAATCCTGATCTGAATAAAATTGCTACTGAAGGAAGACCTGTTACTGATTGTTTCACAGATATGCTGGAATTATGGTTGAACCAGAATTACAATGTCACCAAGTATGGGGAGCCATCATGGCAGATGTTGGAGAATGCTGTCAGAGCTCCAGCAGGAGGAAATAATTCTGCTATAGCTGATCAAATACAAAGAAAATACATTAAATAAGAGTAATATTAGTACTGTTTTTAAGTTTGCATACACACTGCTTTTGTTCATTGTCCTGTGTTCGCAGGATTCATAATATTTATTTAGACAGGGTTATTGGGTAGCCAACTAGAATAGTGACCAGATCAATTTTTATCAAAATTATAATCTGCCAACGTTTCATAATACTTCATATGGCACCATACATAATATATCTTGAATACCAAAATTAGGATCAATAGGGTTAAGCGCATTATTTACCCGTGATACGGGAATGATGGGACGTCCAATTGTGTACTTTTTATATTTCGGTAGCGTCGCTGTAGTGATTTTGTTGCAACCTGTAACGGAATATTTGGTGTGGTGGTTGGCAACAGTCTGGAGGTTCTACGGCGCCTACATCCAGTTCTGGATAGAGAATGGCGGGGCTGTACTTATCGTCGACGTAACCCTGTGTTCCGTCGTGGGCGCGTTCTACATTGCTATTGCCTTTGCCCATTCGAAAGGAAGGACGCAAAACCAGTACAGCTATCAATTAGCTGAAGAGGTATCTGACTGCATCACAGGTTTGTCTAACGGATGGTTTATGCATGGTTGTGATCTAGCGGACATATACACATGGACATAGACATATATGTATACTGTGGTATGCAGTGTTTCCATTAAAGTATTCAATTGTAGTTTAATGGTTTCTGAATAGTGAAAGTGATCTTTGTGTCCATTGCAGTGACTCTAGATCTTCGAAAATTCACATTGCTCTTTCAAGACTATATTGAAATGAGACTTTTCCTACCACATTGTTTTGAGAGACGACTTTTGGATAGGGATGCTATCGAAAGAATAAATGGAGCAGACAAGCACATGCAAGTTGTGTATCTCATTGATATGATTGAGAGGAAAGGGAGGAGAGTGCAGTCAGAGTTAATAGCCTGTTTTGAGGCAGAAAAAGAGCACTTGGGCCACGCAGCTATTGCAGAAGCTCTGAAAAAAGGTTAAGAGAAATATTTTAACTTAGCACATTCTGTAACTGACTGCTATACTGTCCAACAGATTTGAATAGGGTCAGCAGAAGGCAGTCAGGAGCAGATGGTATGGACCGACAATTTCAATGTACTTGTGAATGTGAATGTAATTATGATTGTTTATTTATTCAGATGTCGTGAGATTAAAGGAAGACGTAGCAAATTTTAAAAGTATCATTAAAAATCTTGAGGCAGAGAAGAGACAACTTGAGAAGCAGGTTGAACAGTTGAGGATGGAAGAGACAGAGAGAGTGGAAGTCAGATTACTTCAGGAGAGAGAAAATGAAGTGACATAAATCTTACCCCTATCCTTATTTCCTAGTTACCGATTCCGATCCCAGTGCGCATGCGTAATACGTTGACGATCTAAAATAAAAGCACGTTAACTTGCGTGTATTGCAGAAAAAAGTAAGTGATGAAATACGTAAAACGGTCCGTTTTCTGTGCTTCGGTGGCAACCGCTTTCTTCCTAGGTTGCCCTACCACTGAATGCGTACTCTGGTTGTTCAGAAAGGTCTGGAGTCTCTATGGCGCCTACATCCGCATCTGGTGGGAGCAACACGCGGCATTTTTCGTACCGCTCTGCGCGATTTGCGTTGCAGTCCTACTAATCTACGTCGTCGTATTCTTAAACGACCCGGACTTATCGCCTAACTGCAACAGTAAGAAACAGACAAAAATTTAGCTACAGAAAAAGTGGCTATGTATAATCTCTCATGCTTTTCAGGTATTGGAAATCTTCAACTAAACGGTATGTTTTTGACTTCCATAGGTTCTGGCAAAGATGTGCCGGTCACTTCACCTGGTAAAGGTGAGTAATTATTGTATGCACACTGGAATATTGTAGACAAATTGATATTTTGTGAACAGAAAAAGGATTAACAACTGAAGTACCATCTCTACCGCCACTGAAGAAATATTTCGAGCGTTTTGAACAGCTAGTGAATTTTGACACCTTATTGCCGAGGCTCTATCAGGACGACAATTTAAAGCAAGAGGAGTATGAGAAAATACTTCAAGAGACACCACTGGGATGCAGGATAGTGCGTCTGCTTTTCATAACTGAGAGTAAAGGAAGGGAGGGTGTAAAAGGGTTAATACAGAGCTTAGAGCAAGAGAGACAGCACAAAGGCCACGAGGAACTTGCAGCAGAGCTTAAAGAAGGTCTGTATGTGTAGTAGCGTACGGGTTAAGCATCAAATGATGCTGGTCTATTGAAGCATTACTTTCCTCCTTAACACTTCAAAAATACGTACCTTAAAATTTAATGTATTTCAGGATAAGGAAATATTCACTGAATCAAAGTTTGCTAGTAGTATTACCGTGGATTATAGAGCACTCCCCTGTGCTCCATAATCCATGGTATTACTCATTCAAATTTGAGTTCTGAGCCCTTCCAAATTCTCCTCATACCAAGCATATTTCACATAATAATTAGTGACTTGCGTCAACATTACGTATGCCTGACGTGTTATGGAAACAGTGCTATTTATAACGGAGTCTTCATACTATTTAAAAACAGAGCCTTAAAATTGAACATTACAGCTTCTGTACATGTTTCCCACACCCTTTGACATACCAATCCCCCAATATTTATAGTCCTTTGAAGTATATATTATAGGGAGTCGGACTGCTATGAGGTCTAGCCACAGTTCTTCCGTATACATGTTAGTAGTAGGAAATGGGATGTGAATGTCTTTTGCATGCAGGGTATGCTGAACTGTTTGCTGATGCTGCGGCTTCCAACAGAGGTAAACAGTGTAATTGTATTATTATGGACTATATATTAATCTTATATGTGCTCATGTTCAGGAAACAAACAGGATGGAAACATGGTGACTGATTCCATACCGAATGCCCCTCGCCCTAATACATCACCCAGTAAGCACAGCATTATTTCTGCCTCAGTAGCAGTGTTACTATAATCTACAAGTGGTTGTGTGTGTGTGTGTGTGTGTGTGTGTGTGTGTGTGTGTGTGTGTGTGTGTGTGTGTGTGTGTGTGTGTGTGTGTGTAGCTTTAATCTCCCACTCCATTCTTTAATGTGTAGTATAAGCCATATTGTATTTATCTACACAGAACTCCATCTGGATACAGTAATGAAAATGAATTATTCATTTGGCTGTGAAGAGGATGTTGGTCATTTGAAGAAATGGGGCCTTCAAGCTTTTCCTGCTGGAATTACAGACATTGTCCTCTTCATTTCAGTTTGCCTAGTGGGTAATTTCAAACTGCCCCCGTATTATGAGCTTGTTAGTCCAGTCTACTACTTTTGGTCCGAAGAAGAAATCTCGGAGTCACTAATGTTTGAAATGCAACACTTTGCTGACCCCAAAACACCCAAACAAGCATCATGTCTCAGCTTCATCCACGCCGACACCTCACATGGCCCTCCGTTCAGTTTCTCCCTCGTTAAAGGCGGTAAATTTAACCCCGGCTCCACTACAGGAGTCATATCGACTAAACCACAAGGAATGGTAGCAATCGTCAAACGAAAACTGGGACGATTGTCGTTGAATACAGAGCCACAATTAAAATACAATGCCCACGTCTTCTATACCAGGGACACTCCAAGAGAGTATGAATGTACAGCTCACTTTGCAGTTGGCCCCTCTTGTGATGCATGGCGAGAGGTAAGAAATAAGAATCTTTTTTGTCTAATAATACGCAATTTTGTGTTTCCATGATGCAGTTCTTCGATCCTTACAGGCTATTAAAGAACGCTACAGAGATGCTATATCAGGCCATAGTGTTCCCCTGACATTTGTCAAGAGCAGTATAACTATTGCTGTTCCTGATGGAGGTGTGCTGGTCAATGGTTGGAAGATCATATCCATCAAATCAAAAACGGTAACAATATCGTAAAGCTATACCCAACCTATTATTACTGCTATTCAGCTACTAGCTACAGTGGAACCTCACTCAGTGGTCACCTCAGTTAGGCAGCCACCTAGTGTATAGTGGTTACTGAGTAGAGTCCCTCAGTCACACACAAAGGTTCTAGGTTGGTATACGTAGCTCTGTGTGTAGTGGGTGGGGCCTCACTTAGTGGTCACCTCAGTTAGGCAGCCACCTAGTATATAGTGGTCACTGAGTAGAGTCCCTTAGTTATTGACACACATTTAAAGTAAACCTCTATAACAAGTCCACCTCTCTATAACAGCCACTAGCTCCTGTCCCAAGGGTGACCATTATATAGAGGTTTCATTGTATAGAAACTAAAGTTAGAAGGAGCGTATGTAATGTGCTGGTTCATCTAAATTCCCATTCAGATTTCACAAAATGATGTTATGGGTACTGCCATTGATCAGCTCACTATCCCAGACTGCCAGTTCACCATCAAATGGGCGGGAGATGAGGGGAACAGCGACGTCATCCCCCTGGACCTTCACTATGATGTCCCATTCACTGGATCCCATCAGAAAAAGGCCGAAAGTTTCTTTCACCTCCACTTCAGATGTCCACAAGGTAACTACAGTGTCAATCATTACCTCAATATATGAATTGTACCTCCACAGAAATTAAGTGCCCTGATTTCAAATATTGATGGTACTTTGGGACCAATTGCATCATCTTTTGGAGTGTTCTAATTATCCAACCATTATAGTAAAATTAAACAGGCCATTTGAGCTAATATTCACGAATCATTTAAAGCTTTGTGAAAACCAATGCTAATACCATAGACCGTGCAGGTCTTCCGTTTACCTGGCGTGGTCGAAACCACACACCCACAATCATGGGCGGAGCCACACATACATGTACACACAGACAAATCCTTACCATCTGTTACAGTGACTGTGATATACAGATATTGTATGGCATATTAAGAGGTTTACATTTCTTTATTATAGGAGATGAACTAAAAATTATTTGAACAGATTTCATCGACACTTGGACAAAAGATATATCACAGCTTCAGTCACCACTTTATCATGTATTATATTATTGGGGAGGGGGTGAGGGGTGTGGGGGTGAGGGTGTGAGGTGTTTTCACTTTCAATATCACTGTGCTCTGCAGAATTTCAATTTTGTTTGTAATAATGTGTTGAAGAATTTATAAAAATGTATTCACTTTGTAACATATATTGCGAAGGAGAGGGAGGGAGGGAGGGAGGGAGGGGAGAGAGAGAGGGAGGGAGGGAGGGGGGGAGAGAGAGGGAGAGAGAGAGGGAGGGAGGGAGGGGGGAGAGATCAAGAGAGAGAGAGAGAGAGAGAGAGAGAGAGAGAGAGAGAGAGAGAGAGAGAGAGAGAGAGAGATCAGCATATATTTACTACAATTCTCCAGTCATCATTCTTATCCCCATCACGTGTCCTCCTCATCACTGCCCTCTGGTTCACGGAACACCGGCTTTGGTTGTGTGCTGTCAACAACAATGGACATATGTGGAACATGATTAACAAAATTGGTATTATGGAGTGAGTGTTTATGTCACATGTTATCATCAAAGGGAGTAGTTTGTAATTTGTCATCCATCAAAGGAATCACCATTGTTATAAGGTTCTAATAGATTAACAAATTGAATTATACCACTTAAAGGAGCACAAACTGTGTTACTAAATATGGCCTATCAGTCCACTGCTAGAAGTATTACGTAATGTGTTACTAAAAATACTCACCCAGTGTAGGCTGGTGCAACCCAATATGGATTTTCTTTAGCAGTCTGTCATCAGAAAAACAACACATTAATATGTAAACACTGTTACCACAAAACTAACGCTGTATTCAGTATCAGTATGTAATGGAGTATCACTGTTAGTGGGTTTGAAGGGACAGTACAGTCAGTACCACACACACATTCTAGTGTATACAATGCGTTAAGCTTAGAAAACAAAACTTTGTTTGATGTGTAAGCTTGTTAGAGAACAACGTGTACAATGATCCTGAAAGTATAAGGTCAAAGGTCAAGATGATCTAAATTTGGACTTCTCACAAGAGTTTAAATTTACTGATGTTTCGACCAAGCTGTGTTGGTCGTCTTCAGGTCAGAAATACTACAATAACTGGAAGAGAGCAAAGTGAGAGCTCTTACTTTGCTTTCTCCCAGTTATTGACCAACACAGCTTGGTCGAAACGTTGTCAGTAAATTTAAACTCTCGTGAGAAGTCCAAATTAAGATCGTCTATATGTACCACGACACTATGTCTCTCAGTAAGTATTTGTCAAAGGTCAAGTTATTAAAACCACACCCACTGAAGTGTCACACTAACATTAAGAATACTTCAACATTTTATGGCACAAATTGAGACCTGTATTCCCATTCCCATTCCATGTGATACTGTCTATATTCCCATTCCCATTCCCCATGATACTGTCTGTATTCCCATTCCATGTGATACTGTCTATATTCCCATTCCCATTCCCCATGATACTGTCTGTATTCCCATTCCCCATGATACTGTCTATATTCCCATTCCATGTGATACTGTCTATATTCCCATTCCCATTCCCCATGATACTGTCTGTATTCCCATTCCCATTCCCTGTGCTACTCACTTCAGCATATTTGAGAAGAGCCTCTCGGGAGTCTTCGTCTAGTTCAACATTTTCTACGGCTATGATTTTTCTTACGTAAGAACTGAGAGAACTCCCCGTGCCCAACCGACCACCAACACCTGCACACACACACACACACACACACACACACACACACACAGAGGAGGAAGGCCATGTATATACACACATATTATACCCTTTTAGTGCCCACCTTTTCCTTGGGCTGGTGTCTCTGGTTTGTGAGAGAGCTGAGGGTTAGCTCTCTCCTTCTCTCTCTTCCTTTTCAAACTCTTTGGCTGGTCTGCTCTGAAGAGTGGAAGAGCATGAGCTGTGGGGAGAGGGAGGGAGGGAGGGAGGGAGGGAGGGAGGGAGAGAGATGTTAGTAATTTTACAACACAACCACAAATACATCTCACGTGCAATAATAGGTGCATTGAAGGCACTTCGAGACACATCCTCAATCCGTCGTGCCTTTTTCTTCACAACACACAACTTCGCTCCCCTGAAAATATCAACAAAAATACAGCACAGTCAAATGACTACTTCTTTAGCTAGTGTGCTATACACATATGATACCTGATGCTATATTTTGGACTGAAGAACACACGAGCTTCTCCATTTCCTAGTCCCAATACAATTTGGTTCAGTTTTGGATGCCAGTAACAGCGAACTACACTCTACAGAGAGAGGAATAGTAGGTAAGTGGACTGTTGATGAGAGAGGAAGGAGAAGAGGGGGAGGGAGGGAGGGAGGGAGGGAGGGAGGGAGGGAGGGAGGGAGGGAGAGAGGGAGGGAGAGGGAGAGAGGGAGGGAGGGAGGGAGAGAGGAGGAAGAGGGAGGGAGGGAGGGAGGCAGAGAGGGAGGGAGAGAGGAGGGAGAGGGAGGGAGGGAGATGGGGAGGGAGGGAGGGAGAGAGGAGGGAGAGGGATAGTGTTGGTCATCTTACACTGTCAGAGACTGGAAGTGTGCGAATTTTCTTCAACTCTCTATCAAAGAACAGAAGTTCCCCCATGCCCTAAAGACCACAGTATCAACTCTTACAGATGTGGGTTAACGGTAGACTTAATAATTACATCAGCTAGCTAGGGTTGGGCTAACTGAGGATGTTAATGACATAATCCGTATAGATATTACCGTGTACCCAAAGATGCTAATTTCTAACCAACCAACCTGATCCTTCTTGACCGATGTCCCTGTTACTACCATCTTCTCATCAGGGCTAAATGTACAGTCAGTTCTGCAGAAAAGAAGTACATGTGCAGAGTGTCATGGAATGAGGACAGGCCTTCTCTTCCCATTCCCAAACTTACACGGAATAGAAGTTTTGCAATCCAGTGACAACATTGACTGGTCGTTTAAAAGCCCTGATATCCCATAACTTTAACGTGTCATCTCCTAGAGTGTTATTGTGAATGACATCATAGTGATGTCATAGGATATGGAATCTATTTATAGCTTACCTCCTCTGGATACGAGTGTTTGGTTGTCATGGGCAACACAAATACATGAGGTCTCACTACCCATACTGTGAGCATTGTACTGCTGTATGGATGAACGGGTCTGGGATGGGAGGGAGGGAGGGAGGGAGGGATGGAGAGAGTGAGGGGGGAGGAGGGAGGGAGAACTAGTAAGCTACATGTATTTCTACTTAAGAGAAAATAATCCTCCATCCTTCCCCCCTCTCTCCCTTTCCTTCCCTCCCTACCTCCCCCTCCCTCCCCCCCTCCCTCCCCCCCCTCCCTCCCTCCCTCCGTCCCTTCCTTCCTCCCTCCCTCCCTCTCCATTTCCCCTCCTCTCCCCTCTCCCTCTCCCTCTCCCTTTCCTTCCCTCCCTCCCTCTCCCTCCCTCCCTTCCTCCATCTCTCTCCCTCTCTCACAAAAGGGCCAGAACTCTTCCAAAGCTGGATGCTGCCATCACCCAGTCCAGCCACAATCAGTTTCCCATCTTTGGTAAATGTGCATGTTGAGACGGCAGACTTTCGACCCTGCTTATCTCGTCCTTTTATAACATGCAGCTGTTTCTCTGTTTCATTGACATCCCATAATCTTAGTGTGCTATATATACAGAGGAAGGGAGGGAGGGAGGGAGAGAAGGACGGAGGGAGGGAGGGAGGGAGGGAGGGAGGGAGGGAGGGAGGGAGGGAGGGAGGGAGGGAGGGAGGGAGGGAGAGTGGTGAGGCAGAACTACAAGTACGTAGCTCATTAAATGGAGACCCAACTCACCAATCATTGGAACATGTAAGAAACTGTTCTTTTGTCTTTGGATGCCAACAAGCACAATTGATCATGGAGATATGTCCCTATGGGTAGGATTCAATGGAGTTGGGACCTGAAGATGTGTCCCTATTAGAGAGGTGTCCTCATTTCAGAGGGTGGTATGTACAAGCTTCAATGGAGTTGGGACCTGAAGATGTGTCCCTATTAGAGAGGTGTCCTCATTTCAGAGGGTAGTATGTACAGGCTTCAATGGAGTTGGGACCTGAAGATGTGTCCCTATTAGAGAGGTGTCCTCATTTCAGAGGGTGGTATGTACAGGCTTCAATGGAGTTGGGACCTGAAGATGTGTCCCTATTAGATAGGTGTCCTCATTTCAGAGGGTGGTATGTACTGGCTTCAATGGAGTTGGGACCTGAAGATGTGTCCCTATTAGAGAGGTGTCCTCATTTCAGAGGGTGGTATGTACAGGCTTCAATGGAGTTGGGACCTGAAGATGTGTCCCTATTAGAGAGGTGTCCTCATTTCAGAGGGTGGTATGTACAGGCTTCAATGGAGTTGGTGTCCTCATTTCAGACAGGACCTGGAACCTCACCTTAGTGTTTGTCATATCAGTAATGTACTGCCATCCTTTGGGACACTCCATCTTGCTGTACCCATCGCGATCCAACACTTTAGCCTGCAAAACCCGACACCATTTCACACCTCAGACCAACACTAGTGAAATGGTTCCTTAACCTGCGCACTGCCTGCTGCAACTAGAATAGCATCTCCAGTGATACTGTACTGCAGGGAGCAGATCTGGTGGCTGGTAGGGAAAAAGTTTACAACATTTGAACTCATCTGGTGCCAGATTAGTGGAGGGTCCCAATTAGTGGGGTGTCCTGATTAGTGGGGTGTCCCGATTAGTGGGGTGTCCCGATTAGTGGCGTGTCCCGATTAGTGGGGTGTCCTGATTAGTGGAGTGTCCTGATTAGTGAGGTGTCCCGATTAGTGGGGTGTCCTGATTAGTGGCGTGTCCCGATTAGTGGGGTGTCCTGATTAGTGGAGTGTCCTGATTAGTGGGGTGTCCCGATCAGTGGGGCGTCCTGATTAACAGCTCTACCTGCTCACCTCTCACAAGGAGTTATACTCCGAAAAGATTGCAATCTCGAGTCCATTCCAGCGAAATCCCACAATCGTACAGCGTAGTCGTACCCACCAGTAATAACCCTCGCCCCACTAGGGTCCATCCCTAGTGCCGACACCTTGCAAATAATAAAATTCATGATCAGAATTTCAATTCTTTTTACACTACATTGTGCATCAGGTGACTAAGATGCATAAATAATACCATTGTCTATTTGCGTTCACCTGAGCCCCGGAAATTGTTGAGGTTTTATGTGCTACGCGTCATTTTGACAACTTCCTGCATATTTGCGGGTAATGGTATGCGCAGGTAACTGGAGGGAAACAGCGCAGCAGTGCTGAATGCTACGAGAAGTGCTGTTTTTCGAGCACTGTAGGCTTAGTTGCATTGTTGGCGATCAGAGTGTTAATAGGTTCTACATGGCAAGGTAGAACTTACTTACTGGTTTGGATCCATGTTCCAGTGTGACCTCATGAGATATTGGAAATATACGCTCAAGATCCTGTGTTGTTAAGGTCAAAGGTCATGTATATTAACCCTTTTAACATTATATGGTAGTGAAGCTCACCGATACATCGTCTTCTTCGTCGTCACTTTCTCCCTCCTCCACTGTCACCACTTGTGAGTGTGAGGGTTCCATAGAGGAAGTTCCCGCCTTTTTTGGGTATCCAGGTGGAAGAGGTGGACCAATCACATCACTGTCACTGCTATCACTATCACCCATCTCACCTCCCTCCCCTCCCTCAGCACCCTTTTTGACTGAAATGGAGTGTAGTGTGCACAGTACATAGAACACATCTTACACTACAGCACTACTGACTTGCTAGGTTTTGGGTGTATTCTCGGGCAGAACGACGGGTCTCTTCAAACATTTTTTCCACGTCGAATTTCATGGCCGACTTCTTACCTGTGCACGCGTACGTGTGCAAGTAATGTTGTGGTCTTATAGCAGCTGGTTACTTACCGAACCCTGAGAATCCCATGACGGACTCTAGAGTCTGATCGTCTGCTTCTTTTGCCATCTCTTCCTATGCGGGGATCCTAATTCTAATTAGTGCGCAGCTTGCATGTTGTGATGCGCTTCTAATGGAACGCTGCAAATAGCGTGAAACAACTTGTGCGAATCTGTCTACCGTTTCAAATGACGGCGGACATGGACAGTCTTTCTCGAAAACTGATGCTTCTGGTTCACCTCCTCGTTCTTGAGGTACTAGTGTTGACCAGGAGCGCTGGGGTGACCCATTGGAAGCTACAGGAGAACAGCATCGTTCCCGCTAGTGCAGCGACGTCCACTGATAGCGAGTCGGACGAGTTCTTCTGGTCGAGCGTATCCGGAGAAGATCCGGAGTTTTCTGTGGTCATGAAACGGACGACAAGCGGCGGCGGGGGCTCGAATTCTCACGACGGATTGGGAACAATCGCAGGGGGCGCTGTGACTTCGGGAACCAAAAACTGTGGACGGAAATCCTGCCCCCGGGGCCACCAGCCTCACAAACTCAACAGCTGCTCGCCAAAGTCAAGAGACCCCCTCTCAGATACACACCCTCCTGCAATTTCATCAGGGAATTGTCCTGACAACACAGCTGCAAAATCTCCCACACCAAGAAACCCAGATGGCTCAGGGCCAATGTCAGTAGTTAAACTTGATACTTAACAAGACGGGGTTCTATTTACATTTGTATCGGCCAAGGGGGGGCAAGAAATTTAATTTTGTAGGGGTCGGAGCAAGATAGAACCCCTGGGGTTGATGCAAAGTTACTCAAATGCTTTACTATGCACATTTGATCTCCACAGGTCAGCAAGAGCGATGAGAGATGCACAGCCAGTGATACTTAGTTGCGGTGACCCGGTGGAGTCTACAGCGTATGATTTTCTTGAAGGTATAGCTAGAAGGGAGGAGCACGCTTCTTATCCGGAACCAGAGGTTGCCATGATCTTTAAGAGGTCGGAGAGTGACACATCTGTTGATCTGTTCGAAGTGGAAGTAGCACTTCGCAGAGCATATCATGAGGTAAGTAAGAAATATCACTACTCAGGACAGCCTGAAATATGGACACCTCAATAAACAGGACACCTTTTGCTATCCTAAATACCAAGTTTATGTAAATGTACATGAACAATTGCTTCAAGAGATGCTGAGAAAGGCAAGGCAACAAAATTGGCTGCCTCGGGTGGGACTCGAACCCACAACCATCAGCTTTCCAGGCGATGCACATTGGCTGCCTCGGGTGGGACTCAAATCAACTGAGCTACTGAGGCAGCTCAGCTGGCTGGGCCGAATCCTGCATTGAAGCAGATGTATAGGACAACTTGCTTTTTCAAAAAGTTCTGATGTGTATGTGTGTGTGTGATTGCTATATTCCAATGTTCTGCAGAATCCGGAGTCTCTTACAGTCCTGAATCAAATTGGGAACTTTTGGCGGATCAAAGGCAACACACAACTGGCCATTGAGTGCTTTAGAACAGCACTTTTCCTCTCACCCGATCACCCCGACCTTTTACTGAACCTGGCTCGAGTTCTCTTCAATCTCCAGTACTTGGAGGACGCAGTATTCTTGGCCAAACGGTCTCTTCACATGAAATCGTCAGACACACACGCATGGTTACAATATTTCACACTGGGCGAGGTTTACAAAGCCTTGGAGAAATACGAAGAAGCTGCGTTCTACTTTTTAAAGAGTCTGGAATTAAACCCTGGTTTACAGGTGGCAGAAATGCACCTGAGGGAATTGGGGCTGGAGGAGCAGCATTCCATGAACATCTACACACTCTTAATCATATTAGCACTCATAGCCATAGTGTTAGTAGTCATGTATTACCTCATCGCAGCTGTCAGCGCCACTTCTGTAAAGACCACCAAACTCAGACAAAATGGATAAAAATTTTCAAAAAAACTTTAAATTTTGCTAAAAAGGATTGTTATAAGATACATGTATGGGAGATAGAAATAAAGGCTATAGTTATAATTGACTATATGGTGCACTTGAGGTATAAAAATGGCAAAGGCTTTGGTAAGGGTATAGGTTTTCAGGTGTTAGCTGTGAGTCTTGACTAGTGGGGGGGAGGGGGAGGGTGCTGGTGGTGCTTGTGGTGAGGGGGTGGAGGGGGGAGGGGCTGAAGGGTGTGGGGATAAAGTGGGAGAACTAGGCGCATATATAGCATTTGACAGTAGCTGTTTCTCAGATTCAAGCTTCTTTTGGGTGATCTTTAGTCCCTGAATCTCTTCGTCTCTGTTCCTAACCATTTGCTCCAATTCTACAATCCTGCAAGTAAAGACTTAGCCCCTCACATCATGTGTATCTGTGTATGTGTAGAAGTATATAGCCTGACCTGCACTGGAGATCTGTAGCTTCAGCCAGCTGCTTTCTGTGATCATGCTCGGCTGTGTCTATCCATCTTCTCTCGAGACCAAGCTTTTTGTTGAGGCTATCTACCTGGGATCTGAGAAAGGTGACTTCTGACTCCAGGCTGAGCCTCTTACGGTAGTCCCTCAATCTGGGATCACACACAGGGTCATTTTTAACTTTAGGAAACTGCAAAGACAGGGACTCACCTGTAGGTGAAGAATTTCTCACGAGTGTGTTGTTTCTTCTCTGTCTCTCTTCTTCCAGCTCTCTCCAAATTCTCTCTCCAGTCCCTAATACCAGTCTCCTGTTCATGGAGTAATTGTTGCAACTGAGCCAATTCCTGGCGAAGCTGCTGCTTCTCATGATGCAATTTCTTGATCTACACAACATGGAGTTACACACTAACTATACTGGCTTATAGAAGTCAAAATTAAAGAAACTCAGCTACCTCAAGACTCCAAAGCATGACACTATTAACCAATAGTCATTTCAATGAGCCAGCAAATCCTGCTAACTTACTTCTTTTTCTGCTTTTCTGTAGTGATGTTCCTCGGCCTTCATCTCTGCTTCTTTCTCTCTCAAAAGATCCTCCAACTCGTCTTTCTCTCTTTCCACCTCCTTTTTCTTCTCTTCCTGAGCTGCCCTAGTCTGCTCATGCAACAATCCCTTCACCTGCATATACCATATGTCTCTCTAACTCCTTGTGCAGGGAAGTAAATTTCTAACTTCTTGTTCATGTAGCTTTTCTCTGAGATTGGCCAGTTCCTGCTGCAGTGACACTAACTGCTGTTCTTCTTCCTTCGTCACTCTCTCCCTTACCTCTAGTTCTGCTACCTTCTTCCGTAGCTCCAACACCTCTGTCTCTTGTACAGACAACTGTCATGTGTAAAATGGACTCCATGTGAAGTGTATGGTAATTCTCAAAGCTATTGTCTAACTACAGAGGATGACTGTAGGGAGCAACACACCTTGCCTTGTAGGAGATTTCTCTCTGTTTGAATGGTGTCTAGTTGAAGTTGTTTCTTGGTCAGTTGTGAATTAGCTCCCTGCTTTTGATTTGAGACCTGAATCAGTGATGATGGTAGCCTTATGAGAGTGAGTATGGTGTGTGTGTGTGTGTGTGTGTGTGTGTGTGTGTGTGTGTGTGTGTGTGTGTGTGTGTGTGTGTTGGTCACCTCATTCAGTTCTGCTTCCAACTGTTTCTGAGCCCTGAGAGCAGCTGCATTCTTCTCTATCAGGTCCTGAATCTGCTCTCGAAACTGTAGGGAGGTCCCACTGGATATATAGCTGTACTCACACAGATGTGACTATCACTACAGTATGCTCTGTCACACACTTTGGAAGCTGATCCCTGTTCATCAGTCAGCTGCTGCTGTAGGCTGGCTGTACTGCTCTTTTCTCTGTCCAGTAGAATTTCAGACTCAGAGCACGTCCTTTCCAGTTCATTAACTCTAGATCTAGCCTCTTGTAACTCCTGCACACACACACACACACACACACACACACACACACACACACACACACACACACACACACACACACACACACACACACACACACACACACACACACACACACACACACACACACACACACACACACACACACACACACACACACACACACACACACACACACACACACACACACACACACACACACACACACACACACACACACACACACACACACACACACACAGAGCATATATACATGTAACTACACAAGCAGATTCTGGACAACTTTAAAAGTATATATTGCAGAATTATTCTCCATAGGTACCCTATCTTTCTGTTCAACAGTTTCTTTCAGGTCTGTTGAATGATTGTGGGCCTCAACCAGTTTCTCCTGCTGTTCTTTGAGCTCCTATACAGTAATCCAAATATAATTCTCATCAGCTATCCTAGGCAGTGATACTATAATGAAAGTGAGACTGACTTGATTCTTTCTATCAAGTTCTTGGTGAGTTTCTTCAAGTCTTGCTGTTGTCTGTCTGAGTTTTTCACCAACCCCTTCAAGTTCCTACAACAAGAAGTATAGAGAAAATGTAGGAGTCGGGACCTGAAGATGAATCCCAATAGAGATGTGACCCTATTGTTACAGTGTTATATAGCTAGAGGCTGGAGTTTGGGTCTGTCACTAGATACCTTTTCCTTAGTTTGAACAACTTGCTGAGCTTTCTTGAGCTGTTTCTCTGATTCCATCTTCTCTTGCTCATACTTACTCTTCTCTGTCGACAGCTGCTCTACCTGTAAACTGAGTTCCCTCTCAACTCTGTCAAATTGTGTACTCTTCTCTTCTGCTTCTTGTCTGGCTTGTAATAGGCTCCGTTCAAGCTCCTCAATCTGTTGCCTTAAACCAGTCACTGTCTTCTGTAAAGAGACCGGTATTTTGCAGGTATATAGCAATAACAACACACGAGATGTGGAATTTGTTACATATTATTTGGAACCACACAATATAAATTGTATACTATTTACTTCTTCTCTTTTGCTGTCCGAGGAGAGTGCAGCTAATTTCTCTTGTGTCACAAGCAACTGTTGCTGCAACGATTTCTTTTCCTCTTGAGCCGACAACTGAGCAGCCACGTGCTGCTCCTTTACAGACTCAAGCTCAACACACATAGTCGATATAGTGGACTCCAATGCAGTCTAAATGACACATGGAATTATATAGAAATTGCATGTTATCTAAATGGACCTATAGTGAACGCATGCCTTTTCTCTGGAGGTGGTTTCATTCAGAAGTGAAGCAGAGGAGAGTGAATTTTGAAGTGTAGCCAATTCTGCTTCTAATGCCACCACTCTGTGTTGTCTCTTCTCTAGGTTCTGTTGCAGTGACTCCATCTGAGCTGTTTGAACACACATAATGATACGTACACACCCTATGAAATTGCAGTGGTTGGGTAGCTTATGGCTATCAATGAAGAATATATAGTGATGTGTGATCTCACAGGTACCTTTACATGCTTCCTTGTGTTCTTCCAATTCTGCAGCTAACCTAGACTTAGCCTCTGTTGTTTCTGCTATCTGCAATGCAAAATCTTTCATGCATGGTTATAATAATCTATGAAATTACCTTTTGTATGAGTGTGCTGTTTTCCGTCTGTTTTTCCTCCAATTTCTCTCTCAGTTCTTTCTCAAGTCTTGTCAGAACTTCCTCTGTTCCTGTGGCCTTTGTGTGGGCTAACATCTGTGTGGATTAGTATGTGATCACCACCTTAAAAGGAGGGCATGCGCCCTCCCAACTCCGTTGAAGCCTGTACATACCACCCTCTGAAATGAGGACACCTCTCTAATAGGGACACATCTTCAGGTCCCAACTTCATTGAAGCCTGTACATACCACCCTCTGAAATGAGGACACCTCTCTAATAGGGACACATCCTAGGGGATACCTTCAGCTGCAACTCCTGGTTGAGTTCTTCTATTTTCTGCTGCATCATAAGTTTATCAGTGTGAGAAGACTCCAGTTGCTTCTCTAGATCCTGCGCCTGAGCCAGAGCCTGCACATAAGTAATAGTACATCTATCTGAGCCAGAGCCTGCACATAAGTAATAGTACATCTATCTGAGCCAGAGCCTGCACATAAGTAATAGTACATCTATCTGAGCCAGAGCCTGCACATAAGTAATAGTACATCTATCTGAACCAGAGCCTGCACATAAGTAATAGTACATCTATCTGAACCAGAGCCTGCACATAAGTAATAGTACATCTATCTGAACCAGAGCCTGCACATAAGTAATAGTACATCTATCTGAACCAGAGCCTGCACATAAGTAATAGTACATCTATCTGAGCCAGAGCCTGCACATAAGTAATAGTACATCTATCTGAGCCAGAGCCTGCACATAAGTAATAGTACATCAACTAACAGACTGCAGGTAGTCATACCTTTTCCATGGAATCTTTCTCTTGTTGGGTCTTGTGAAGTGCAGTGTGAAGCTGTTCCCTTTCATCCCTCTCTGCCTTCAACTGCTGGTTCAACTACATGCAATGGTTTAGTCATAGCCTCTACACACATTAGTAGCTACGAGTTACCCTTTGACATTGAGATAATTTCTTGTCCAGCTGTTCAGAGAGTGTTCTCTTTTCACTGTCAAGTGAAGACAGACTTTCCTCCATTTCCTTCACCTAATAATCTTCATCAATACTCTCACATGCGAGTATACTGAGAATAAACCTACTATATTGATGTGTGATTGTCTCTCTGCTGTTAGTTCTTCTTCATGCTTGATGAGTGACTGTTCCATCTCTTTGAGTCTTACCTGATATGTACCAACATCTTGCTGAATCCTCTTTAGGTGCTCAGAAAGGCTTTCTTTGTCCATTTGAAGTCCTGTGACAGTTTCTTGTGACTCGTGGAGCTGTCTAACAATGTCTGTCAGCTCTTTCTCTTTCTGTTTATTCTGGTGTTGAAGGGAAGTGCTCTGTTTGCGAAGTCGTTCTTGTTTTTGCTTTGCTGCTTTCTGACCCTGTTCTTGCATACTCAACTCTCGTTTTAGTTCTTCATTCATCTCCTGTGTCTCCCGCTGCTCTTCCATAAATTTCTGCAGAGTCTCGTGCATCTTGTTATTGGCCATTTCCTTTTCCTGTAATTCCTTCTGTATGCTGTGAACATGTTGAGATGATATCTCGACCTTTTCGTTAGCTTCGTCTAACTCAGTCTGCATACCAGCTGCCCTTTGCTGTACCCGAAACAGTTCTTGTTTCAAGTTGCTGTTCATTTTCTTTAGTTCTTCCATTTCTGCTGCTATTTCTGCGCTGGTGCTCTGTTCTGCTGCGAGTGCCTCATGCAACTCATTGCACTGCACTTTTAGCTGAGATACTGCCTCCTGGAGTGATCTCTCGTTCTTTCTCTCTTTCAGCTTCAAACTTTCCCTCAGACTGATATTTTCCTGGTTCAATTTTTTCTGTGTGGTTGACATGCTCTGGAGCCTGCCATTGAGCTTTTCTATTTCCCTCCGCATATCCTCTAACTGGCATTTAAGGCTACATAACAATATACACACCACCGGAACGTTACACACGCAATACAGAACTATGTATAGATGATTACTTACTTTTCATTGTCCTCCATAACAGATTTGGCTCTATGTAGGTAAGAGTATATTGTGTGTTTATGAGTAACTGTTTCATGAGTAGCATTATATACGACTTACAACTTCTCTGCTTCTATGTGCCTCTTCTCCTGTTGGTGATTACAAAATACGATGCAAGTGAGACACAATATCCCACCTAGTGGTATAGTGTTTGATACCTTAGCTTGGAGCAACTTTCTCTCATTCTCTATGCTCTCTTTTCTCCTCCTGCTATCCATCACAAGACGGACATTTTCGGCACGAATTTTTTCAATGGTCGACTGTTGTTGCTCTCTCTCACTCACTAGCTGCTCCACAGATGACTGAAGTGTGGCTGATTTCTTTGAGTTATTCAGAGACTGGTGGATTCCATGGTCCATCAGCAACCGAACTACTGCTTCATTTTCAGATAGGAATGCATCCCTTTCTGCTGTTACCTTCTCTACCATAGCTCTCAATGTTTTGTTCTCTGTACTCAAATCCTCGGTAAGCTGGTCTTTTTCAGTAGAAAGGGTTCGTATTTTACTTAAAACGGTATCAAAGTTTGCCATCTCCTCTTTTTGTTGTTTCTTTAGTGCTTGAGTCTGCAGAACATGTATATTCAAGAACACATCAACACACACACAACTGTTGAAGTAATTCTTGTAGACAAAAGCGTTGTGATACACTATATGGAAGAATGGAGGCAGCAAAGGTGACTTGCCTCTGCTACTTGAGCCTTCAGCGCATCTTCTGTCCTCTGCAGTTTGTCCCAGACGTGCAACAAGATCTTCTGTTCGTCAGCTAGTTCAAGCCCGTCTTCCGCTAAAGATGTTTTAATAACCTGCACCCTTTCATACTCCGTGGAGACCTGTAAATAATTAAATGATTTAGTGTGGAGGCGCTTTTGGCTGGAGCTTACCTCCATAGCTAGCTAGCTTAGGATAAGAAAGGGGGAGGGGCAGGTAAATTATGCGCGTTTATATGGGTGTGGTCAATTACGCTTACGTGTGGCGCAACGCATCCGGAACGGTAATCGTAAATCCCCGTATATTTCCGCCTACCTTTGAAAACAAAATGCAGGCGAAAAAGAAGCTTACCGGAGGAGAGTCAGAGTGATTCCCAAACTCCTTGAGCCGGTCGAGATGCAATGGCGGCACGGTCAAGTAGATGGCTTTTCCTGCCTCTGGCTATAATACTAATCCTTTACATCCGTAACCTGCTGGGACAGACTCACGGCGGAGGAAAAGTGGTGGAAGGTTAGTCGCTGAGAATTTGCGGCTACTTAGTAACTTGGTGCGCAGCTTGGAGCGTGTTTCAGTGTCGCTCTCCGAGTCTGTTTGGAGTTCTGGAGACGTCTTGCATAGTTTAGTAGACACGTTACGTGCGATAGAATTTGGGGCGTTGTTAGTGGAGATCGATACAGAGGCTTTTGCCCTTGAGCGTGTGTGTATGGGAGGATGCATGTACACTCGCCATAGGTTTATACATGTACATATGTACGTGTGAATGACCTAGCATAAAGGACTGTAAAATACTGTGTAATGTCACGTTCATTTTAAGAGCTGTAGATATGTGTATTTTATTTTATAGCTATTCAGTGTGTGTTTGTGTAAAGAATTTCCTCTCTTAGCAAACATAAGGGTGAAGATTGACACTCCTGGAGTACTAGCTTTGTTAGAGGTATGTGTTGGGATAGGGTGGGGAGTGTGTGTGTGTGTGTGTGTGTGTGTGTGTGTGTGTGTGTGTGTGTGTGTGTGTGTGTGTGTGTGTGTGTGTGTGTGTGTGTGTGTGTGTGTGGTGTGTGTGTGTGTTGTGTGTGTGTGAGAGAGAGAGAGAGAGAGAGGGGAGAGGGAGGGGAGAGGGAGAGGGAGGGAGGGAGGGAAGGAGGATGGGAGGGAGGGAGGGAGGGAGGGAGGGTGTGTACATGTGTGTGTCAATTCAGTCAACATACATGTACATGTATTACTACTGCTGCATGCTAAAAGCCAGTGTCGCGGTCCATGCCTACATACATCTGCATGTATTCCACTACCTTATATTGCTACATTCAGCAACAGTTACACACACTTTAAATAGTCACAAATACAGGACTTTAATAGCCGTGCTGAGACCTTTACACTGTGTACAACAGATTACACTTCATTCATTTCTTACTGATGTGTTATTGAGCACACTTTACAATAAGCTAATCTCATTACCTCTTAAGTCAAGTTACTATGATTTGCCCGGAATGTGACGTAGTGAAACTATATGTGCTCTGCTACAACTACTGTTATTGTATATAACTGCCCTTGGTATGCACATCCCTTTTTAAAACATCCTTAAAATCTGTAGAGATGAAAAATGGCGTCTAGATAGTACATGGAAAAAACACATGTACTTGTAGACAGGAATCTGATGCTGGGCGTGCTTGCTTGTTGTGTTGCAACCAAGATAAGATATGGGAGTGCAGCTGCCCCAGGACGGGTGTGATGATGATTATCTCTGTGAAGTACCTTTATTGTAGTGTGTGTTTGTGTTTGGTTGAGTGTTTGTGGTTTATTCACTATTTCCCCCCCCCCCCCCCCCTCTCTCTCTCTCTCTCCCATAGTCCAAATTGGATAGTTTCACATCTCCTATTGCTGTGGACAGCAAGTAAGTGACTGGAGGAAGTGGTTGCTTTATTTATATACAACTGCCACTAATTTATGTACTTCCTTCCCCCTCCCTCTCCCTCCCTCTCTCCCTCCCTCCCTCCCTCCCCCCCTCCCTCCCTCCCTCCCCCCCTCCCCTCTCCATCTCTCTCCCCTCTCCTTTCAGTGGTGAGCCAATTGAAGGTCGTCTTCCTTCTCCTGTTGTGGCTTCAGAACCACTTACCTTTGACCCTCCTAGCCTCGACTTTGAAGAGCAGTAAGTACCTCACACACACACACACACACACACACACACACACACACACACACACACACACACACACACACACACACACACACACACACGTTATTTAAAGTAACAGTATTAAGTATCCTCAAACTTCAATATTCTATCCTTCATATAACAAACCTTCTGTTTTTGTCAAATGCCATTTGATAACTATCTTAGTCATTTCATAAAGCATACAGTAACTATATACATGAGGAATTTAGTGGTGTTATGCATGTTGCATCATACAGTGACAGACATATCTCAGTGGTGTATGGTTGCTGTGCTAATGGGGTAAGGGTACATTCCTTAGAGTGCATGTAGACTAAGCCACTTCATTGTCCGGTGTGGGGTTTCTAATGACAGCCCTTCCTGATGTATTACCTATGTACTACACACACTCTGAAGCCTCGGTGAGTTTTCTGTGGTCGAATGTATACAACGTGAGAGTAGGAAGTGTTCTGTTTATGGAGGTACTCTCGGTTCAGTGAGAACAGTTCCAATACTGGAGTGGACTCCCTGCCATTGAATTATAAATCCACTTAAGGGAGATGCTCCTATTTATTTGTGGTTGACCTCAATGCCCGTTTACTCCTCTGTAAAACCTTTTGTGGTCTGGGTCTGTTCAAAGTTGTCTCTGACAAGCTGTCTTGGTTGTGATGGGCTAAACACTTCCCTCCCTCCCTCCCTCCCTCCCTCCCTCCCTCCCTCCCTCCCTCCCTCCCTCCCTCTCTTCCTCCCTCTCTCCTTCCCTCCCTCCCTCCCCCCTCCCTCTCTCCCTCCTTCCTTCCTTCCCTCCCTCCCTCCCTCCCTCCTTCCCTCCCTCCCTAGGAGTGTTGGTATGACGAAACTCATCACAGTCAAAGTACTCAACCCCAGCAAGACTCACAACCTTCACCTCAATTCCATCTCAGGCGAATCTCACGTCTTTCATCCCTCGTTCTTCAAGTCTAAAGTGAGTTTATAAAGTGCTGTGTTGATTCTGAAAGTTCAGTTTATGTTCCCAAGTGAGCGGTGAGATGGTTTTGAGTTGAAAATGATAATGTAATTGAGACCTGAAGACTATTAGAGAGGTGTCCTCATTTCAGAGGGTGGTATGTACAGACTTCAATGGAGTTGGGACCTAAAGATGTGTCCCTATTAGAGAGGTGTCCTCATTTCAGAGGGTGGTATGTACAGGCTTCAATGTAGTTGGCACCTACAGATGTGTCCCTATTAGAGAGGTGTCCTCATTTCAGAGGGTGGTATGTACAGACTTCAGTGTAGTTGGCACCTACAGATGTGTCCCTATTAGAGAGGTGTCCTCATTTACCCCAGGTTGTCAAGGCCGGAGGGAAAGAATGGACAACATTTGACGTAGTATTCCTCCCACGAGTCTCTGGTCCAATTCATGACACACTCTTCATTCACACATCTCATGGCACATTTGAATTCAAGGTACGTACACAAACCTATATGTGTATATATACACTAGCTAGCTTGAAGATTCAAGTTCTCAAGGTTGGGCATCTGGTGTCCTGCTCTAGTGTATGTGTGTTGCATGTCTTGTGTGGGTTGGTGAGGTGGGTCTCCTTTCTTAATTATTAGCTAGTGTGCTATACACATACTTTCCCATATACATCTATGTTCTGAGAAGGAACACATCCAAACCAGACTAGTGACAAAGCACTCGAACTTTACCACATCAAATTACCCCACAGCAACCACCATTTGTTACATGTACATTTTACATACTGACCTGAGTATGTACACCCTGTTATAGAGTCACTATGGAACTACACATGTACATATTAAGTTCTTTAAGTTGGCCCAGTACTGTAGCGTGTGTGCCAATTCCTCCAGCTGAGCAATTGTCTAGCCATATATAGAATTACAGCCAGTCTGTCTCTTCACAGCTCGTGTACTGCTCAACTTCTTATTGTACTCCAAAGACTGTTACTGTATTTCAGTGAAAGAGACTATACGAGTGTACCATTTGTAATAGGATGGCACTTTGTTTGGCCTCATTGTGCCTCTATTGAGCTGCAGTTGTGTGTGTGTGATATGTACTGCACGTAGCTACAATGTATGTGCACTAATCATGTACATCAATCTCGTGTTCATGTACACCACTATCTCCCAGACAGACTGACTAACCCACATATACAAGCAAACACCAAATGCCCAGCCTTGAAATCTGGGGTATATCAGTTCAATCTACATGTACATGCTAAGTTCGAGTTCACCAGTTCATCTGGTTTGTGATGCTTTGGTTGAGGTGCTTTGGTTGCTTTGTATTGTATATGTGATTCGAGCCCAGCCAGCTGAGTTGCCTCGGTAGCTCAGTTGGTAAGAGCGTCGCCTAGCAAGCGGACGGTTGTGGATTCGAGTCCCACCCGAGGCAGCTTTTTCTTTGAAAAATACTGCCTTGGGCGAGTTGTGTTGTGTTGCTTTGTCTTTCTGTTGTGCTGTGTTGCCTTGCCTTTCTTTCTAAGCATCTCATGGATGATTAAAAAAAGTCATGTACATGTACATCCAGTGTCCTGCTCCTGTGTTGTGTGGGTTGGTGAGGTGGGTCTCCTTTCTTCGTACACATGATTTTCAATGTACATGTGTATGTGGCTGTGTCTTGGTAGCCCAGCTTACTGTCTAATATATATCAATTTTTGGCAGGTACAAGGAGTTGGTGTCCCAAATCCGTTCCGAATGCGACCGTTACTTGGAGCCAGGATTCCTCTCAATGCTACCTACTCTCCCCTCATTACAATGTATAACCCCTTTGAGACTACATTACAGGTATTTATAACCCTTTTGAGACTACATTACAGGTAGCATGTATTCACAATAATCCTACCTTGTCTCTCCACTTGAAATCTGTACATGTACACTGGAACCTCTCTAATCCAGACAGCCTGTAGGTCACCTGATAACTGAGGTGTCCATTTCAAGGATTCTCCCAATTAGAGAGGTATACAGTGGAACCCCTCTAATCGGGACACCCTGAAACAAGGACACCTCGATAAACAGGGCACTTTTGTTGTCCCAAATGCCGTTTTTGTGTACAAATCAATCCGAGAAATCAGGACACCTCACTAATCAGGACATTTCCTTTCGTCACATGTATAGATAAGCTCCACTGAGTAACCAACATTAAGCACAGCAATGTAAATGCACTTCTGTTTATTTTTGGCTAAATGGCTCTAACTAAGACCACATAAAAATCATTTTCTTTTTTACTGGATATATTGTGCTTGTGGTCTGTGTGTGTTCAAACTTGTAGTTAGTGATTTGTGCAGATTCACCAATCTGTTGATTAGAATGTGATTGTTTAGTGTAATCCTTTATATTGCTTGGCTTCTGTGTGTCTTTTTAACTTTTGTGTTATATATTGTAAGGCTTTTAATTTTGGAGGGGGGTTGGTAATTTGGACTCTTTGATGTAAATTTCTTCAAAAAAGGATAGCTTTTGCTGGCACTCAAAACCACATTTGTGTGCGTTGATGTGAATCAGGACACTTCACTAATCGGGACACTTTTGTCCCATGGGTGTCCTGATAAGAGAGGTTTCACTGTATTGTTTTTTCGGTCTCTTGTGTTATGTGTCCTGTAGGTTACAGAGATGTATTCCAGTGGTGGTGATCTCCATTTAGAGTTACTTTCTGGTCAGCTGCAGGGGTCGAAATCTCTCTGGGTATGTCTCTGAAGATGTGTTCCTATTAGAGAGGTGTCCTCATTTCAGAGGGTGGTATGTACAAGCTTTAATGAAGTTGGGACCTGAAGATGTGTCCCTATTAGAGAGGTGTCCTCATTTCAGAGGGTGGTATGTACAGGCTTCAATGGAGTTGAGACCTGAAGATGTGTCCCTATTAGAGAGGTGTCCTCATTTCACAGTATATACATGTACCTATCACTCACTCACAGGAAATTAGACCATATGAAACCAAGCCGATTGCGAGGGCTAATTTCGTCGGACGAGCAGCAGTCAACCACACGTCCTTTATAAGAGTCAAGACTAGCTTGGAGCAGAATCCATCTATTATTTTGCCAGTGGAAGTGGAAGTTTCAGAGAATCACGGACTGTACCTCTCGAGGGAATTGCTGGATTTTGGGATATTAAAGTCTGGAGGTGAGAGGGAGGAAGAGAGGGAGGGAGAGGGAGGGGGGAGGGAGGGAGGAGGGAGGGAGGGAGGGAGGGAGATGTTTTCCAAGTGCAGTTGTCACTTTATCTCCATTTCCTTCTCACCAGAGACGAAATCACTTCCTCTCTTCGTGCTGAATACAGGACCACACACAGTCCACATCAAGGTATGGAAGTAGCCTGGGTTCTATAGACCCACTCATGTATGTGTTGCTATCATATACTGTGGAGATATATGTATACACAGTTGTACATATAGGAGAGCTGAGGGAGCTTTCTATTGTGCTGTGTTGGTACATGTATACATGAAATAATCAAACCAAGAGACTCACAAAGCAATACAACAAAACACAACCCAACTTACCCAAGACAGTTATTTTCCAAGAAACAACTGCCTCAGGCGGGACTCAAACCCGCAACATACTGCGTACTAGGCAGATGCTCTACCAACTGAGGTACCGAGGCAGCTCAGCTGGCTGGGGACGAATCACACATGCAAAGCAACACAACTCAAGGCAAAGCATCTCAACCTGCAGAACAGGCTAACTCAAACTTAGTATAGAGAAGAAGACCGGCAAATTAATCACCAAGACGCCAAACTTCAAACTAAGTAATATACATGAAATAATCAAACCAAGAGACTCACAAAGCAATACAACACAACACAACTCACTTGTACATGTACATGTGTATATCTCACGTGTACATGTATATCTGTGTTCAACTGTTGTGTGTTCCCTC
>OZ019954.1:5219475-5286975 GCA_963970385.1 Theonella swinhoei | reverse complement strand
CACTCAATTCTCCCTTCCTATTCTAGCATCTCTCATTCTCTCATACTCCCATTCCCCATTCTTTATTCCCATTCCTCTGTTTACATTCCCATTCTTCATTCCCATTCTTCTGTGTTTACATTCCCATTCTTCATTCCCATTCTTCTATGTTTACATTTCCATTCTTCATTCCCATTCTTCTATGTTTACATTCCCGTTTTTCCCAGTTCTATGTTGAACCCGACATGGTAGGTGTGTTCAGAGTGAATGTAACTAATCCAAAGAAACTCGGCACCTTCACTGGAGAAATATTAATACACACCTCATTTGATAGGGTAATGATGTAATGATGATGTAATGATGATATAATGATGATGTAATTTGTACATGTAGTTTACATTTAGAGCACATTTGGTGCACATTTTGTGAGAGTAAATATGATGTAATGGTGATGTAATTTGATTCAGGTGCTTCGAGTACCAGTGTATTACAAGACTGCAGTTGGTAGTGTGAAGATTATTCCAGATAAAAATATCTTTGAACCAAACTTCCCAGTAAGTTGTGTGGAGGATGCCATAGATAAGAGGGCGGATATCACCTCTTGCTTTCTTCCCCTCCTCCCTCCATCCTCCCCCCTCTCTCCTCTCTCTCTCTCTCTACTCCCCCTTCCCCTCTCCATCTCTCTCCCTCTCTCTCCCTCCCCCTACCTCTCTCCCTAACAGTACGGTATTCAAAAGCTCCCCCTGTTGGCCAAAAGCTACTACCCTCAAACATTAGATATAAGAGAAGTACATGTTGACCCACCGGACGACAGATTTTACTTCATTACAGAGAGGACGGAGAGAATACCACATCTGAAACCACAGTCACTGACAGAGGTAATATGAATGTAGGGTCAATCCAAGGACCCTCTCTTTTATCTTCTGTCTCTCTCTCTTCCTCCCTCCCTTTCTTCTCCCTCCTTCACTCTCTCCCTTTTCCCTTCCTCTCCTTTTCTCTTTCCTACCTTCTCCCTCTCCCTTTCATTCCTCTCTCATCTCTCTCCTTCACTCTCTCCCTCACCTTTTCCCTCCCTCCATCTCATCCTTCTCCCTCCCTCTCTCCCTCAACTCTTCCGTCCCTCCCTTCTCCCTCCCTCTCTCCTTCCCTCTCTCTCTCTCCTCCCTCTCCCCCACAGCTGGGCAAGCTAGTGTTTGACCCACTACGTGGTGACTCCAACTCCATCTACCTCGGTACAAGCAAAACCTGGTCTGTCGCAAAGTATGGCAATCAACTCGATGCGAAGGCTGATCGCAAGGAATTTAGCATGTTGTGGGATGTATGGAGCAGCCTTCAGGATGATGCGCTTACACAGTAAGCTAAAAAAACAAGCTAGAAACAACAATGTCTATGTATTGATACACTTCGTTTGTTTTCAACCAGGTTTAACTTCAGTTTTGTTATCTCTACTGAAATTGACACTACAATCCCCGTACCAGCCGAGGCCTCGCTGATATGGCCCACCCTCTACCCACAGAAACAGCTGCAGTTCCCTACCACATCCATTGGAAACACTTCGGTAAGAACCCAGCCATGCACCAAGAGGGGTCTACTCCACCTGTATAATTCAGACTACCACAGGGCTGGAGCAGCTCCACGAAGGGTGGTAGGGCAACTGCACTGCAGTGCGGGCTAAAGGACGCGCCGCGCGCGCACGTGTTTACCACACAAAGGGCCGCGGCTTACGAAGCGGACTCCGAACTAGGCTACACCGCATACCTGTAAGTTGGCGGGCTTACTTGGCGTGACTGCAAACCCAGCTAGCCTACTTCACTATCTCAGATAAAATCATAGCACGCGTCATTTCCTGTATGGATCACCAAAAAGTGGTAGGGCAAATGCCCTACCTGCCCCACCGTCTCCGCCGGCCCTGCACCAGTAGTGTTAACATTTACACCTAGTTTACTTTCGCCCCCAGGAGAGCATCCAGTCAAAATGTCGGCAAAATGTTGTTCCTTTAAGTTAGTGTATAGAACCCTGAGTCTTCTCTTATGGCTCTCCTATTTAAGATTCAATTTCAAAAAACATTACCCAAATACTGTTTTTGAAATCATGTCATTTTATCAGTACACTTCCTCTTTCTATGGAAGGGTATACAGTGTACTGTACGCCAATATTTACTAGTATCAACACCCCTCCACCCCAGGTTCAAACTCTGAAGCTCGCCAACCCATCTCGCCATCCAATAGTCGTCCAACCCGTATTGTTACACTACTACCCTCAGCAAAAGAAAATCAACGAGATCCTGTACGAGATTGGCTCCATTGAAAGTATAGATTTCACTAGATCGGAATCATCGTTTAGTCTCGACCCAGATCATTGGGGATCTGAAACAACTCTACCAAGTCACACCCTATCCCCTGGTAGTGAAATAGAATTGAAAGTGAAATTCACAGCTCATGATAGTCGGTTGAGTAGTTCTCTCCTCATCTTACGAAACAATTTGACAGCATTAGAGTATGTAGTTGTACAAGGGAAGGGACTGGAGGGACAGTTTAATATTGATGGAGTTCATCCGGACACGACCTCGCTATTGTTTCAATTCACACCCTCGGACCTGGAGAAGTGTACAGGTGAGTAGTGTGTGTGTGTGTGTGTGTGTGTGTGTGTGTGTGTGTGTGTGTGTGTGTGTGTGTGTGTGTGTGTGTGTGTGTGTGTGTGTGTGTGTGTGTGTGTGTGTGTGTGTGTGTGTGTGTGTAGAGGGGGGGGGGGGGGGAGAAGGGAGGGCGAGAGCGAGGTACGGCACAAAAGTATGTGTACATGTCCAATGTCATAGGTTTAATCCCACCTGAGGCAGCTCAAAAAAATGACTGTCTTGGGTGAGTTGCATTGTGTTGTGTTGTATTGCCTTGTGAGTCTGGCTTGTGAGTCTGGCGGTCTGATTATTTCATGAATAAGTGAATAGCTATTAAACACACACTATCTCATCCACACAGAAGGCAGTGTGCTATCAGATCCTCTCAAGCTAACCAAAGTATTTCGTATGCACAACGCTGGTCCCTCCCCAATGAAGATCAAGCACATTGGACTGGGAGAGGGCAGAGCTTGTGAAGGAAATGGATTCATCCTCTCCAACTGCGGCAAAGAGATTGTTATTCTGAGCAACAAGACGAAGAAACTGGAGCTATCGTATGTACCCTGTACTCTAGTATTTAGGAGAGAAAGGGTTAAGTCAACCTGATTAAGAAGGGAACCGCTCTACTTGCCTGCTTAACTCCATGGGTTACTTCTCTCTCTGCAGACTTATTCCCGACTTCACTCTCTCTCGTGTTGAGAACACTCTCACCATTGAGACGGCCAATGGACTCCCTATGACATTCCCCCTGGCTGTGCTCATCCCACACAATATGTTAGCTTCATGCTATGCAGTACAACCTCATCCACTGTGGGAAGAGAGACTGTGTTTTTTCAGCACTCCTGTCTGGCTTGCCATACTGTTTTGTGTCACAATGGTAGCTCTTGTTCAAACTAATTGTGGTATAATATCGCCCGGTAATGATGGGGGTTTACCCACTGTTCAACCGACTGGAGGGACCTATTTTGATTTTGGAGACATCACGAAGGTTTTGCATAACACACTACTTGAGAAACTAGAAAGCCTGAAGAAAGGGTAAGGTTTAAATAATCCATACTAGAAACTGTGTTTAATTGGGTTCCCTCCCTCCCTTCTTCCCTCCTTCCTTGCTTTTTTCCTTTTCCCCTCCCCTCCCTCCCTCCCTCCCTCCTTCCTTCCCTCTCTCCCTCCCTTCCTCCCTCCCTTCCTCCTTCCCTCTCTCCCTCCCTCCCTTCATCTCATACCTTACCCTCCACTCTCTCACCTTCCTTTCTCCCCCTCTTTCCCCATCACCCTCTCATTTGATATTAGTGTGAATGCTGCACAGGCACAAGACCAGACTAGAAAACCTCCCGATAAACATCCAACACACAAGCATCAGAAACCCTCCCCACCCCAACCTCCGACACCACTCCATCCTTCACCCTCTACCACAACAGGCAGCAAACCAAGAGACACAGAGAACACTTCAGAGGTGAGAAGAAGATCGACACAAGAGCAACAGTTGGACACACGAGTCACCGGAAAAATGGAAGATGGAAGTACGAAGGATACCAAAAGATTAGACTCAGGAACGATATTGTCACAAGGATCGAGCAGAAAGTCGGAACGGAATCGATACACTATGGAATCAGTTAATAAACCAGTAGAAGAGGTCGTGAAACCTGGTGTGTGTAGCCAACCTCAGCATCACATTACAACATCGGGGTCTTTGATTGCTAGCGATGGGGGTGATGGATCGAAGACACATACTTCACATGGAACCACATCAAAATCGACATTTTCTGACCACCATCCACCAGTTATGACTACCGATCAGGAAACAGGGATGAGGAAGTTTGTCGAACAACCATCTCCAACAGAACAAGGTCCTATTGTACAGGAATCCACCTCTAAATCAAAGAAACCAACAAAACTCTCTGTTGCTTCTTCTGAGTCATACTCGTCCATCCCTTCCACGCCCACCGAGGGAAGATCGACCACATCGTCATCTTCCTCTTCTGCTGCACCCACGCCCGTTCAACAGAGAAAGGAGCACGAGAAAAAGGGTAAAGGATTGAGGAAATCTAGCACCAATAAATTGCAGAAAGCATCGCCAGTCTTGAACAGCAGCACTGCTAAGCAGACACACCGTGGAGGAGCTTCAGTACAGCCAACACTGCAACAAGCTTCTCCACCATCGCCCCAAGTGGTGAAAGAACACTTGGAGAGGAAGGAATCAGAGAGCAGCCTGCGGTCTATGGACAGCGAATCCACTTCGTCAACTTCGGACAAATCCGAGAAGGAGGAGAATGCTACTTCTCCGGGAGAAAATCCCGAAATTGACTCCAACCCTCCACTTGCCAAGGAGCCTGGTACAGGACAGACCATCCCTCTCCTGTTAGCACAGGAAGAGTTTCTCCTTCAAAAGGCAAAACTCTCACCTCCTGAGTCAGTTGCAGCTACTTCACTTCTGGAAGACGGTGAAGGGAAGAGGGAGGAGGGAGAGAAGGATGGTGTGGTGCATGTACATGTACAAGAGAGAGAGGTGGAGAAAAAAGAGAAGCTCCCTTTGCTACCAACTCCTCGGCCGAGAAGCAAGAAGAAGCTGAGACAACAGCAGAGGAAAGAAGACAAGTTGCGCAGGAAGGAGCGAGAAAGAGAGAAGGTGAGAGAGAGGGAAGAGGGGGAGAAGCGAAAGGAACAGAATGTTGAGTCTGAGATGAAACAGACAGCAGAGTCACCAGAACTGCAACTTACTTCCCCTCTTGAGGAGACTACTGAGAATATGAATATGGCACCATCCAGTGTTGCAGAGGAACGTAAACCCTCTAAGGTGGTGGCGACATCACCCAAGAAAGCCAAAAAGGTTGAGTTAAAGACTCACTCCAAATCAGCCAAACTGCCATCCCGTTCCAGGACAGCACCAGCACATGTCACAGTCCCACCCACTCCCCCTCCTCTGAGCATTTCCCCATCACTTCCTGCTCAACCACCCCACCAAGACGAGCCCGAGGAACGAAGCGATAGCCCCGAAGTGGAACAGCTCGCACAGACATGGCCTGCAACAGAGCTGGAGGATTTCAAAGAAAGCCCTGAATCCTTGAGCCCAAGTAGCCAACCTGAGTTGACCTTTTCGCGAGAAAACTCCGAAGATGGAAGCAGTGTAACAGATCAGTCAGACAGTGTCCTGCAATCTTCACACCCCATGGAAGCAATTCCCATGTCTGCTCTACGTGCGATGAGGGCCAAAGGCTCAAAGCAACGCAAAGTAGAAGAGGAAGGTTCTGGAGCTCCTACTACATCACCCAAAAAGAACATTACAACAGCTCGAAGGACGAAAGAAGTGGAGAAAACAAGTACTCGATCAACTGATAAGTCATCCACATCAAATCAATCACACACTCTACAAGTGGAACCAAGAAAGAAGAAATACCTTTCTGCAGATGATACTTCAACAACCGATAGCACTCCTTCCCCAGAGCCCACCAAGGTCATAGAAAACGAACTTCTAATCAAGTCTAAATCTCCTCACGAGATTGCTGCTAAACTCCTGTCTAAAAATCCAGCCATCAAGAAACGAAAGGTCAAGACTGATCCTGAACAGGAAGGCAGTGACGAAGGGGATGATATGAAATATGAAAAACACATGAGTGAAGATGAACCATCTGGCAAAGTACTCTGGGCTGCTGACGGAGATAAGCATCAGATGGGACTTATGCGGCATTACAAAGCACCCACGACATTGTCACTTGATGCTGAGCCATTTTACCCATCATCGGATTACGTCCCTCGTGTCAAACCATACAAGAAGTACCATCATCCTGACACTCCATACGCACATGGCTCTCATCTCAGTATTCCGTCAGGATTCTCATCCTCCTCCCCTGCAGAAGAGAGTGGAGTGTACTTCGAGAGAAAGTCTAGGGTTCGAGAAATCCGGCCCCCGCATCATTTATCTCTCCGCTCCACACAGCTCCGTCATCATGGGAATACCCTTACCCCTTCTCCTCCACCCTATGTCATGTCAACTGATACGTACTATTCCGAGAGACACGGCGGGATTGAACCAAGCGAGTTGAGTCGGTATCCTCACATTTCACCCGATGTCTCTCCCTATGACATTCAACATGATGAATTCTACTCCCCATCTGTGAGTGGACGTCATATTGGAGTTGAGGGACTTCCTGGTCCACGAAGTCGCATGTCGAGAAGTAGTACTCTCTACGATGACCAACTGTATAGCTCTCCTCAACAGCACGAGGCGGCAGTATACGCAGCAGCTCAGAGACGCGAACGTCATGGCCACTTGTCCTCGACTGGCTCGCTCTGGGATCAACATCAACTCATGCAGGACGAGGAGGCCGCACTCCTGAGACGACAACAACAACTCATACTTGCACGTAAGCTACGTGAAGAACAACTGGTCAAGATGCATGCCCGTCGCTCTGCTGAAACCCTGTCAACCCTCAACTACCCTCAACCCCACTTAGCTCGTAGCACAGTCTACCCTGATGCTACGTCTCCCTGGGAGGAGGACGCATACTTATCTGCACATCAAGTTGATGACACGTTCCTGACTGAGCCCATGCATCCTCATGCGATTCGCCAACCACGACAGCAGCTTTTACAGGAGCACATGAGCCAAATGGCTTCGTATCCTCGTCGCCGTCGGTACAGCAGTGATAACGAGGTGGGCGGGGAGTTTCTTCCCGACCTCCTCCAAACCCCTTCCTCCCCTGGGCCTATCTCGTCGTCGACGGGACTCAACAAGGCACCAGGAACTGCCTTCTCTGGCATGGCGCAGGCCAGGGCTGCAGCTGTGTCTGGTCGAGAACACGACATTTTGTCTGACAATAGATCAGAGGTAAGACGTGTCTTCATGGTTGAGGTACATGTATATATACCAGACTATATTTCATATTGATACAATGGGGCCACTATATAGAGTAAACTCCTCTAATTAGGACCAATCAGGACCTCTAAATGAGGGTACCTTGATAAAAGGACACCTCTTCCTTACCTTGTTAGTGTACTCTTCAACACGTCACTATTCAGGACATCTATTATTAAGAATGCTTTTCACTTGTACTTTGTTTTTCAGAACAAAAGAGATTCGACGTGGCCCAATGCTACGTGGTCTCTCGACTCTCCATTCAACTCCTCATCAGACAGGGGAGGGGCTACTTCCAAACACGTTGTGGGTTTCCCCGGTCGAGATCAACATCACAGTGTCTCCTCCGAGAGGCAATCTGGAGGCCCCCAGTCATCATTTTTAGAAAACACTTACGACCTATTCAGAGACAAGAGTATCTGGGGGATAGGTACTGAGACCCCCTCAGCTAATATTCTCCCCTGGGCCCAGTTGAAATCCACCGAACTGCCTCCAACTGATCCCAAGTGATGCAGTATATACAATTCCACGAAAAAACAGCATATAAAAAGCATTCTTAATTTTTCAGACCCCGCACTGGATATGGACTTTGGTTTTTGGACGTCGATTTTGACTTACATACGATCGGTTTACTTATTAGCATATGGTAGAGATAATTGCATTATCCGGCAACGAAATAGAGCAAACCACAAGCAGAAACTAGTCCCAGAATGACTGATCTACTAGCTCTTTTTATGTAGTTCATCCATAGCACACTGATACACCAGATCTGGTGCATTAGAGTCATGTATTATTATGTGCAGTGACGGACTATACAATATGCCTTAGTTGGTTGTATAGCACTAACATATGTTGAATGGTACACTGTATGCAATAATACCAGACAGTGGTGATTTGTAAGTGTATGATTGAAATGAAGATGAGAAGAAATTTATGGTTTTAAGTATGTATGTAGGCTTGGTTTTGATCTCTAATCAGGACCCAGCCTGTGTTATGTATCATGCATGAGTATTTTTATGTCTGCATGCATTCCATGGGGAGTGAAAAAGGAAAGAGGGAGGGGGAATGATCAATCTCTCAGGTGCCTTGCAAAGGGTTGGCAGCCACAAGCTGAGGCAGAACAACCTTAATACCTGAGGTAGAACTACTTTGAGACGAGTCAGCACAGAATAGCCTGGAGACATACAGGATACAACACAATCCTGTATGAGCAGAAATATATACTAATGAAAGATGCTTGCACATGGACTTATAATTATGCATTTTTTCTCGGTACTATCAATACATCTACATGAATGTGCAATTCTATATTAATACATAGTGAGATCAGGGGATATTCATGTTAAAGTAAATGAGAACAGTATCTTATTGGAGACTGCCAATCTCAACTGAGTCTAGGACCATAGATCCACACCATCCTCCCACTACAAGAAGACAGTCTTCAGGGAGGACAGCTGCCAGGCAACCACAACGTTTGTTCTTCATCTCTGACACAACCTGCCATGAGTCAGTGTGGGTGTCATAGCAATGAATGTCAGCAGTGTCTCTTCCTGAGTCATCTCTCCCACCAATAGCCAGCAGGTGGCCACCGAGTGTGATGAGAGTAGACTGAGTGACTGGTAGATCTCGAACATGACGCCACACTCCTGTCTTATCAGCTAAGGATAGAGTACGTAGTCCAGCTGCTAGTGATGGAGGTGAGAGGAGGTCAGTGACAGAGCAGGTCAGGACTGACTTGGAAGATTGACCTAATCCAACATACCCTCCAGCCAAGTAGAGCTGGTCTCCACAGATAGTTCCAGATATCCCTCCAAATGGGTGTGGCAAGTGGCTAGCTGTAGTCCACTGTTTAGTGGAAATATCCATCACCTCTACAGTGGTGAGATTCTCTCTTTTTGCACACCCTCCAGCAACTATGAGAGTCTGGTGTGTAGTGACTGAGACAGTAAAACCACGTAGTGTGGGCATTGGAGGGAAGATTTGAGACCACTGCCTCCTTCCTACTCTTTCAGTCAGACTGACGAGAGAGTTGGTGTACTGAGAATATTTACTACCACCAACAGTAGTGAGAATACCATCAATAACTGCAAGACTGGGATTATAGTATTCAGTATCAGGTAGAGTGGACCACTGCAGGTCCTGTGAGGTGATCTGGCAGGAGTAGATCTTGAGTGAGTCACTACGATGCTTAATGTACACAATGTTCCCATCCACTACTGTTGATCCTCTGATCATTCTCGCTGGTGCCTTCTTCCCATCCTTCCACCTCAGTTTACTAATGTCCTTTTCAGCTACTGTGGCTGTAGCAGTCTTGCCCATCTTCCCTGAGGTAGGTTGGTTCTGAGCTGATATAGTCTGCTGGAGGTCTCTAATTACTCTGTCCTTCTCCACCAATGTCTTCTGGAACTGAGCCACTAGCTGTTCACTAGTTTGAATGGTACGATCTTTCTCCTGTAGATCTCTCTCCTTCTCTTGGACTGTACTCTGTAACTGAAGTACTTCTCTTGTCTTTGCCTCAGTCAACACTCGCTGGCTCTGAAGCTGTGCTTGAAGCTGAGCAACTACTTCCTCTTTCTGCCGCATTTCTTCCTGGTGGGTGTGCTGAAGGTTTTGTATCTGACTCCTCAGGCTCTCTACTTCTCCCTCTCCCTCCATGCCAGTCTGTGCCTGCTGCAAGCTCTGGGTGTAGGCAGGTGCTTGCTTCAGTCCAGACAGTGTGCTGTTCAGCCGCTGTGCCAAAGGACGCTCTTCCTCCTTACTTTTGAGGCAAGTGATAGCAATGGCTTTCAGGGGGTGCAATCATTCGGAGGTGGGAACTGCGTCTCTCTGTCTCAGGAGCAGGCACTCTGGCATCAGGATAGCCAGGTACATGTATGAACCTAAACCTTGGACCAGGGTTAGGGAACTGCCTGGTCATGATCTGGACTAGAAGAACACCAAATGAGAACACGTCCAGTTTGTGTGTGTAGGACGGTGGCTCCTCCAGAGCCTCTGGGGACATGTACTGTACATTCCCTGGACACAGGGTCATGGGAGTCGTGCGAGGGTTGACACTGGCAAGTTTGGACATGCCAAAATCAGTGACTTTAGCACAAACCCCTGCAATCATAAGCACGTTATTACCTGTGAGGTCTCTGTGAGTGATATTGTTGAGGTGTAGGTAGACCAGAGCCAGTGCTATGTCGTGGGCAATGTTGACCTGAATGTGGTAGGGTATTGGTTGAGGGGAACGCTCCAGGAAACGACAGAGGCTCTCGTCACACAGTTCCATGAGAAGAACGGGGAGACGAGTCTCTGGGTCTCGATAAGTACCAAGGTACTGGACCACATTGGGGTGGCGGGCTGAGCTGAGGAGACGACATTCTTCTTCAAACCTTTGCAGATAGGAGACTGTTCCGGGGTCCCGTAGGTCAAAGAGTGTGGGGTGCATGATCTTAGCAGCACAAGGGAGCCCATCACACCTGGCCTTACACACCCCTCCATAGGAGCCAGTACCTAATGTGTCTTCTTTGAAAAGCTCCACATTATGGAAACCAAACTGGTAGTGTTGGACAGCCATTTCAACTCTCTATCTCTATCTCTCTGAAAAGAAATATTTACCTCTGTGATTAGTTTGATAGCGAGAAACAACAGCTGTCTTATTAACTTACTGGTTGTTGATAGGAGGCAATGACAGACACTCCACTAGGACTAGATTCAGTCACAATCTACAGCTCTATAGAACAGCAAGTCTCAAAGGAAAATATGGTGTGATTTTCTGTGGGGCAAGTACCCTATTTCCATATTCATCTGTAATTACATGCACATGTACGTGTAGTGTCTGGCTATATACACAATAGTGTACTAGACAGTAGTACTCACTCTTCAAAAGGAGCTATAATTAACTCTCTCTCCTTAACCCTGTTGATCCTCCCTTGATTTCTGCTACTATAGCAGTATACATACAGTCCTGCTATGCACCATTTATCACCTACTGCTAGGCAGCTAGGGACATATCCACCAATCCAGTTTCAACCTGACCAGCATCTTTAGCCACACACCCCATGTCACAGCAACACATGCATGTATATACACATCCTTGCATTGCTGCTCACAATCTTTCTCTGCCCCTTTTCTAAGTACCTACATTTATGACTTCTCTAAATGCAAATAGGAAGCTAGTTTCGATATAAATGGCATCCCATAGTGGAATAGCCTGGGGCATACAGAACATTAACACAATCATGAGAAAGAGCAGAAATGTAATTACTTTACTTACATACACTATCAATATACCCATAGCTACATGTGTATATGCAAGCCTATCTTTATACATAGTAGGACATTCAAGTTTGAGTGAAAGGAGAAGTAGTGTGTGCTTTTTGGAGTCATGTATTATTATGTGCAGTGACGGACTATACAATATGCCTTAGTTGGTTGTATAGCACAAACGTATGTTGAATGGTACACTGTATGCAATAATACCAGACAGTGGTGATTTGTAAGTGTATGATTGAAATGAAGATGAGAAGAAATTTATGGTTTTAAGTACATGTAGGTAATCATCAAAGCAACCTCTAATTATAGGGCACCCTAGGCCTGTATACATGTATAGGGAGGGAAAAGGAAAATTTGATAATGACTGAGTGATCTCTCAGGTACCCCACGTACCTTAATTGTATAGCAAATGGGTTGGCAGGCACAAGCTGCTCTTTTTGATTATACCCCCCATGCTCTATAGTCCATGGTTCAACTATATTACACCTGAGGCAGAACTGCCTCAAGACAAGTCAGTAGAATAGCCTGGAGACATACAATCCTGTATGAGAAGAAATACTGTGCCTTTCACATATACTTGACTTGGTACTATCAATAGCATATACATGTGCAATCCTATCTTCATACATAGTGGGATATGGTAAAATGAGTCTTATTGGAGCTTGAGACTGCCAATCTCAACTGAATCTGTGGACATATAGCCACACTTTCCTCCTACTACAAGAAGACAGTCTTCAGGGAGGACAGCTGCCAGGCAAACACGACGTTTGTTCTTCATTTTTGACACAACCTGCCATGAGTCAGTGTGGGTGTCATAGCAATGAACATCAGCAGTGTATCTTCTCGAGTCAACTTCCCCACCAATAGCCAGGAGGTGGCCACCGAGTGTGATGAGAGTAGACTGAGTGACTGGTAGATCTCGAGCATGGCGCCACACTCCTGTCTTATCAGCTAGGGAGAGAGTACGTAGTCCAGCTACTAATGATGGAGGTGAGAGGAGGTCAGTGACAGAGCAGGTCAGGACTGACTTGGAAAGTTCACCAAATCCAACACACCCTCCACCCAAGTAGAGCTGGTCTCCACAGATAGTTCCAGATATCCATCCAAATGGGTGTGGCAAGTGGCTAGCTGTAGTCCACTGTTTAGTGGGAATGTCCATCACCTCTACAATGTCGAGATTTTTACTTTCTGCCAACCCTCCAGCAACTATGAGGGTCTGTTGTGTAGTGACTGAGACAGTTTGACTACGTGGTGTGGGCATGACAGTGAAGATTTGAGACCACTGCCTCCTTCCTCCTCTTCCAGTCAGACTGAGGAGAGAGTTAGTGTATTGAGAATCTCGATAACCACCAACAGTAGTGAGAATACCATCAATGACTGCAAGACTGAAATTATAGTATTCAGTATCAGGTAGAGTGGACCACTGCAGGTCCTGTGAGGTGAACTGGCAGGAGTAGATCTTGAGTGAGCTAATAGAAATCATGTACACAGTGTTCCCATCCACTACTGCTGATCCTCTCCGCATTGTGTCTGGTGCCTTCTTCCCATCCTTCCACTTCAGTTTACTAACGTCCTTTTGAGCTACTGTGGCTGTAGCAGTCTTGCCCATCTTCCCAGAGGCAGGTTGTTTCTGAGCTGATATGGTCTGCTGGAGGTCACTAATTACTCTGTCCTTCTCCACCAGTGTCTGCTGGAACTGAGCCACTAGCAGTTCACTAGTTTGAATGGCACGATCTTTCTCCTGTAGCTCTCTCTCCTTCTCTTGGACTGTATTCTGTAACTGAAGTACTTCTCTTGTCTTTGCCTCAGTCAACACTCGCTGGCCCTGTACCTGTACTTGAAGCTGTTCAACTTCTCTTTGCTTTTGCTGCATTTCTTCCTGGTGGGTGTGGGTTTGCTGCTGAAGGTCTTGTATCTGACTTCTTAGGCTCTCTACTTCTCCCTCTCCCTCCATGTCAGTCTGTGCCTGCTGCAAGCTCTGGGTGTAGGTAGGTTTTTGCTTCAGCCCAGACAGTGTGCTGTTCAGCCACTGTGCTGATGGGCGCTCTTCCTCCTTACTCTTGAGGCAAGTGATAGCGATGGCTTTCAGGGGGTGAGTATCTTCAATCATTCGGAGGTGGGAACTGCGTCGCTCTGTCTCGGGAGCAGGCACTCTGGCATCAGGATAGCCAGGTACATGTATGAACTTAAACCTTGGACCAGGGTTAGGGAACTGCCTGGTCATGATCTGGACTAGAAGAACACCAAATGAGAACACGTCCAGTTTGTGTGTGTAGGACGGTGGCTCCTCCAGAGCCTCTGGGGACATGTACTGTACATTCCCTGGACACAGGGTCAAGGGGGTCATGCGAGGGTTGACACTGGCAAGTTTAGACATGCCAAAATCGGTTACTTTACCACGGACCCCTGCAATCATAAGCACATTATTAGCTGTGAGGTCTCTGTGAGTGATATTGTTGAGGTGTAGGTAGACCAAAGCCAGTGCTATGTCGTGGGCAATGTTGACCTGAATGTGGTAGGGTATTGGTCGAGGGGAACGCTCCAGGAAGCGAGAGAGGCTCTCGTCACACAGTTCCATGAGAAGAACGGGGAGACGAGTCTCTGGGTCTCGATAGGTACCGAGGTACTGGACCACATTGGGGTGACGGGCTGAGCTGAGGAGACGACATTCTTCTTCAAACCTTTGCAGGTAGGAGACTGTTCCGGGGTCCCGTAGGTCAAAGAGTGTGGGGTGCATGATCTTAGCAGCACAAGGGAGCCCATCACACCTGGCCTTACACACCCCTCCATAGGAGCCAGTACCTAGTGTGTCTTCCTTGAAAAGCTCCACATTACGGAAACCAAACTGGTAGTGCTGGACAGCCATTTCAACACACACACAATCTCTGGAAAGAAATACATACCTCTGTGATTAGTGTGATAGTGAGAAAGAACAGCTGTCTTATTAACTTACTGGTTGTTGATAGGAGGCAATGACAGACACTCCACTAGGACTAGATTCAGTCACAATCTACTGCTCTATAGAACACCAAATACAGCAAGTCTCCAAGAGCAGATTTTAAAATATGGTGTGATTATTTTTGGGGGTGGTACCCTATTTCAATATTCATCTGTTGTATTTGCAGCTGTAATTACATGCACATGTGTCTGGCTATATACACAATTGTGTACTAGACAGTAGTACTCACTCTTCAAAAGGAGATGTAATTAACTCTCTCTCTCCTTAACCCTGTTGATCCTCCTTTGAGAGTGTACATGCTCTGAAATTATACACAGTAGCCCATGACAGTCCCACTATGCGGCCCCATTTATCTCCTACTACTAGGCAGGGCTGTATCTGCCAGTCCTGTTTCAACCTGATCAATATCTTTAGCCACACCTACCCATGTCACAGCAACACATGCATGTACATACACATCCTTGCATTGCTGTTCACAATCCTTCTCTGCCCCTTATAAGTACCTACATTTATGATTTCTATAGATGCATAATGGAATAGCCTGAACATTATGAGCAGAATTGCTAATGATAGCCTTACTTGTCTTACAACATATGGATAGCTTACATGTATTATATGCAATAGTAATAAGACATATTCAAGTTTGAGAACTAGTGTGTACGTGTTGGAGTCATGTATTATTATGTGCAGTGACGGACTATACAATATGCCTTAGTTGGTTGTATAGCACTAACATATGTTGAATGGTACACTGTATGCAATAATACCAGACAGTGGTGATTTGTAAGTGTATGATTGAAATGAAGATGAGAAGAAATTTATGGTTTTAAGTACATGAGACATAATATTTGGTTTCAATGTCAAAAAGCCTCTAATCAGGACACCTTCTATTTACATACTTATTTTGATTATGTCTGTATTCCAATACTATGGAGAGAGAAAGGAAAGAGGGAAGGGGGGGGGGGGGTGGGGGGGGAGATCTGCTTTGTATAGTGGCAAGGGTTGGCATCCACAAGCTGTTCTTTTTCCGCAATAGAAATGCCTTGAGACAAGTCTAAACACGTAGTGGGTTTCCCCGGTCGAGATCAACATCACCTCCGAGAGGCAATCTGGAGGCCCCCAGTCATCATTTTTAGAGAACACTTACGACCTATTCAGAGACAAGAGTATCTGTGGGGATAGGAACTGAGACCCCTTCAGCTAATATTCTCCCGTGGGCCCAGTTGAAATCCACCGAACTGCCTCCAACTGATCCCAAGTGATGCAGTATATACAATTCCACGAAAAAAACAGCATATAAAAAGCATTCTTAATTTTTCTGACCCTGCACTGGATATGGACATTGGTTTTGGACGTCGATTTTGACTTACATACAATCGGTTTACTTATTAGCATATGGTAGAGATAATTGCATTATCCGGCAACGAAATAGAGCAAACCACAAGCAGAAACTAGTCCCAGAATGACTGATCTACTAGCTCTTTTTATGTAGTTCATCCATAGCACACTGATACACCAGATCTGGTGCATTAGAGTCATGTATTATTATGTGCAGTGACGGACTATACAATATGCCCTAGTTGGTTGTATAGCACTAACATATGTTGAATGGTACACTGTATGCAATAATACCAGACAGTGGTGATTTGTAAGTGTATGATTGAAATGAAGATGAGAAGAAATTATGGTTTTAAGTATATGTAGGTAGATATAATGTTGGTTTCAGCATCCAAAAAAAACTCTAATTATAGGACACCCTAGGCCTGTATACAGAGGGAGGGAAAAGGAAATATTTGAGTGAGTGATCTCATAGGTGCCATGTATATAGTAAAAGGGTTGCATGTCAGACACAGACTGCTCTTTCTGATTTCAACTATATTACACCTGAGGCAGAGCTGCCTTCAGTAGAATAGCCTGGAGACATACTCACAATCCTGGATGAGAAGAAATACTGCATATATGCACGTGCACGCATGAGGCACATGTGCCTTTTCCGTATACTTGACTTGGTACTATCAATAGCATATATACATGTGCAAATCCTATCTTCATATGTAGTGAATTAATTATTGGAGCTCAAGACTGCCAATCTCAACTGAATCTGTGGACTTATAGCCACAATATCCTCCTACTACAAGAAGACAGTCTTCAGGGAGGACAGCTGCCAGGCAAAGACAACGTTTGTTCTTCATCTTTGACACAACCTGCCATGAGTTAGTGTGGGCGTCATAGCAATGAACGTCAGCAGTTTCTTTTCTTGAGTCATCTCTCCCACCAATAGCCAGCAGGTTGCCACCGAGTGTGATGAGAGTAGACTGAGTGACTGGTAGGTCTCGAACATGACGCCACACTCCTGTCTTATCAGCTAGGGAGAGAGGACGTAGTCCAGGTGCTAGTGATGGAGGTGAGAGGAGGTCAGTGACAGAGCAGGTCAGGACTGACTTGGAAGATTCACCATATCCAACAAACCCTCCAGCCAAGTAGAGCTGGTCTCCAAGGATAGCTCCAGATATCTCCCCAAATGGGTGTGGCAAGTGGCTAGCTGTAGTCCAATGTCTAGTGGGAATGTCCATTACCTCTACAATGTTGAGATTCTTATTTTCTGCCACCCCTCCAGCAACTATGAGGGTCTGTTGTGTAGTGACTAAGAGAGTTTGATAACGTGGTGTGGGCATGGGAGGGAAGATCTCAGACCACTGCCTCCTTCCTCCTCTTTCAGTCAGACTGAGAAGAGAGTTAGTGTACGAAGAATCTCGATAACCACCAATAGTAGTGAGAATACCATCAATTACTGCAAGACTGGGATTAAAGTATTCAGTATCAGGTAGAGTGGACCACTGCAGGTCCTGTGAGGTGATCTTGCAGGAGTAGATCTTGAGTGAGCCAGCAGGAATCATGTACACAGTGTTCCCATCCACTACTGTTGATCCTCTCCGTATTTTCTGTGGTGCCTTCTTCCCATCCTTCCACTTCAGTATACTAACGCCCTTTTGAGCTACTGTGGCTGTAGCAGTCTTGCCTATCTTCCCTGAGGGAGGTTGCTTCTGAGCTGATGTGGCCTGCTGGAGGTCACTAATTACTCTATCCTTTTCCACCAGTGTCTGCTGGAACTGAGCTACTAGCTGTTCACTAGTTTGAATGGTACGATCTTTCTCCTGTAGCTCTCTCTCCTTCTCTTGGACTGTACTCTGTAACTGAAGTACTTCTCTTGTCTTTGCCTCAGTCAACACTTGCTGGCTCTGAAGCTGTTGCTGTAGTTGCTGTACCTGTGTTTGAAGCTGTTCATTTTCCCTTTGCTTTTGAGCAACTACTTCCTCTTTCTGCTCCCGGAGAGTGTGGGTTTGCTGCTGAAGGTCTTGTATCTGACTCCTCAGGCTCTCTACTTCTTCCTCTCCCTCCATGCCAGTCTGTGCCTGCTGCAAGCTCTGGGTGTAGGCAGGTTCTTGCTTCAGCCCAGACAGTGTGCTGTTCAGCCGCTGTGCTGATGGACGCTCTTCCTCCTTACTTTTGAGGCAAGTGATAGCAATAGCTTTCAGGGGGTGAGTATCTGCAATCATTCGGAGGTGGGAACTGCGTCGCTCTGTCTCGGGAGCAGGCACTCTGGCATCAGGATAGCCAGGTACATGTATGAACTTAAACCTTGGACCAGGGTTAGGGAACTGCCTGGTCATGATCTGGACTAGAAGAACACCAAATGAGAACACGTCCAGTTTATGTGTGTAGGACGGTGGCTCCTCCAGAGCCTCTGGGGACATGTACTGTACATTCCCTGGACACAGGGTCAAGGGAGTCATGCGAGGGTTGACACTGGCAAGTTTGGACATGCCAAAATCGGTTACTTTAGCACGAACCCCTGCAATCATAAGCACATTATTAGCTGTGAGATCTCTGTGAGTGATATTGTTGAGGTGTAGGTAGACCAGAGCCAGTGCTATGTCGTGGGCAATGTTGACCTGAATGTGGTAGGGTATTGGTCGAGGGGAACGCTCCAGGAAGCGACAGAGGCTCTCGTCACACAGTTCCATGAGAAGAACGGGGAGACGAGTCTCTGGGTCTCGATAGGTACCGAGGTACTGGACCACATTGGGGTGGCGGGCTGAGCTGAGGAGACGACATTCTTCTTCAAACCTCTGCAGGTAAGAGACTGTTCCGGGGTCCCGTAGGTCAAAGAGTGTGGGGTGCATGATCTTAGCAGCACAAGGGAGCCCATCACACCTGGCCTTACACACCCCTCCATAGGAGCCAGTACCTAGTGTCTCTTCCTTGAAAAGCTCCACATTATGGAAACCAAACTGGTAGTGCTGGACAGCCATTTCAACTCTCTACTCTCTGGAAAGAAATATATACCTCTGTGATTAGTTTGATAGTGAGAAAGAACAGCTGTCTTATTAACTTACTGGTTGTTGATAGGAGACAATGACAGACACTCCACTAGGACTAGATTCACCCTCAATGTAGAGCTCTATAGAACAGCAAAGATGGCAAGTCTCCACGGGCAGATTTTTAAATATGGTGTGACTATCTGTGGGGAGTTACCCTATTTCAATATTCATGGAAAAACACGTTTATAGCATACTAGCTAAAAAGATGATTGACTAGAAAGAAGAGAAAGAACCCAGTACCCTCCACAAAACCATAAATAGAATACATTGCGACATGACACACTCACATACATATAATACATTGTGACATGACACATTTACATACGAGAGGCAGGCACCCCGGGTGCCCGGCCTTGAGAACCGGGATGGTAGGTTAAAGAGTCTTTTATGGGCCCAACTCTCCCTACACACCCAGAGTACCAGCCCCCCACACAGACAAACAACAGACAGCAACTTACAGAGGTATAAAATCTTGTATATACACGTGCGCGACTATTCTAATTGAAGCACACCACATATGCACGTGTACTTTATGTGCACATGTAGAAGAATGGTACAGTAGATGTAAAAATATAAATTTATCTATAAAATAAGAATTACAAGTATAAAAATATATAAATAGAAAAATAGAAAAATAGAAAAATAATAATATATACACACGTTGTTACATAAATTAAAAATTGAAAAATGGTACAGTAGATGTAAAAATATATAAATTTATCTATGTGTAACATGGCGACTCAAGTATGCATCTGAAGCAGGTAAACAAATGCCATTTTCCACATGCTTGCGTATATTAGTAGAGTATTTATCCAAAACTTGAGTGTGTCGTTTAGCAAACTTGCGGAAGGCCCGACATAGGTCCATATATCTAAAACCTTGATTGATGAGCCGCTCAGTTAGTTTGTAATGTCGCGATGCAAAGCTATAATAATCACTACATATTCTAGCTATACGTACTAGTTGAGAAATATAAACTCATCTGTTTTATTAGCAGCTGTAATTACATGCACATGTACGTGTAGTGTCTGGCTATATACACAATAGTGTCAGTACTAGACAGTAGTACTCACTCTTCAAAGGAGCTGTAATTAACTCTCTCTCCTTAACCCTGTTGATCCTCCTTCGAGAGTGTACATGCTCTGAAATTATACACAGTAGCCCACGACAGTCCCACTATGCCCCATTAATCACCCACTACTAGGCAGGGCTGTATCTGCCAGTCCTGTTTCAACCTGATCAATATCTTTAGCCACACCCACCCATGTCACAGCAACACATGCATGTATATACACATCCTTCCATTGCTGTTCACAATCCTTCTCTGCCCCTTATAAGTACCTACATTTATGACTTCTATAGATGCATAATGGAATAGCCTGAACATTATAAGCAGAAATGCTAATGATAGCCTTACTTGTCTTACAATATACGGATAGCTTACATGTATTATATGCAATAGTAGTAAGACGTATTCAAGTTTGAGAACTAGTGTGTACGTATTGGAGTCATGTATTATTATGTGCAGTGACGGACTATACAATATGCCTTAGTTGGTTGTATAGCACAAACATATGTTGAATGGTACACTGTATGCAATAATACCAGACACAGTGGTGATTTGTAAGTGTATGATTGAAATGAAGATGAGAAGAAATTTATGGTTTTAAGTATGTATGTAGGCTTGGTTTCAATGTCAAAAACCTCTAATCAGGACCCAGCCTGTATTATGTATTATGCATGAGTATTTTTATGTCTGCATGCATTCCATAGGGAGGGAAAAGGAAGGGAAATGATCTCTCAGGAAAGGGTTGGCAGCCACAAGCTGAGGCAGAACCTTAATACCTGAGGTACAACTACTTTGAGACGAGTCAGCACAGAATAGCCAAGGATACATGCTATATACATCAATGTACTAAAAGGTATGTTGATGTACATAGCATGTCTGTGTCCCAATCTTGTCTCTGTTCATTTTATGCAATCCCTGTATTACACTTCAAATTCCTAAATTTTTTATTTACTTGTATACTCATCTCTCATTAATGTGAAAATTGCAGGTATATTTTTGCAGATTTAGGCTTCTGTGCATTTTACTGGTATCTATTTCTATAGCCAATTCATGAGGGTTTGTTCCTATTAAATTTTTGCAAGTATTAAATTTTGCGTTCTGGTGCAAATCTGCAGAATTATCTAACTTTAGTGCCTGCAAAAAAGTATACATTTGTCTTGTTTCTATATATCTATGCAATTCTATCTTCATACATATGATTAAGTATTAGTGGAGACTGACAATCTCAACTGAGTCTATAGCCATAGATCCACAATCTCCTCCTACTTCAAGAAGACAGTCTTCAGGGAGGACAGCTGCCAGGCAAACACGACGTTTGTTCTTCATCTTTGATACAACCTGCCATGAGTTAGTGTGGGTGTCATAGCAATGAACATCAGCAGTGTCTCTTCCTGAGTAATCTCTCCCACCAATAGCCAGGAGGTGGCCACCGAGTTAGACTGAGTGACTGGTAGATCTTGAACATGATGCCACACTCTTGTCTTATCAGCTAGGGAGAGAGTACGTAGTCCAGCTGCTAGTGATGGAGGTGAGAGGAGGTCAGTGACAGAGCAGGTCAGGACTGACTTGGAAGGTTTAGCAAATCTAATACACCCTCCAGCCAAGTAGAGCTGGTCTCCACAGATAGCTCCAGATATCCATCCAAATGGGTGTGGTAAGTGGCTAGCTGTAGTCCACTGTTTAGTGGAAATATCCATCACCTCTACAGTGGTGAGATTCTCTCCTTTTGCCAACCCTCCAGCAACTATGAGGGTCTGTTGTGTAGTGACTGAGACAGTTTGACTACGTGGTGTGTTCATGGCAGGGAAGATTTGAGACCACTGTCTCCTTCCTCCTCTTCCCGTCAGACTGAGGAGAGAGTTGGTGTAACAAGAATCTCGATAACCACCAACAGTAGTGAGAATACCATCAATGACTGCAAGACTGGGATTGTGGTATTCAGTATCAGGTAGAGTGGACCACGGCAGGTCCTGTGAGGTTATCTGGCAGGAGTAGATCTTGAGTGAGTTATAAGGATTGATGTACACAGTGTTCCCATCCACTACTGTTGATCCTCTGTCCATTTTCTCTGGTACCTTCTTCCCATCCTTCCACTTCAGTTTACTAACGTCCTTTTGAGCTACTGTGACTGTAGCAGTCTTGCCCATCTTCCCTGAGGCAGGTTGGTTCTGAGCCGATATGGTCTGCTGGAGGTCACTAATTACTCTGTCCTTCTCCACCAGTGTCTGCTGGAACTGAGCTACTAGCTGTTCACTAGTTCGAATGGCACGATCTTTCTCCTGTAGCTCTCTCTCCTTCTCTCTCTGTAACTGAAGTACTTCTCTTGTCTTTGCCTCAGTCAACACTTGCTGGCTCTGAAGCTGTTGCTGTAGTTGCTGTACCTGTGTTTGAAGCTGTTCATTTTCCCTTTGCCTTTGAGCAACTACTTCCTCTTTCTGCTCCTGGAGAGTGTGGGTTTGCAGCTGAAGATCTTGTATCTGACTCCTTACGCTCTCTACTTCTCCCTCTCCCTCTGTGCCAGTCTGTGCCTGCTGCAAGCTCTGGGTGTAGGCAGGTGTTTGCTTCAGTCCAGACAGTATGCTATTCAGCCGCTGTGCTGACGGACGCTCTTCCTCCTTACTTTTGAGGCAAGTGATAGCGATGGCTTTCAGGGGGTGAGTATCTGCAATCATTCGGAGGTGGGAACTGCGTCTCTCTGTCTCGGGAGCAGGCACTCTGGCATCAGGATAGCCAGGTACATGTATGAACTTAAACCTTGGACCAGGGTTAGGGAACTGCCTGGTCATGATCTGGACTAGAAGAACACCAAATGAGAACATGTCCAGTTTGTGTGTGTAGGACGGTGGTTCCTCCAGAGCCTCTGGGGACATGTACTGTACATTCCCTGGACACAGGGTCAAGGGGGTCATGCGAGGGTTGACACTGGCAAGTTTGGACATGCCAAAATCGGTGACTTTAGCACGAACCCCTGCAATCATAAGCACATTATTAGCTGTGAGATCTCTGTGAGTGATATTGTTGAGGTGTAGGTAGACCAGAGCCAGTGCTATGTCGTGGGCAATGTTGACCTGAATGTGGTAGGGTATTGGTCGAGGGGAACGCCCCAGGAAGCGACAGAGGCTCTCGTCACACAGTTCCATGAGAAGAACGGGGAGACGAGTCTCTGGGTCTCGATAGGTACCGAGGTACTGGACCACATTGGGGTGACGGGCTGAGCTGAGGAGACGACATTCTTCTTCAAACCTTTGCAGGTAAGAGACTGTTCCAGGGTCCCGTAGGTCAAAGAGTGTGGGGTGCATGATCTTAGCAGCACAAGGGAGCCCATCACACCTGGCCTTACACACCCCTCCATAGGAGCCAGCACCTAGATTGTCTTCCTTGAAAAGCTCCACATTATGGAAACCAAACTGGTAGTGCTGGACAGCCATTTCAACTCTCTACTCTCTGGAAAGAATATGTACCTCTGTGATTAGTTTGATAGTGAGAACAGCTGTCTTATTAACTTACTGGTTGTTGATAGGAGGCAATGACAGACACTCCACTAGGACTAGATTCAGTCACAATCTACAGCTCTGTAGAACATCAAGTCTCAAAGGGAAATATGGGGTGATTTTATGTGGTGGAAGTACCCTATTTCCATATCCACCTGTAATTAAATGCACATGTACGTGTAGTGTCTGGCTATAGTACAGTAGTACTCACTCTTCAAAAGGAGCTATAATTAACTCTCTCTCCTTAACCCTGTTGATGCTCCCTTGATTTCTGCTACTATAGCAGTAGCCCATAACAGGCCTGCTATGCACCATTTATCACCTACTGCTAGGCAGCTAGGGACATATCCACCAATCCAGTTTCAACCCAACCAGCATCTTTAGCCATACCCACCCATGTCATGCATGTTAGTAGGTATATTCAAATCCTTGTGTTGCTGTTCACTATCTTTCTCCGCCCTTTTCTAAGTACCTACATTTATGACTTCTCTAGATGCAAATAGAAAGCTAGTTTCGATATGAATGGTACCCCATAATGGAATAGCCTGGGGGCATAGAGAACATTAATATTAACACAGTCATGTATGAGCAGAAATTCTAACGAGAGCTTTACTTTGCTTACATACACTATCACTATACACATAGCTGCATGTATAGCTATCTGCAAGTTTATCTTTATACATAGTAGGACATTCAAGTCTGGGTGAAAGGAGAACTAGTGTGTGGCTATTGGAGACTGCCAATTTCAACTGAATATTTTCCCCATCCTCCTACTACAAGAAGACAGTCTTCAGGGAGGACAGCTGCCAGGCAAAGATGACGTTTGTTCTTCATCTTGGACACAACCTGCCATGAGTCAGTGTCGGTGTCATAGCAATGAACGTCGGCAGTGTCTCTTCCTGAGTCATCTTCCCCACCAATAGCCAGCAGGTGGCCACCGAGTGTGATGAGAGTAGACTGAGTGACTGGTAGATCTCGAACATGACACCACATTCCTGTCTTATCAGCTAGGGAGAGAGTACGTAGTCCAGCTGCTAGTGATGGAGGTGAGAGGAGGTCAGTGACAGAGCAGGTCAGGACTGACTTGGAAAGTTCACCATATCCTCCAGCTAAGTAGAGCTGGTCTCCACAGATAGTTCCAGACAACTGTCCAAATGGGTGTGGCAAGTGGCTAGCTGTAGTCCACTGTTTAGTGGGAATGTCCATCACCTCTACAGTGGTCAAGTTTTTTCCATTTTGACCAACCCCTCCAGCAACTATGAGGGTCTGTTGTTGTGTAGTGACTGAGACAGTTCGAATACGTGGTGTAGGCATGGCAGGGAAGATATTAGACCACTGCCTCCTTCCTCCTCTTCCAGTCAGACTGAGGAGAGAGTTGGTGTATTGAAGAAATTGACTACCACCAACAGTAGTGAGAATACCATCAATGACTGCAAGACTAGGATTACGGTATTCGGTATCAGGTAGAGTGGACCACTGCAGGTCCTGTGAGGTGATCTGGCAGGAGTAGATCTTGAGTGTGTGACCACCAGGTTTAATGTACACAGTGTTCCCATCCACTACTGCTGATCCTCTGGACATTTTCTCTGGTGCCTTCTTCCCATCCTTCCACTTCAGTTTACTAACATCCTTTTGAGCTACTGTGGCTGTAGCAGTCTTGCCCATCTTCCCTGAGGCAGGTTGGTTCTGAGCTGATATGGTCTGCTGGAGGTCACTAATTACTCTGTCCTTCTCCACCAGTGTCTGCTGGAACAGAGCTACTAAGTGTTCACTAGTTTGAATGGCATGATCTTTCTCCTGTAGCTCTCTCTCCTTCTCTTGAAGCTGTTGCCATAGTTGCTTTACCTGTGTTTGAAGCTGTTCGATTTCTCTCTGTTTTTGAGAAACTACTTCCTCTTTCTGCTGCATTTCTTCCTGGAGAGTGTGGTTTTGCTGCTGAAGGTCTTGTATCTGACTCCTCAGGCTCTCTACTTCTTCCTCTCCCTCCATGCCAGCCTGTATCTGCTGCAAGCTCTGGGTGTAGGTAGGTGCTTGCTTCAGCCCAGACAGTGTGCTATTCAGCTGCTGTGCTGATGGACGCTCTTCTTCCTTACTTTTGAGGCAAGTGATAGCGATGGCTTTCAGGGGGTGAGTATCTGCAATCATTCGAAGGTGGGAACTGCGTCGCTCTGTCTCGGGAGCAGGCACTCTGGCATCAGGATAGCCAGGTACATGTATGAACTTAAACCTTGGACCAGGGTTAGGGAACTGCCTGGTCATGATCTGGACTAGAAGAACGCCAAATGAGAACACGTCCAGTTTGTGTGTGTAGGACGGTGGCTCCTCCAGAGCCTCTGGGGACATGTACTGTACATTCCCTGGACACAGGGTCAAGGGGGTCATACGAGGGTTGACACTGGCAAGTTTGGACATGCCAAAATCGGTGACTTTAGCACGAACCCCTGCAATCATAAGCACATTATTAGCTGTGAGGTCTCTGTGAGTAATATTGTTGAGGTGTAGGTAGACCAGAGCCAGTGCTATGTCGTGGGCAATGTTGACCTGAATGTGGTAGGGTATTGGTCGAGGGGAACGCTCCAGGAAGTGACAGAGGCTCTCATCACACAGTTCCATGAGAAGAACGGGGAGACGAGTCTCTGGGTCTCGATAGGTACCGAGGTACTGGACCACATTGGGGTGGCGGGCTGATCTGAGGAGACGACATTCTTCTTCAAACCTTTGCAGGTAGGAGACTGTTCCGGGGTCCCGTAGGTCAAAGAGTGTGGGGTGCATGATCTTAGCAGCACAAGGGAGCCCATCACACCTGGCCTTACACACCCCTCCATAGGAGCCAGTACCTAGATTGTCTTCCTTGAAAAGCTCCACATTATGGAAACTGAACTGGTAGTGCTGGACAGCCATTTCAACTCTCTATCTTACTCTCTGTAAATAAAGATGTACTAATGTGATTGGTTTACTAGCAAGAAAGGACAGCCGCCTTATTAACTTACTGATTGCTAGATCAAATTCAGCCACAATATATTGCTATGTAGAACTGCAAAGACAATGGGATATTTACACTTTAAAAGGTGGATTTTATTTATAAGACAGTGTGATATTTGAGGGCGGTGCCCCAAATATTATTCATATGCTGTGTTCCCATGGTGATTCCATTATTTAAATTCAAAGTATAGCTGGTCAGCCTGTGTACTTACATTGTTGAAGGTTGTTGTGGTTCACAGCTGTAATTACATGCACATGTACATGTAGTATATATCTTGCTACACATGCATACACAATTGTAGTTAAGACAGTAGTACTCACTCTTCTGTAATTAATTAACTCTCCCTCTCTCGCTCCTTAACCCTATTGATCCTCCTTTGAGAGTGTTAAAATTCTCTGAAATTATACACAGTAGCCCATGACCGTCCTGCTATGCCCCATTAATCACCTACTACTAGGCAGGGCCCTATCTGCCAGTCCTGTTTCAACCTGATCAATATCTTTAGCCACACCCACCCATGTCACAGCAACACATGCATTCACCAGTTTATCTGGTTTGTGATGCTTGAGGTGCTTTGGTTGCTTATGTGATTCGAGCCCAGCCAGCTGAGCTGCCTCGGTAGCTCAGTTGGTAAGAGCTACGCCTAGCAAGCGGACGGTCGTGGGTTCGAATCCCACCCGAGGCAGTTTTTTCTTTGAAAAATAACTGCCTTGGGCGAGTTGTGTTGTGTTGCTTTGTCTTTCTGTTGTGTTGTGTTGCCTTGTCTTTCTTTCTCTCTAAGCATTTCATGGATAATTAAGTCATGTATATACACATCCTTGCATTGCTGTTCACAATCCTTCTCTGCCCCTTATAAGTACCTACATTTATGACTTCTATAGATGCATAATGGAATAGCCTGAACATTATGAGCAGAAATACTAATGATAGCCTTACTTGTCCGGATAGCTTACATGTATTATATGCAATAGTAGTAAGATGTATTCAAGTTTGAGAACTAGTGTGTACGTATTGGAGTCATGTATTATTATGTGCAGTGACGGACTATACAATATTCCTTAGTTGGTTGTATAGCACTAACATATGTTGAATGGTACACTGTATGCAATAATACCAGACACAGTGGTGATTTGTAAGTGTATGATTGAAATGAAGATGAGAAGAAATTTATGGTTTTAAGTATGTATGTAGGCTTGGTTTCAATGTTAGAAACCTCTAATCAGGACCCAGCCTGTGTTATGTATTATGCATGAGTATTTTTTATGTCTGCATGCATTCCATAGGGAGGGAAAAAGGAAAGCGGGAGGGGAATGATTGATCTCAGGTGCCTTGCAAAGGGGTTGGCAGCCACAAGCTGAGGCAGAACCTTAATACCCCCGAACTACTTTGAGACAAGTCATGAGCAGAGATACTAATGAAAGACGCTTGCACATGGCCTTATAACATTATGTATACTTTGCTTATAATTATATGCATTTTTCTTGGTACTATCAATACATCTACATGAGTGTGCAATTCGTACATAGTGAGGTCAGGGGATATTCAAGTTTGCCTATTGAAGACTGCCAATCTCAACCGAGTCTAGATCCATAGATCCACACCATCCTCCCACTACAAGAAGACAGTCTTCAGGGAGGACAGCTGCCAGGCAAAAACGACGTTTGTTCTTCATCTTTGACACAACCTGCCATGAGTCAGTGTGGGTGTCATAGCAATGAACGTCAGCAGTGCCTGTTCTTGAGTCATCCTCTCCACCAATAGCCAGCAGGTGGACACCGAGTGTGATGAGAGTAGACCTAGTGACTGGGAGATCTCGAGCATGATGCCACACTCCTGTCTTATCAGCTAGGGAGAGCGTACGTAGTCCAGCTGCTAGTGATGGAGGTGAGAGGAGGTCAGTGACAGAGCAGGTCAGGACTGACTTGGAAGGTTTACCAAATCCAACACACCCTCCAGCCAAGTACAGCTGGTCTCCACATATAGTTCCTGATATTGCTCCAAATGGGTGTGGCAAATGGCTAGCTGTAGTCCAACATTTAGTGGAAATGTTCATCACCTCTACAATGTTGAGATTCTTTCCTGCCAACCCTCCAGCAACTATGAGGGTCTGTTGTGTAGTAACTGAGACAGTTTGACTACGTGGCGTGGGCATGGCAGGGAAGATCTCAGACCACTGCCTCCTTCCTCCTCTTCCAGTCAGACTGAGGAGAGAGCTGGTGTACTTAGGACTTTGACCACCACCAACAGTAGTGAGAATACCATCAATGACTGCAAGACTGGGATTAATGTATTCAGTATCAGGTACAGTGGACCACTGCAGGTCCTGTGAGGTGAACTGACAGGAGTAGATCTTGATTGAGCCACCTCCAGTGTTAATATACACAGTGTTCCCATCCACTACTGTTGATCCTCTCCACATTGTCTCTGGTGCCTTCTTCCCATCCTTCCACTTCAGTTTACTAACATCCTTTTGAGCTACTCTGGCTGTAGCAGTCTTGCCCATCTTCCCTGAGGCAGGTTGGTTCTGAGCTGATATGGTCTGCTGGAGGTCACTAATTATTCTGTCCTTCTCCACCAGTGTCTGTTGGAACTGAGCTACTAGCTGTTCACTAGTTCGAATGACATGATCTTTCTCCTGTAGCTCTCTCTCCTTCTCTTGGACTGTACTCTGTAACTGAAGTACTTCTCTTGTCAACACTCGCTGGCCCTGTACCTGTACTTGAAGCTGTTCAATTTCTCTTTGCTTTTGAGCAATTAGTTCTTCTTTTTGCTCCTGGAGAGTGTGGTTTTGCTGCTGAAGGTCTTGTATCTGACTCCTCAGGCTCTCTACTTCTCCCTCTCCCTCCATGCCAGTCTGTGCCTGCTGCAAGCTCTGGGTGTAGGCAGGTGCTTGCTTCAGCCCAGACAGTGTGCTGTTCAGCCGCTGTGCTGACGGACGCTCTTCCTCCTTACTTTTGAGGCAAGTGATAGCGATGGCTTTCAGGGGGTGAGTATCTGCAATCATTCGGAGGTGGGAACTGCGTCGCTCTGTCTCGGGAGCAGGCACTCTGGCATCAGGATAGCCAGGTACATGTATTAACTTAAACCTTGGACCAGGGTTAGGGAACCGCCTGGTCATGATCTGGACTAGAAGAACACCAAATGAGAACACATCCAGTTTGTGTGTGTAGGACGGTGGCTCCTCCAGAGCCTCTGGGGACATGTACTGTACATTCCCTGGACACAGGGTCAAGGGGGTCATGCGAGGGTTGACACTGGCAAGTTTGGACATGCCAAAATCGGTGACTTTAGCACGAACCCCTGCAATCATAAGCACATTATTACCTGTGAGATCTCTGTGAGTGATATTGTTGAGGTGTAGGTAGACCAGAGCCAGTGCTATGTCGTGGGCAATGTTGACCTGAATGTGGTAGGTTATTGGTCGAGGGGAACGCTCCAGGAAGCGACAGAGGCTCTCGTCACACAGTTCCATGAGAAGAACGGGGAGACGAGTGTCTGGGTCTCGATAGGTACCGAGGTACTGGACCACATTGGGGTGGCGGGCTGAGCTGAGGAGACGACATTCTTCTTCAAACCTTTGCAGGTAGGAGACTGTTCCGGGGTCCCGTAGGTCAAAGAGTGTGGGGTGCATGATCTTAGCAGCACAAGGGAGCCCATCACACCTGGCCTTACACACCCCTCCATAGGAGTAAACACCCAGTGTGTCTTCCTTGAAAAGCTCCACATTATGGAAACCAAACTGGTAGTGCTGGACAGCCATTTCAACTCTCTACTCTCTGGAAAGAAATATGTACCTCTGTGATTAGTTTGATAGTGAGAAAGAACAAAGATGTCTTATTAACTTACTGGTTGTTGATAGGAGACAATGACAGACACTCCACTAGGACTAGATTCAGTCACAATCTATTGCTCTATAGAAACGGGCAGATTTTAAAATGTGGTGTGGGGGAGTTACCCTATTTCAATATTCATCTGTTGTGTTAGCAGCTGTAATTACATGCACATGTACGCGTAGGATCTGGCTATATACATAATTGTGTACTAGACAGTAGTACTCATTCTTCAAAAGAAGCTTTAATTAACTCTCTCTCGTGTTGATCCTCCTTTGAGAGTGTACATGCTCTGAAATTATACACAGTAGCCCATGACAGTCCCACTATGCCACACTATCACCTACTACTAGGCAGGGCTGTATCTGCCAGTCCTGTTTTGACCTGACCAGCATCTTTAGCCACACCCACCCATGTCACAGCAACACATGCATGTATATACACATCCTTGCATTGCTGTTCACAATCCTTCTCTGCCCCTTATAAGTACCTACATTTATGACATCTATAGATGCATAATGGAATAGCCTGAACATTATGAGCAGAAATACTAATGATAGCCTTACTTGTCCGGATAGCTTACATGTATTATATGCAATAGTAGTAAGATGTATTCAAGTTTGAGAACTAGTGTGTACGTATTGGAGTCATGTATTATTATGTGCAGTGACGGACTATACAATATTCCTTAGTTGGTTGTATAGCACTAACATATGTTGAATGGTACACTGTATGCAATAATACCAGACACAGTGGTGATTTGTAAGTGTATGATTGAAATGAAGATGAGAAGAAATTTATGGTTATAAGTACATGTACATGTAGATAGGCATAATATTTGGTTTCAATGTCAAAAAGCCTCTAATCAGGACACCTGTATTTACATAATTATTTTGATTATGTCTGCATTCCAATACTATGGAGAGAGAAAGGAAAGAGGGAGGGGGGGAGGAGATCTGCTTTGTATAGTGGCAAGGGTTGGCATCCACAAGCTGCTCTTTTTCCGCAATAGAACTGCCTTGAGACAAGTCCAAACACGTTGTGGGTTTCCCCGGTCGAGATCAACATCACAGTGTTCCCTCCGAGAGGCAATCTGGAGGCCCCCAGTCATCATTTTTAGAGAACACTTACGACCTATTCAGAGACAAGAGTATCTGGGGGATAGGTACTGAGACCCCCTCAGCTAATATTCTCCCGTGGGCCCAGTTGAAATCCACCAAACTGCCTCCAACTGATCCCAAGTGATGCAGTATATACAATTCCATGAAAAAAACAGCATAAAAAAGCATTCTTAATTTTTCGGACCCCGCACTGGATATGGACATTGGTTTTTGGACGTCGATTTTGACTTACATACGATCGGTTTACTTATTAGCATATCGTAGAGATAATTGCATTATCTGGCAACAAAATAGAGCAAACCACAAGCAGAAACTAGTCCCAGAATGACTGATCTACTAGCTCTTTTTATGTAGTAGTTCATCCATAGCACACTGATACACCAGATCTGGTGCATTAGAGTCATGTATTATTATGTGCAGTGACGGACTATACAATATGCCTTAGTTGGTTGTATAGCACTAACATATGTTGAATGGTACACTGTATGCAATAATACCAGACAGTGGTGATTTGTAAGTGTATAATTGAAATGAAGATGAGAAGAAATTTATGGTTTTAAGTACATGTAGGTAATCATCAAAACAACCTCTAATTATAGGGCACCCTAGGCCTGTATACATGTATAGGGAGGGAAAAGGAAAATTTGATAATGAGTGAGTGATTCTCAGGTACCCCACGTACCTTAATTGTATAGCAAATGGGTTGGCAGGCACCAGCTGCTCGTTTTGATTATACCCCCCGTGCTCTATAGTCCATGGTTCAACTATATTACACCTGAGGCAGAACTGCCTCAAGACAAGTCAGTAGAATAGCCTGGAGACATACAATCCTATATGAGAAGAAATACTGTGCCTTTTACATATACTTGACTTGGTACTATCAATAGCATATACATGTGCAATCCTATCTTCATACATAGTGGGATATGGTAAAATGAGTCTTATTGGAGACTGCCAATCTCAACTGAATCTGTGGACTTAAAGCCACATCTTCCTCCTACTACAAGAAGACAGTCTTCAGGGAGGACAGCTGCCAGGCAATAACAACGTTTGTTCTTCATCTTTGACACAACCTGCCATGAGTCAGTGTGGGTGTCATAGCAGCGAATGTCAGCAGTGTCTCTTCTTGAGTCATCTTCCCCACCAATAGCCAGCAGGTGGCCACCGAGTGTGATGAGAGTAGACAGAGTGACTGGTAGATCTCGAACATGACGCCACACTCCTGTCTTATCAGCTAGGGAGAGAGTACGTAGTCCAGCTGCTAGTGATGGAGGTGAGAGGAGGTCAGTGACAGAGCAGGTCAGGACTGACTTGGAAGGTTCACCTAATCCAACATATCCTCCAGCCAAGTAGAGCTGGTCTCCAAGGATAGTTCCAGATATCCCTCCAAATGGGTGTGGCAAGTGGCTAGCTGTAGTCCACTGTTTAGTGATAATATCCATCACCTCTACAATGGTGAGATTCTCTATTTTTGCACACCCTCCAGCAACTATGAGGGTTTGTTGTGTAGTAACTGAGACAGTTTCACTACGTGGTGTGGGCATGGCAGGGAAGATTTGAGACCACCGCCTCCTTCCTCCTCTTCCAGTCAGATTGAGGAGAGAGTTGGTGTAACGAGAATCTCGATAACCACCAACAGTAGTGAGAATACCATCAATGACTGCAAGACTGGGATTATAGTATTCAGTAGCAGGTAGAGTGGACCACTGCAGATCCTGTGAAGTGATCTGGCAGGAGTAGATCTTGTATGAGGCAATAGGAATGATGTACACAGTGTTCCCATCCACTACTGTTGATCCTCTCCACATTGTCTCTGGTGCCTTCTTCCCATCCTTCCACTTCAGTTTACTAACATCCTTTTGAGCTACTGTGGCTGTAGCAGTCTTGCCCATCTTCCCCGAGGTAGGTTGGTTCTGAGCTGATATGGTCTGCTGGAGGTCACTAATTACTCTGTCCTTCTCCACCAGTGTCTGCTGGAACTGAGCTACTAGCTGTTCACTAGTTTGAATGGTACGATCTTTCTCCTGTAGCTCTCTCTCCTTCTCTTGGACTGTACTCTGCAACTGAAGTACTTCTCTTGTCTTTGCCTCAGTCAACACTCGCTGGCTCTGAAGCTGTGTTTGAAGCTGAGCAATTACTTCCTCTTTCTGCCGCATTTCTTCCTGGTGGGTGTGCTGAAGGTCTTGTATCTGACTCCTCAGGCTCTCTACTTCTCCCTCTCCCTCCATGCCAGTCTGTGCCTGCTGCAAGCTCTGGGTGTAGGCAGGTTCTTGCTTCAATCCAGACAGTATGCTGTTCAGCCGCTGTGCTAATGGACGCTCTTCCTCCTTACTCTTGAGGCAAGTGATAGCGATGGCTTTCAGGGGGTGAGTATCTGTAATCATTCGGAGGTGAGAACTGCGTCGCTCTGTCTCAGGAGCAGGCACTCTGGCATCAGGATAGCCAGGTACATGTATGAACTTAAACCTTGGACCAGGGTTAGGGAACTGCCTGGTCATGATCTGGACTAGAAGAACACCAAATGAGAACACGTCCAGTTTGTGTGTGTAGGACGGTGGCTCCTCCAGAGCCTCTGGGGACATGTACTGTACATTCCCTGGACACAGGGTCAAGGGGGTCATGCGAGGGTTGACACTGGCAAGTTTGGACATGCCAAAATCGGTGACTTTAGCACGAACCCCTGCAATCATAAGCACATTATTAGCTGTGAGGTCTCTGTGAGTGATATTGTTGAGGTGTAGGTAGACCAGAGCCAGTGCTATGTCGTGGGGAATGTTGACCTGAATGTGGTAGGGTATTGGTCGAGGGGAACGCTCCAGGAAGCGACAGAGGCTCTCGTCACACAGTTCCATGAGAAGAACGGGGAGACGAGTCTCTGGGTCTCGATAGGTACCGAGGTACTGGACCACATTGGGGTGGCGGGCTGAGCTGAGGAGACGACATTCTTCTTCAAACCTTTGCAGGTAAGAGACTGTTCCGGGGTCCTGTAGGTCAAAGAGTGTGGGGTGCATGATCTTAGCAGCACAAGGGAGCCCATCACACCTGGCCTTACACACCCCTCCATAGGAGCCAGTACCTAGAGTGTCTTCCTTGAAAAGCTCCACATTATGGAAACCAAACTGGTAGTGCTGGAGAGCCATTTTAACTCTCTACTCTCTGGAAAGAAATATATACCTCTGTGATTAGTTTGATAGTGAGAAAGAACAGCTGTCTTATTAACTTACTGGTTGTTGATAGGAGGCAATGACAGACACTCCACTAGGACTAGATTCAGTCACAATCTACTGCTATAGAGAACAGCAAGTCTCAACGGGCAGATTTTAAAATGTGGTGTGGGGGAGTTACCCTATTTCAATATTCATCTGTTGTATTAGCAGCTGTAATTACATGCACATGTACGTGTAGTGTCTGGCTATATACACAATAGTGTACTAGACAGTAGTACTCACTCTTCAAAAGGAGCTGTAATTAACTCTCTCTCCTTAACCCTGTTGATCCTCCTTCGAGAGTGTACATGCTCTGAAATTATACACAGTAGCCCACGACAGTCCCACTATGCCCCATTTATCACCTACTACTAGGCAGGGCTGTATCTGCCAGTCCTGTTTCAACCTGATCAATATCTTTAGCTACACTCACCCATGTCACAGCAACACATGCATGTATATACACATCCTTGCATTGCTGTTCACAATCCTTCTCTGCCCCTTATAAGTACCTACATTTATGACTTCTATAGATGCATAATGGAATAGCCTGAACATTATGAGCAGAAATGCTAATGAGAGCCTTACTTGTCTTACAATATACGGATAGCTTACATGTATTATATGCAATAGTAGCAGAGGCAGAGAACCTGGGGGGGCAGGGAGGGCTTGAGCCCCCCCACTTTTCGATAAGGGGGGGCTGAGCCCCCCAAAATTGGAGATTATCACAAAGAACATATTAAATACTAATAGCTCTGGCTCTGGTCTACCTACACCTCAATAGAATGAATGTGAATAACCCCTCACTTCATGAACGCCAAGCCCCCCCACTTTTGACATGCTGTCTCTGCCTCTGAGTAGTAAGACATATTCAAGTTTGAGAACTAGTGTGTATGTATTAGAGTCATGTATTATTATGTGCAGTGACGGACTATACAATATGCCTTAGTTGGTTGTATAGCACTAACATATGTTGAATGGTACACTGTATGCAATAATACCAGACAGTGGTGATTTGTAAGTGTATGATTGAAATGAAGATGAGAAGAAATTTATGGTTTTAAGTACATGTACATGTAGATAGGCATAATATTTGGTTTCAATGTCAAAAGCCTCTAATCAGGACACCTGTATTTACATAATTATGTCTGCATTCCAATACTATGGAGAGAGAAAGGAAAGAGGGAGGGGGAGAAGATCTGCTTTGTATAGTGGCAAGGGTTGGCATCCACAAGCTGCTCTTTTTCCGCAATAGAACTGCCTTGAGACAAATCCAAACACGTTGTGGGTTTCCCCGGTCGAGATCAACATCACAGTGTTCCCTCCGAGAGGCAATCTGGAGGCCCCCAGTCATCATTTTTAGAGAACACTTACAACCTATTCAGAGACAAGAGTATCTGGGGGATAGGAACTGAGACCCCCTCAGCTAATATTCTCCCGTGGGCCCAGTTGAAATCCACCGAACTCCCTCCAACTGATCCCAAGTGATGCAGTATATACAATTCCATGAAAAAAAAAACAGCATATAAAAGCATTCTTAATTTTTCGGACCCCGCACTGGATATGGACTTTGGTTTTTGGACGTTGATTTTGACTTACATACGATCGGTTTACTTATTAGCATATCGTAGAGATAATTGCATTATCCGGCAACGAAATAGAGCAAACCACAAGCAGAAACTAGTCCCAGAACGACTGATCTACTAGCTCTTTTTATGTAGTTCATCCATAGCACACTGATACACCAGATCTGGTGCATTAGAGTCATGTATTATTATGTGCAGTGACGGACTATACAATATTCCTTAGTTGGTTGTATAGCACTAACATATGTTGAATGGTACACTGTATGCAATAATACCAGACAGTGGTGATTTGTAAGTGTATGATTGAAATGAAGATGAGAAGAAATTTATGGTTTTAAGTATATGTAGGTAGATATAATGTTGGTTTCAGCATCCAAAAAACCCTCTAATTATAGCACACCCTAGGCCTGTATATATAGGGAGGGAAAAGGAAATATTTGAGTGAGTGATCTCATAGGTGCCATGTATATAGTAAAAGGGTTGCATGTCAGACACAGGCTGCTCTTTCTGAGTTCAACTATATTACACCTGAGGCAGAGCTGCCTTCAGTAGAATAGCCTGGAGACATACTCACAATCCTGGATGAGAAGAAATACTGCATATATGCACGTGCACGCATGAGGCACATGTGCCTTTTCCGTATACTTGACTTGGTACTATCAATAGCATATATACATGTGCAAATCCTATCTTCATATGTAGTGAATTAATTATTGGAGCTCAAGACTGCCAATCTCAACTGAATCTGTGGACTCATAGTCACACCATCCTCCCACTACAAGAAGACAGTCTTCAGGGAGGACAGCTGCCAGGCAAAGACGACGTTTGTTCTTCATCTTTGACACAACCTGCCATGAGTCGGTGTGGGTGTCATAGCAATGAACATCAGCAGGGTCTCTTCTTGAGTCATCTCTCCCACCAATAGCCAGCAGGTGGCCACCGAGTGTGATGAGAGTAGACTGAGTGACTGGTAGATCTCGAGCACGATGCCACACTCCTGTCTTATGAGCTAGGGAGAGAGTACGTAGTCCAGCTGCTAGTGATGGAGGTGAGAGGAGGTCAGTGACAGAGCAGGTCAGGACTGACTTGGAAGATTCACCATATCCAACAAACCCTCCAGCCAAGTAGAGCTGGTCTCCAAGGATAGCTCCAGATATCTCCCCAAATGGGTGTGGCAAGTGGCTAGCTGTAGTCCAATGTCTAGTGGGAATGTCCATCACCTCTACAATGTTGAGATTCTTATTTTCTGCCACTCCTCCAGCAACTATGAGGGTCTGTTGTGTAGTAACTGAAACAGTTTGATAACGTGGTGTGGGCATGGGAGGGAAGATTTGAGACCACTGCCTCCTTCCTCCTCTTCCAGTCAGACTGAAGAGAGAGTTGGTGTACCTAGGAGTTGGACCACCACCAACAGTAGTGAGAATACCATCAATGACTGCAAGACTGGGGTTATAGTATTCAGTACCAGGAAGAGTGGACCACTGCAGGTCCTGTGAGGTGATCTGGCAGGAGTAGATCTTGTATGATCTAATAGGAATGATGTACACAGTGTTCCCATCCACTACTGTTGATCCTCTCCGTATTTTCTGTGGTGCCTTCTTCCCCTCCTTCCACTTCAGTTTACTAACATCCTTTTGAGCTACTGTGGCTGTAGCAGTCTTGCCTATCTTCCCTGAGGCAGGTTGGTTCTGAACTGATATGGTCTGCTGGAGGTCACTAATTACTCTGTCCTTCTCCACCAGTGTCTGCTGGAACTGAGCTACTAGCTGTTCACTAGTTTGAATGGCACGATCTTTCTCCTGTAGCTCTCTCTCTTTCCCTTGGACTGTACTCTGTAACTGAAGTACTTCTCTTGTCTTTGCCTCAGTCAACACTCGCTGGCCCTGTACCTGTGTTTGAAGCTGTTCAACTTCTCTCTGCTTTTGAGCAATTACTTCGTCTTTCTGCTGCAATTCTTCCTGGAGAGTGTGGTTTTGCTGCTGAAGGTCTTGTATCTGACTCCTCAGGCTCTCTACTTCTCCCTCTCCCTCCATGCCAGTCTGTGCCTGCTGCAAGCTCTGGGTGTAGGCAGGTGCTTGCTTCAGCCCAGACAGTGTGCTGTTCAGCCGCTGTGCAGATGGACGCTCTTCCTCCTTACTTTTGAGGCAAGTGATAGCAATGGCTTTCAGAGGGTGAGTATCTGCAATCATTCGGAGGTGGGAACTGCGTCGCTCTGTCTCGGGAGCAGGCACTCTGGCATCAGGATAGCCAGGTACATGTATGAACTTAAACCTTGGACCAGGGTTAGGGAACTGCCTGGTCATGATCTGGACTAGAAGAACACCAAATGAGAACACGTCCAGTTTGTGTGTGTAGGACGGTGGCTCCTCCAGAGCCTCTGGGGACATGTACTGTACATTCCCTGGACACAGGGTCAAGGGGGTCATGTGAGGGTTGACACTGGCAAGTTTGGACATGCCAAAATCGGTGACTTTAGCACGAACCCCTGCAATCATAAGCACATTATTAGCTGTGAGGTCTCTGTGAGTGATATTGTTGAGGTGTAGGTAGACCAGAGCCAGTGCTATGTCGTGGGCAATGTTGACCTGAATGTGGTAGGGTATTGGTCGAGGGGAACGCTCCAGGAAGCGACAGAGGCTCTCGTCACACAGTTCCATGAGAAGAGCGGGGAGACGAGTCTCTGGGTCTCGATAGGTACCAAGGTACTGGACCACATTGGGGTGGCGGGCTGAGCTGAGGAGACGACATTCTTCTTCAAACCTTTGCAGGTATGAGACTGTTCCGGGGTCCCGTAGGTCAAAGAGTGTGGGGTGCATGATCTTAGCAGCACAAGGGAGCCCATCACACCTGGCCTTACACACCCCTCCATAGGAGCCAGTACCTAGTGTGTCTTCTTTGAAAAGCTCCACATTACGGAAACCAAACTGGTAGTGCTGGACAGCCATTTCAACTCTATCTCTATCTCTCTGGAAAGAAATATGTACCTCTGTGATTAGTTTGATAGTGAGAAGAACAGCTGTCTTATTAAGTTACTGGTTGTTGATAGGAGGCAATGGCAGACCCCACTACTAGGACTAGATTCAGTCACAATCTACTGCTATAGAGAATAGCAAGTCTCAAAGGGAAATATAGTGATTTCTGTGTGGGAAGTACCCTATTTCCATATTCATCTGTACATGTACGTGTAGGATCTGGCTATATACACAATAGTGTACTAGACAGTAGTACTCACTCTTCAAAAGGAGCTATAATTAACTCTCTCTCCTTAACCCTGTTGATACTCCCTTGATTTCTGCTATTATATACTATAACAGTATACACAGTAGCCCATAACAGTCCTGCTATGCACCATTTATCACCTACTACTAGGCAGCATATCCACCAATCCAGTTTCAACCTGACCAGCATCTTTAGCCACATCCACCATGTCACAGCAACACATGCATGTATATACACATCCTTGCATTGCTGTTCACAATCATTCTCTGCTACATTTATGACTTCTCTAACTGCAAATAGGAAGCTAGTTTTGATATGAATGGCATCCCATAATGGAGGCCTGGGGGCATACAGAACATTAATATTAACAGAATCACGTATGAGCAGAAATGCTAATTAGAGCCTTACTTTGCTTACATAGACTATATCAATATACACGGTATATCTGCAAGTCTATCTTTATACATATATATATATAGTAGGACATTCAAGTCTGGGTGAAAGTAGTGTGTGCCTATTGGAGACAGCCAATCTCAACTGAATATTTTCCCCATCCTCCTACTACAAGAAGACAGTCTTCAGGGAGGACAGCTGCCAGGCAAAGACGACGTTTGTTCTTCGTCTTTGACACAATGAACATCAGCAGTGTCTCTTCTTGAGTCATCTCTCCCACCAATAGCCAGCGGTGGCCACCAAGTGTGATGAGAGTAGACTGAGTGACTGGTAGATCTCGAACATGACGCCACACTCCTGTCTTATCAGCTAGGGAGAGAGTACATAGTCCAGCTGCTAGTGATGGAGGTGAGAGGAGGTCAGTGACAGATCTACAGCAGGTTAAGACTGGCTTGGATTGTTCACCAAATCCAATACACCCTCCAGCCAAGTAGACCTGGTCTGGTAGTGCTGGACAGCCATTTCAACTCTACATTTGTTGTTTAAAATCACTATCATACTCACCTTAATACTTGTACATCTACTGAATATTATGCAAGTCACTTTACATACATGTTGTATACATGTACTTTATACATAGTGGGATATTCATGTTTGGGTGAAAGGAGAATTAGTGTCTTATTGGAGACTGCCAATTTCAACAGAATCTTCACCCCATCCTCCTACTACAAGAAGACAGTCTTCAGGGAGGACAGCTGCCAGGCAATAACAACGTTTGTTCTTCATCTTTGACACAACCTGCCATGAGTCAGTGTGGGTGTCATAGCAATGAACGTCAGCAGTGTCTCTTCCTGAGTCTTCCCCACCAATAGCCAGGAGGTGGCCACCAAGTGTGATGAGAGTAGATTTAGTGACTGGTAGATCTCGAACATGACGCCACACTCCTGTCTTATGAGCTAGGAAGAGAGTACGTAGTCCAGCTGCTAGTGATGGAGGTGAGAGGAGGTCAGTGACAGAGCAGGTCAGGACTGACTTGGAAGGTTCACCATATCCAACACACCCTCCAGCCAAGTAGAGCTGGTCTCCAAGGATAGTTCCAGATATCTGTCCAAATGGGTGTGGCAAGTGGCTAGCTGTAGTCCACTGTTTAGTGGGAATGTCCATTACCTCTACAATGGTGAGATTCTCTCCTTTTGCCACCCCTCCAGCAACTATGAGGGTCTGTTGTGTAGTGACTGAGACAGTTTGATAACGTGGTGTGGGCATGGCAGGAAAGATTTGAGACCACTGCCTCCTTCCTCCTCTTCCAGTCAGACTGAGGAGAGAGTTGGTGTACTGAAAATATTTATTGCCACCAACAGTAGTGAGACTACCATCAATGACTGCAAGACTGGGATTATAGTATTCAGAATCAGGTAGAGTGGACCACTGCAGGTCCTGTGAGGTGAACTGGCAGGAGTAGATCTTGAGTGAGCTAATAGAAATCATGTACACAGTGTTCCCATCCACTACTGCTGATCCTCTCCACATTGTGTTTGGTGCCTTCTTCCCATACTTCCACTTCAGTTTACTAACATCCTTTTGAGCTACTGTGGCTGTAGAAGTCTTCCCCATCTTCCCTGAGGTAGGTTGCTTCTGAGCTGATGTGGTCTGCTGGAGGTCACTAATTACTCTGTCCTTCTCCACCAGTGTTTGCTGGAACTGAGCTACTAGCTGTTCACTAGTTTGAATGGCATGATCTTTCTCCTGCAGCTCTCTCTGGTATCTACTCTGTAACCGAAGTATTTTTCTTTTCTTTGCCTTAGTCAACACTCGCTGGCTCTGAAGCTGTTGCTGTAGTTGCTGTACCTGTGTTTGAAGCTGTTCATTTTCCCTTTGCTTTTGAGCAACTACTTCCTCTTTCTGCTCCTGGAGAGTGTGGTTTTGCTGCTGAAGGTCTTGTATCTGACTCCTCAGGCTCTCTACTTCTCCCTCTCCCTCCATGCCAGTCTGTGCCTGCTGCAAGCTCTGGGTGTAGGCAGGTTCTTGCTTCAGCCCAGACAGTGTGCTGTTCAGCTGCTGTGCTGATGGACGCTCTTCCTCCTTACTTTTGAGGCAAGTGATAGCAATGGCTTTCAGGGGGTGAGTATCTTCAATCATTTGGAGGTGGGAACTGCGTCGCTCTGTCTCGGGAGCAGGCACTCTGGCATCAGGATAGCCAGGTACATGTATTAACTTAAACCTTGGACCAGGGTTAGGGAACTGCCTGGTCATGATCTGGACTAGAAGAACACCAAATGAGAACACGTCCAGTTTGTGTGTGTAGGACGGTGGCTCCTCCAGAGCCTCTGGGGACATGTACTGTACATTCCCTGGACACAGGGTCATGGGGGTCATGCGAGGGTTGACACTGGCAAGTTTGGACATGCCAAAATCGGTTACTTTAGCACGAACCCCTGCAATCATAAGCACATTATTAGCTGTGAGGTCTCTGTGAGTGATATTGTTGAGGTGTAGGTAGACCAGAGCCAGTACTATGTCGTGGGCAATGTTGACCTGAATGTGGTAGGGTATTGGTCGAGGGGAATGCTCCAGGAAGTGACAGAGGCTCTCGTCACACAGTTCCATGAGAAGAACGGGGAGACGAGTGTCTGGGTCTCGATAGGTACCGAGGTACTGGACCACATTGGGGTGGCGGGCTGAGCTGAGGAGACGACATTCTTCTTCAAACCTTTGCAGATAGGAGACTGTTCCGGGGTCCCGTAGGTCAAAGAGTGTGGGGTGCATGATCTTAGCAGCACAAGGGAGCCCATCACACCTGGCCTTACACACCCCTCCATAGGAGCCAGTACCTAGATTGTCTTCCTTGAAAAGCTCCACATTATGGAAACCAAACTGGTAGTCCTGGACAGCCATTTCAGCTTCCTACTCTCTGGAAAGAAATATGTACCTCTGTGATTAGTTTGATAGTGAGAAAGAACAAAGATGTCTTATTAACTTACTGGTTGTTGATAGGAGGCAATGACAGACACTCCACTAGGACTAGATTCAGTCACAATCTACTGCTATAGAGAACAGCCAAGAAAGCAAGTCTCCACGGGCAGATTTTAAAATATGGTGTGATTATTTTTGGGGGTGGTACCCTATTTCAATATTCATCTGTTGTATTAGTAGCTGTAATTACATGCACATGTAGTGTCTGGCTATATACAAAATGCAGGGGCGGCGGCAGAGGGAGGGCAGGTGGGCGATCGCCCCCCCCAATAAAATAGGAGCTATGACGGCTTTAAACAATCATGTATGAGCAGAAATGCTAATGAGAGCCTTATTTGTCTTACAACATACGGATAGCTTACATGTTTATATGCAATAGTAAGGCATATTCAAGTTTGAGAACTAGTGTGTACCTGTATTATTATGTGCAGTGACGGACTATACAATATGCCTTGGTTGGTTGTATAGCACAAACTTATGTTGAATGGTACACTGTATGCAATAATACCAGACAGTGGTGATTTGTAAGTGTATGATTGAAATGAAGATGAGAAGAAATTTATGGTTATAAGTACATGTACATGTAGATAGGCATAATATTTGGTTTCAATGTCAAAAAGCCTCTAATCAGGACACCTGTATTTACATAATTATTTTGATTATGTCTGCATTCCAATACTATGGAGAGAGAAAGGAAAGAGGGAGGGGGGGGAGATCTGTTTTGTATAGTGGCGAGGGTTGGCATCCACAAGCTGCTCTTTTTCCGCAATAGAACTGACTTGAGACAAGTCCAAACACGTTGTGGGTTTTCCCAGTCGAGATCAACATCACAGTGTCCCCTCCGAGAGGCAATCTGGAGGCCCCCAGTCATCATTTTTAGAGAACACTTACGACCTATTCAGAGACAAGAGTATCTGGGGAATAGGAACTGAGACCCCCTCAGCTAATATTCTCCCGTGGGCCCAGTTGAAATCCACCGAACTGCCTCCAACTGATCCCAAGTAATGCAGTATATACAATTCTATGAAAAAAACAGCAGCATTTAAAAAGCATTCTTAATTTTTCAGACCCCGCACTGGATATGGACATTGGTTTTTGGACATTGATTCTGACTTACATACAATCGGTTTACTTATTAGCATATCGTAGAGATAATTGCATTATCCGGCAACAAAATAGAGCAAACCACAAGCAGAAACTAGTCCCAGAATGACTGATCTACTAGCTCTTTTTATGTAGTCCATCCATAGCACACTGATACACCAGATCTGGTGCATTAGAGTCATGTATTATTATGTGCAGTGATGGACTATACAATATGCCTTAGTTGGTTGTATAGCACTAACATATGTTGAATGGTACACTGTATGCAATAATACCAGACACAGTGGTGATTTGTAAGTGTATGATTGAAATGAAGATGAGAAGAAATTTATGGTTTTAAGTATATGTAGGTAGATATAATGTTGGTTTCAGCGTCCAAAAACTCTAATTATAGCACACCCTAGGCCTGTATACATAATTATAAGGAGGGAAAAGGAAAAATTTGAGTGAGTGATCCCATAGGTGCATAGTAAGAGGGTTGGCAGCCACAAGCTGCTCTTTCTGAGTTTAACTATATTACACCTGAGGCACACTGAGACAAGTCAGTAGAATAGCCGGCTGCACATATATTCACAATCCTGTATCAGAAGAAATACTGTGTACTTGACTTGACCAGTACTATCAAGAGAATATACATGTGCAATCCTATCTTCATACATAGTGGGATAATTATGGTAAAATGAGTCTTATTGAAGCTCGAGACTGCCAATCTCAACTGAATCTGTGGACTTATAGCCACAATATCCTCCTACTACAAGAAGGCAGTCTTCAGGGAGGACAGCTGCCAGGCAAAGATGACGTTTGTTTTTCATCTTTGACACAACCTGCCATGAGTCAGTGTGGGTGTCATAGCAATGAACGTTAGCAGTGTCTCTTCCTGAGTCATCTCTCCCACCAATAGCCAGCAGGTGGCCACCGAGTGTGATGAGAGTAGATTGAGTGACGGGTAGTTCTTGAACATGACGCCACACTCCTGTCTTATCAGCTAGGGAGAGAGTACGTAGTCCAGCTGCTAGTGATGGAGGTGAGAGGAGGTCAGTGACAGAGCAGGTCAGGACTGACTTGGATTGTTCACCAAATCCAACACTACCTCCAGCCAAGTAGAGCTGGTCTCCACAGATAGTTCCAGATATCGCTCCAAATGGGTGTGGCAAGTGGCTAGCTGTAGTCCACTGTTTAGTGGGAATGTTCATCACCTCTACTCTACACTGGTGAGATTCTTACTTTCTGCAAACCCTCCAGCAACTATGAGGGTCTGTTGTGTAGTGACTGAGACAGTTAGACTACGTGGTGTAGGCATGGCAGGGAAGATCTTAGACCACCGCCTCCTTCCTCCTCTTCCAGTCAGACTGAGGAGAGAGTTGGTGTAACAAGAATCTCGATAACCACCAACAGTAGTGAGAATACCATCAATGACTGCAAGACTGGGATAATTGTATTCAGCACCAGGTACAGTGGACCACTGCAGGTCCTGTGAGGTGAACTTGCAGGAGTAGATCTTGGGTGATTTATAAAGATTGATGTACACAGTGTTCCCATCCACTACTGTTGATCCTCTCCACATTGTGTTTGGTGCCTTCTTCCCATCCTTCCACTTCAGTTTACTAACATCCTTTTGAGCTACTGTGGCTGTAGCAGTCTTGCCCATCTTCCCTGAGGTAGGTTGGTTCTGAGCTAATATGGTCTGCTGGAGGTCACTAATTACTCTGTCCTTCTCCACCAGTGTCTGCTGGAACTGAGCTACTAGCTGTTCACTGGTTTGAATGGCACGATCTTTCTCCTGTAGCTCTCTCTCCTTCTCTTGGACTGTATTCTGTAACTGAAGTACTTCTCTTGTCTTTGCCTCAGTCAACACTCGCTGGCTCTGAAGCTGTGCTTGAAGCTGAGCAATTACTTCCTCTTTCTGCCGCATTTCTTCCTGGTGGGTGTGCTGAAGGTCTTGTATCTGACTCCTCAGGCTCTCTACTTCTCCCTCTCCCTCCATGCCAGTCTGTGCCTGCTGCAAGCTCTGGGTGTAGGCAGGTGCTTGCTTCAGCCCAGACAGTGTGCTATTCAGCTGCTGTGCTGATGGACGTTCTTCCTCCTTACTTTTGAGGCAAGTGATGGCAATGGCTTTCAGGGGGTGAGTATCTGCAATCATTCGGAGGTGGGAACTGCGTCGCTCTGTCTCAGGAACAGGCACTCTGGCATCAGGATAGCCAGGTACATGTATTAACTTAAACCTTGGACCAGGGTTAGGGAACTGCCTGGTCATGATCTGGACTAGAAGAACAGCAAATGAGAACACGTCCAGTTTGTGTGTGTAGGACGGTGGCTCCTCCAGAGCCTCTGGGGACATGTACTGTACATTCCCTGGACACAGGGTCATGGGAGTCGTGCGAGGGTTGACACTGGCAAGTTTAGACATGCCAAAATCGGTTACTTTACCACGGACCCCTGCAATCATAAGCACATTATTAGCCGTGAGGTCTCTGTGAGTGATATTGTTGAGGTGTAGGTAGACCAGAGCCAGTGCTATGTCGTGGGCAATGTTGACTTGAATGTGGTAGGGTATTGGTCGAGGGGAACGCTCCAGGAAGCGACAGAGGCTCTCGTCACACAGTTCCATGAGAAGAACGGGGAGACGAGTCTCTGGGTCTCGATAGGTACCGAGGTACTGGACCACATTGGGGTGGCGGGCTGAGCTGAGGAGACGACATTCTTCTTCAAACCTTTGCAGGTAAGAGACTGTTCCAGGGTCAAAGAGTGTGGGGTGCATGATCTTAGCAGCACAAGGGAGCCCATCACACCTGGCCTTACACACCCCTCCATAAGACCCAGTACCTAGATTGTCTTCTTTGAAAAGCTCCACATTACGGAAACCAAACTGGTAGTGCTGGACAGCCATGTCAACTCTCTCTCACTCTCTGTAAATAAAGATGTGATTGGTTTACTAGAAAGAACAGCTGCCTTATTAACTTACTGATTGCTAAGATCAAATTCAGCCACAATCTATTGCTATGTAGAACTGCAAAGACTATAGGCAAAAAGGTGGATTTTATATATAAGATAGTGTGATATTTGAGGGCGGTGCCGCAAATATTATTCATCTGTTATGTTCCCATGGTGATTCCATTATTCACCTGTTACATTGGTAATCCAGTTTTGATAATGATCTTAGTACTGCAGCAAAATAATTGTATTTTAGTACACCGACCTGTGTATTTAGCCTAGGCTGTTCTTGTGAGGGAATTTAGCCCGAGGAGGAGGCCTTTTCCATGGAACTACCTGAGAGTATCTACTCAGAAGAGTGCTGACATTTTAATATTCATGTGTTATATTCAAACTTATTTGGAAACACTAGTCACAATTGAAATAGCCAAACGTTTCAGTCACTGTCTGTGACCATCTTCAGCAAACACAGTAGTGCAGGCAGTACTTACACTAGCTGCCTGCACTACTGTGTTAGTACATTGCCACTGAAGATGGTCACAGAGAGTGACCGAAACGTAAGTGTATGATTGAAATGAAGATGAGAAGAAATTATGGTTTTAAGTATATGTAGGTAGATATAATGTTGGTTTCATCATCAAAAACCCTCTAATTATAGCACACCCTAGGTCTGTATAGATAGGGAGGGAAAATGAGTGAGTGATCTCGTAGGTGCCATGTATAGCAAAAGGGTTGGCAGCCACAAGATGCTCTTTCTGAGTTCAACTATATTATACCTGAGGCAGAACTGCCTTGAGACGAGTCAGTAGAATAGCCTGGAGACATACTCACAATCCTATATGAAAAGAAATACCATGCCTTTTACATATATACTTGACTTGGTACTATCAATAGCATATATGTGTACAATCCTATCTTCATACATAGTGGGATATTGTAAAATGAGTCTTATTGGAGCTTGAAACTGCCAATTTCAACTGAATCTGTGGACTTATAGTCACACTTTCCTCCTACTACAAGAAGACAGTCTTCAGGGAGGACAGCTGCCAGGCAAAAATGATGTTTGTTTTTCATTTTTGACACAACCTGCCATGAGTCAGTGTGGCTGTTATAGCAATGAACGTCAGCAGTGTCTCTTCCTGAGGCATTTACCCCACCAATAGCCAGCAGGTGGCCACCGAGTGTGATGAGAGTAGGCCTAGTGACTGGGAGATCTTGAGCATTACGCCACACTCCTGTCTTATGAGTTAGTGAGAGAGAACATAGTTCAGCTGCTAGTGATGGAGGTGAGAGGAGGTCAGTGACAGAGCAGGTCAGGACTGACTTGGAAGGTTCACCATATCCAACATTCCCTCCAGCCAAGTAGAGCTGGTCTCCATAGATAGTTCCAGATATCCATCCAAATGGGTGTGGCAAGTGGCTAGCTGTAGTCCACTGTTTGGTGCAAATGTTCATCAGCTCTACAATGTTGACATTCTCTCCTTTTGCCAACCCTCCAGCAACTATGAGGGCCTGTTGTGTAGTGACTGAGACAGTTAGACTACGTGGTGTGGGCATGGCAGGGAAGATTTGAGACCATTGCCTCCTTCCTCCTCTTCCAGTCAGACTGAGGAGAGAGTTGGTATAACAAGAATCTCGATAACCACCAACAGTAGTGAGAATACCATCAATGACTGCAAGACTGGAATAATTGTATTCAGTATCAGGTAGAGTGGACCACTGCAGGTCTTGTGAGGTGATCTGGCAGGAGTAGATCTTGAATGAGTTAAAACGATTAATGTACACTGTGTTCCCATCCACTACTGCTGATCCTCTGACCATTTTCTCTGGTGCCTTCTTCCCATCCTTCCACCTCAGTTTACTAATATCCTTTTTAGCTACTGTGGCTGTAGCAGTCTTGCCCATCTTCCCTGAGGCAGGTTGGTTCTGAGCTGATATGGTCTGCTGGAGGTCACTAATTACTCTCTCCTTCTCCACCAGTGTCTTCTGGAACTGAGCTACTAGCTGTTCACGAGTTCGAATGGCATGATCTTTCTCCTGTAGCTCTCTCTCCTTCTCTTGGTATCTACTCTGTAACTGAAGTACTTCTGTTGTCTTTGCCTCAGTCAACACTCGCTGGCTCTGAAGCTGTTGCTGTAGTTGCTGTACCTGTGTTTGAAGCTGTTTATTTTCCCTTTGCTTTTGAGCAACTACTTCCTCTTTCTGCTCCTGGAGAGTGTGTTTTTGCTGCTGAAGATCTTGTATCTGACTCCTCAGGCTCTCTACTTCTCCCTCTCCCTCCATGCCAGTCTGTGCCTGCTGCAAGCTCTGGGTGTAGGCAGGTGCTTGCTTCAGCCCAGACAGTGTTTTGTTCAGCCACTGTGCTGATGGACGCTCTTCCTCCTTACTTTTGAGGCAAGTGATAGCGATGGCTTTCAGAGGGTGAGTATCTGAAATCATTCGGAGGTGGGAACTGCGTCGCTCTGTCTCAGGAGCAGGCACTCTGGCATCAGGATAGCCAGGTACATGTATTAACTTAAACCTTGGACGAGGGTTAGGGAACTGCCTGGTCATGATCTGGACTAGAAGAACACCAAATGAGAACACATCCAGTTTGTGTGTGTAGGACAGTGGCTCCTCCAGAGCCTCTGGGGACATGTACTGTACATTCCCTGGACACAGGGTCATGGGGGTCATGCGAGGGTTGACACTGGCAAGTTTGGACATGCCAAAATCAGTGACTTTAGCACGAACCCCTGCAATCATAAGCACGTTATTACCTGTGAGGTCTCTGTGAGTGATATTGTTGAGGTGTAGGTAGACCAGAGCCAGTGCTATGTCGTGGGCAATATTGACCTGAATGTGGTAGGGTATTGGTTGAGGGGAACACTCCAGGAAGTGACAGAGGCTCTCGTCACACAGTTCCATGAGAAGAACGGGGAGACGAGTCTCTGGGTCTCGATAGGTACCGAGGTACTGGACCACATTGGGGTGGCGGGCTGAGCTGAGGAGACGACATTCTTCTTCAAACCTTTGCAGGTAGGAGACTGTTCCAGGGTCCCGAAGGTCAAAGAGTGTGGGGTGCATGATCTTAGCAGCACAAGGGAGCCCATCACACCTGGCCTTACACACCCCTCCATAGGAGCCAGTACCTAGATTGTCTTCTTTGAAAAGCTCCACATTATGGAAACCAAACTGGTAGTGCTGGACAGCCATTTCAACTCTCTACTCTCTGGAAAGAAATATGTACCTCTGTGATTAGTGTGATAGTGAGAAAGAACAGCTGTCTTATTAACTTACTGGTTGTTGATAGAAGGCAATGACAGACACTCCACTAGGACTAGATTCAGTCACAATCTACTGCTATAGAGAACATCAAGTCTCAAAGGGAAATATGGGGTGATTTTATGTGGTGGAAGTACCCTATTTCCATATTCATCTGTAATTACATGCACATGTACATGTAGTGTCTGGCTATATACACAATAGTACCGTAGTACTCACTCTTCAAAAGGAGCTATAATTAACTCTCTCTCTTTAACCCTGTTGATGCTCCCTTGATTTCTGCTATTATATACTATAGCAGTATACACAGTAGCCCATACATTCCTGCTATGCACCATTTATCACCCACTACTAGGCAGCTAGGGACATATCCACCAATCCAGTTTCAACCTGACCAGCATCTTTAGCCACACACCCCATGTCACAGCAACACATGCATGTATATACACATCCTTGCATTGCTGTTCACAATTTTTTTCTCTGCCCCTTTTTCTAAGTACCTACATTTATGACTTCTCTAACTGCAAATAGGAAGCTAGTTTCGATATGAATGGCATCCTATAAATGGAATAGCCTGGGGGCATACGGAACATTAATATTAACCGAATCACGTATAAGCAGAAATGCTAATTAGAGCCTTACTTTGCTTACATAGACTATATCAAATATACACGGTATATCTGCAAGTCTATCTTTATACATATATATATAGTAGGACATTCAAGTCTGGGTGAAAGTAGTGTGTGCCTATTGGAGACAGCCAATCTCAACTAAATATTTTCCCCATCCTCCTACTACAAGAAGACAGTCTTCAGGGAGGACAGCTGCCAGGCAAAGACGACTTTTGTTCTTCGTCTTTGACACAATGAACATCAGCAGTGTCTCTTCTTGAGTCATCTCTCCCACCAATAGCCAGCAGGTGGACACTGAGTGTGATGAGAGTAGACTGAGTGACTGGTAGATCTCGAACATGACGCCACACTCCTGTCTTATCAGCTAGGGAGAGAGTACATAGTCCAGCTGCTAGTGATGGAGGTGAGAGGAGGTCAGTGACAGATCTACAGCAGGTTAAGACTGGCTTGGATTGTTCACCAAATCCAATACACCCTCCAGCCAAGTAGACCTGGTCTGGTAGTGCTGGACAGCCATTTCAACTCTACATTTGTTGTTTAAAATCACTATCATACTCACCTTAATACTTGTACATCTACTGAATATTATGCAAGTCACTTTACATACATGTTGTATACATGTACTTTATACATAGTGGGATATTCATGTTTCGGTGAAAGGAGAATTAGTGTCTTATTGGAGACTGCCAATTTCAACAGAATCTTCACCCCATCCTCCTACTACAAGAAGACAGTCTTCAGGGAGGACAGCTGCCAGGCAATAACAACGTTTGTTCTTCATCTTTGACACAACCTGCCATGAGTCAGTGTGGGTGTCATAGCAATGAACGTCAGCAGTGTCTCTTCCTGAGTCTTCCCCACCAATAGCCAGGAGGTGGCCACCGAGTGTGATGAGAGTAGATTTAGTGACTGGTAGATCTTGAACATGACGCCACACTCCTGTCTTATGAGCTAGGAAGAGAGTACGTAGTCCAGCTGCTAGTGATGGAGGTGAGAGGAGGTCAGTGACAGAGCAGGTCAGGACTGACTTGGAAGGTTCACCATATCCAACACACCCTCCAGCCAAGTAGAGCTGGTCTCCAAGGATAGTTCCAGATATCTGTCCAAATGGATGTGGCAAGTGGCTAACTGTAGTCCACTGTTTAGTGGGAATGTCCATTACCTCTACAATGGTGAGATTCTCTCCTTTTGCCACTCCTCCAGCAACTATGAGGGTCTGTTGTGTAGTGACTGAGACAGTTTGATAACGTGGTGTGGGCATGGCAGGGAAGATTTGAGACCACTGCCTCCTTCCTCCTCTTCCAGTCAGACTGAGGAGAGAGTTGGTGTACTGAAAATATTTATTGCCACCAACAGTAGTGATACTACCATCAATGACTGCAAGACTGGGATTATAGTATTCAGTATCAGGTAGAGTGGACCACTGCAGGTCCTGTGAGGTGAACTGGCAGGAGTAGATCTTGAGTGAGCTAATAGAAATCATGTACACAGTGTTCCCATCGACTACTGCTGATCCTCTCCACATTGTGTTTGGTGCCTTCTTCCCATACTTCCACTTCAGTTTACTAACATCCTTTTGAGCTACTGTGGCTGTAGAAGTCTTCCCCATCTTCCCTGAGGTAGGTTGCTTCTGAGCTGATGTGGTCTGCTGGAGGTCACTAATTACTCTGTCCTTCTCCACCAGTGTTTGCTGGAACTGAGCTACTAGCTGTTCACTAGTTTGAATGGCATGATCTTTCTCCTGCAGCTCTCTCTGGTATCTACTCTGTAACCGAAGTATTTTTCTTTTCTTTGCCTTAGTCAACACTCGCTGGCTCTGAAGCTGTTGCTGTAGTTGCTGTACCTGTGTTTGAAGCTGTTCATTTTCCCTTTGCTTTTGAGCAACTACTTCCTCTTTCTGCTCCTGGAGAGTGTGGTTTTGCTGCTGAAGGTCTTGTATCTGACTCCTCAGGCTCTCTACTTCTCCCTCTCCCTCCATGCCAGTCTGTGCCTGCTGCAAGCTCTGGGTGTAGGCAGGTTCTTGCTTCAGCCCAGACAGTGTGCTGTTCAGCTGCTGTGCTGATGGACGCTCTTCCTCCTTACTTTTGAGGCAAGTGATAGCAATGGCTTTCAGGGGGTGAGTATCTTCAATCATTTGGAGGTGGGAACTGCGTCGCTCTGTCTCGGGAGCAGGCACTCTGGCATCAGGATAGCCAGGTACATGTATTAACTTAAACCTTGGACCAGGGTTAGGGAACTGCCTGGTCATGATCTGGACTAGAAGAACACCAAATGAGAACACGTCCAGTTTGTGTGTGTAGGACGGTGGCTCCTCCAGAGCCTCTGGGGACATGTACTGTACATTCCCTGGACACAGGGTCATGGGGGTCATGCGAGGGTTGACACTGGCAAGTTTAGACATGCCAAAATCAGTGACTTTTGCACGAACCCCTGCAATCATAAGCACATTATTAGCTGTGAGGTCTCTGTGAGTGATATTGTTGAGGTGTAGGTAGACCAGAGCCAGTACTATGTCGTGGGCAATGTTGACCTGAATGTGGTAGGGTATTGGTCGAGGGGAACGCTCCAGGAAGTGACAGAGGCTCTCGTCACACAGTTCCATGAGAAGAACGGGGAGACGAGTCTCTGGGTCTCGATAGGTACCGAGGTACTGGACCACATTGGGGTGGCGGGCTGAGCTGAGGAGACGACATTCTTCTTCAAACCTTTGCAGGTAGGAGACTGTTCCGGGGTCCCGTAGGTCAAAGAGTGTGGGGTGCATGATCTTAGCAGCACAAGGGAGCCCATCACACCTGGCCTTACACACCCCTCCATAGGAGCCAGTACCTAGATTGTCTTCCTTGAAAAGCTCCACATTATGGAAACCAAACTGGTAGTCCTGGACAGTCATTTCAGCTTCCTACTCTCTGGAAAGAAATATGTACCTCTGTGATTAGTTTGATAGTGAGAAAGAACAAAGATGTCTTATTAACTTACTGGTTGTTGATAGGAGGCAATGACAGACACTCCACTAGGACTAGATTCAGTCACAATCTACTGCTATAGAGAACAGCCAAGAAAGCAAGTCTCCACGGGCAGATTTTAAAATATGGTGTGATTATTTTTGGGGGTGGTACCCTATTTCAATATTCATCTGTTGTATTAGTAGCTGTAATTACATGCACATGTAGTGTCTGGCTATATACAAAATGCAGGGGCGGTGGCAGAGGGAGGGCAGGGGGGCGATCGCCCCCCCCAATAAAATAGGAGCTATGACGGCTTTAAACAATCATATATGAGCAGAAATGCTAATGAGAGCCTTACTTGTCTTACAACATACAGATAGCTTACATGTATTATATGCAATAGTAGTAAGACGTATTCAAGTTTGAGAACTAGTGTGTACGTATTGGAGTCATGTATTATTATGTGCAGTGATGGACTATACAATATGCCTTAGTTGGTTGTATGGCACAAACATATGTTGAATGGTACACTGTATGCAATAATACCAGACACAGTGGTGATTTGTAAGTGTATGATTGAAATGAAGAAGAGAATAAATTTATGGTTTTAAGTACATGTACATGTAGATAGGCATAATATTTGGTTTCAATGTCAAAAAGCCTCTAATCAGGACACCTGTATTTACATAATTATTTTGATTATGTCTGCATTCCAATACTATGGAGAAGGGAAAGGGGGGGGGGAGATCTGCTTTGTATAGTGGCAAGGATTGGCAGCCACAAGCTGCTCTTTTCTGCAACAGAACTGCCTTGAGACAAGTCAGTAGAATAACCTGGAGACATGCTGAATACAACAATCCTGAAATACTGAGACTTGTGCACATTGCCTTGCATAATTGGCGAGTGACGTTGCCACACATACCATAACGTTTTACGTGTGCCCACATCTCAACTACACACTCACACTCGCCACCAATGCTAATCAACTATAGTAGTATATACTTTGCTTATATAATTGTCTTGGTACTATATATTTTACATGTGCAATTCTATCTTCATACATAGTGGGATATTCATGTTTGGGTAAAATAAGAACCTATTGGAGACTGCCAATCTCAACTGAATCTATAGTCATAGATTCACACATTCCTCCTACTACAACAAGACAGTCTTCAGGGAGGACAGCTGCCAGGCAAAGACGATGTTTGTTCTTCATTTTTGACACATCCTGCCATGAGTCAGTGTGGATGTCATAGCAATGAACATCAGCAGTGTCTCTTCTTGAGTCATCTCTCCCACCAATAGCCAGCAGGTGGCCACCAAGTGTGATGAGAGTAGACCTAGTGACTGGTAGATCTCGAGCATGACGCCACACTCCTCTCTTATCCGCTAGGGAGAGAGTACGTAGTCCAGATGTTGGTGATGGAGGTGAGAGGAGGTCAGTGACAGAGCAGGTCAGGACTGACTTGGAAGGTTTGCCTAATGTAACATATCCTCCAGCTAAGTAGAGCTGGTCTCCACAGATAGTTCCAGATATCCGTCCAAATGGGTGTGGCAAGTGGCTGGCTATAGTCCACTGTTTAGTGGGAATGTTCATCACCTCTACAATGTCGAGATTCTTTCCTTCTGTCAACCCTCCAGCAACTATGAGGGTCTGTTGTGTAGTGATTGAGACAGTTTGACCACGTGGTGTGGGCATGGCAGGGAAGATCTTAGACCATTGCTTCCTTCTTTCTTTTTCAGTCAGACTGAGGAGAGAGTTGGTCCAATTACGATTTCGATAACCACCAACAGTAGTGAGAATACCATCAATGACTGCAAGACTGGAATAAGAGTATTCAGTATCAGGTAGAGTGGACCACTGCAGGTCCTGTGAGGTGATCTGGCAGGAGTAAAGCTTGAGTGAGTCAAAAGACGTGATGTACACAGTGTTCCCATCCACTACTGTTGATCCTCTCTCCATTCTCTCTGGTGCCTTCTTCCCACTCTTCCACTTCAGTTTACTAACATCCTTTTGAGCTACTGTGGCTGTAGCGGTCTTGTCCATCTTCCCTGAGGCTGGTTGGTTCTGAACTGATATGGTCTGCTGGAGGTCACTAATTACTCTATCCTTCTCCACCAGTGTCTGCTGGAACTGAGCTACTAGCTGTTCACTATTTCGAATGGCACGATCTTTCTCCTGTAGCTCTCTCTCCTTCTCTTGAAGCTGTTGCCCTAGTTCCAGTACCTGTGTTTGAAGCTGTTCATTTTCTCTTTGCTTTTGAGCAACTACTTGAAGCTGTTGCCCTAGTTCCAGTACCTGTGTTTGAAGCTGTTCATTTTCTCTTTGCTTTTGAGCAACTACTTGAAGCTGTTGCCCTAGTTCCAGTACCTGTGTTTGAAGCTGTTCATTTTCTCTTTGCTTTTGAGCAACTACTTCCTCTTTCTGCTCCTGGAGAGTGTGGTTTTGCTGCTGAAGATCTTGTATCTGACTCCTCAGGCTCTCTACTTCTCCCTCTCCCTCCATGTCAGTCTGTGCCTGCTGCAAGCTCTGGGTGTAGGCAGGTTCTTGCTTCAGTCCAGACAGTGTGCTGTTCAGCCACTGTGCTGATGGACGCTCTTCCTCCTTACTTTTGAGGCAAGTGATAGCGATGGCTTTCAGAGGGTGAGTATCTGCTATCATTCGGAGGTGGGAACTGCGTCGCTCTGTCTCAGGAGCAGGCACTCTGGCATCAGGATAGCCAGGTACATGTATGAACTTGAACCTTGGACCAGGGTTAGGGAACTGCCTGGTCATGATCTGGACTAGAAGAACACCAAATGAGAACATGTCCAGTTTGTGTGTGTAGGACGGTGGCTCCTCCAGAGCCTCTGGGGACATGTAATGTACATTCCCTGGACACAGGGTCATGGGGGTCGTGCGAGGGTTGACACTGGCAAGTTTGGACATGCCAAAATCGGTGACTTTAGCACGAACCCCTGCAATCATAAGCACATTATTAGCTGTGAGGTCTCTGTGAGTGATATTGTTGAGGTGTAGGTAGACCAGAGCCAGTGCTATGTCGTGGGCAATGTTGACCTGAATGTGGTAGGGTATTGGTTGAGGGGAACGCTCCAGGAAGTGACAGAGGCTGTCATCACACAGTTCCATGAGAAGAACGGGGAGACGAGTCTCTAGGTCTCGATATATAGGTACCAAGGTACTGGACCACATTGGGGTGGCGGGCTGAGCTGAGGAGACGACATTCTTCTTCAAACCTTTGCAGGTAGGAGACTGTTCCAGGGTCCCGTAGGTCAAAGAGTGTGGGGTGCATGATCTTAGCAGCACAAGGGAGCCCATCACACCTGGCCTTACACACCCCTCCATAGGAGCCAGTACCTAGTGTGTCTTCCTTGAAAAGCTCCACATTATGGAAACCAAACTGGTAGTGCTGGACAGCCATTTCAACTCTCTATCTCTATCTCTCTGGAAAGAAATATGCACCTCTGTGATTAGTTTGATAGTGAAAAAGAACAGCTGGTTACTGGTTGTTGATAGGAGGCAATGACAGACACTCCACTAGGACTAGATTCAGTCACAATCTACTGCTATAGAGAATAGCAAGCCTCAAAGGGAAATATGGTGTGATTTTCTCTGGGGCAAGTACCCTATTTCCATATTCATCTGTAATTACATGCACATGTAGGTGTAGGACCTGGCTATATACATAATTGTGTACTAGACAGTAGTACTCACTCTTCAAAAGGAGCTATAATTAACTCTCTCTCCTTAACCTGTTGATCCTCCCTTGATTTCTGCTATTATAGCAGTATACATACAGTCCTGCTATGCACCATTTATCACCCACTACAGCATATCCACCAATCCAGTTTCAACCTGACCAGCATCTTTAGCCATACCCACCCATGTCATGCATGTCAGTAGGTATATTCAAATCCTTGTGTTGCTGTTCACTATCTTCCTCAGTACTTAATTTATGACTTCTCTAAATGCAAATAGGAAGCTAGTTTCGATATGAATGGCATCCCATAATGGAATAGCCTGGGGGCATACAGAACATTAACACAATCATGAGAATGAGCAGAAATGCTAATTAGAGCCTTCTTTGCTTACATAGACATATCTACAGGTATATATGCAAGTCTATCTTTATACATTGTAGGACATTCAAGTTGAAAGGGTAGTGTGTGCCTATTGGAGACTACCAATTTCAACTGAATATTTTCCCCATCCTCCTACTACAAGAAGACAGTCTTCAGGGAGGACAGCCGCCAGGCAAAGACGACGTTTGTTCTTCATCTTTGACACAACCTGCCATGAGTCAGTGTGGGTGTCATAGCAATGAATGTCAGCAGTGTCTCTTCCTGAGTCATCTTCCCCACCAATAGCCACCAGGTGGCCACCAAGTGCGATGAGAGTAGACTGAGTGACTGGTAGATCTCGAACATGATGCCACACTCCTGTCTTATCAGCTAGGGAGAGAGTATGTAGTCCAGCTGCTAGTGATGGAGGTGAGAGGAGGTCAGTGACAGAGCAGGTCAGGACTGACTTGGAAGGTTCACCATATCCAACATTCCCTCCAGTCAAGTAGAGCTTGTCTCCAAGGATAGTCCCAGATATCCCTCTAACTGGATCAGGCAAATGGCTAGCTGTAGTCCACTGTTTAGTGGGAATGCTCATCACCTCTACAATGTCGAGGGTCTTTAGGTTTGCACGCCCTCCAGCAACTATCAGAGTGCCTTTTGTAGTGACTGAAGTAGTTTGAGTACGTGGTGTGGGCATGGCAGGGAACGTCTCAGACCACTGCTTCCTTCCTTCATTTTCAGTCAGACCGAGGAGAGAGTTAGTGTATTGAGAATCTCGATAACCACCAACAGTAGTGAGAATACCATCAATGATTGCAAGACTGGAATAAGAGTACTCAGTATCAGGTAGAGTGGACCACTGCAGGTCCTGTGAGGTGATCTGGCAGGAGTAGATCTTGAGTGAGTCAAAAGGCTTGATATACACTGTGTTTCCATCCACTACAGTTGATCCTCTCCACATTGTCACGGATGCCTTCTTCCCATCCTTCCACTTCAGTTTACTAACATCCTTTTGAGGTGTAGGTTGGTTCTGAGATGATAATATGGTCTGATGGAGGTCACTAATTACTATGTCCTTCTCCACCAGTGTCTGCTGGAACTGAACTACTAGTTGTTCATTAGTTTGAATGGCACGATCTTTCTCCTGTAATTCTCTTACCTTCTGCTGCACTTCTTGCTCCTTCTCTTGGAGCTGTTGCTGTAGTTGCTGTATCTGTGGTTGAAGCTGTTCATTTTCTCTTTGCTTTTGACCAATTACTTCCTCTTTCTGCTGCATTTCTTCCTGGAGAGTGTGGTTTTGCTGCTGAAGGCCTTGTATCTGACTCCTCAGGCTCTCTACTTCTCCCTCTCCCTCCAAGGCAGTCTGTGCCTGCTGCAGGCTCTGGGTGTAGGCAGGTTCTTGCTTCAGCCCAGACAGTGTGCTGTTCAGCTGCTGTGCCGAAGGACGCTCTTCCTCCTTACTTTTAAAGCAAGTAATAGCAATGGCTTTCAGGGGGTTAGTATCTGTAATCATTTGGAGGTGGGAACTGCGTCGCTCTGTCTCGGGAGCAGGCACTCTGGCATCAGGATAGTCGGGTATATTTATGAACTTAAACCTTGGACCAGGGTTAGGGAACTGCCTGGTCATGATCTGAACTAGAAGAACGCCAAATGAGAACACGTCCAATTTGTGTGTGTAGGACGGTGGTTCCTCCAGAGCCTCTGGGGACATGTACTGTACATTCCCTGGACACAGGGCCATGGGGATTGTGCAAGGGTTGACACTGGCAAGTTTAGACATGCCAAAATCGGTTACTTTAGCACGAACCCCTGCAATTATAAGCACATTATTAGCTGTGAGGTCTCTGTGAGTGATATTGTTGAGGTGTAGGTAGACCAGAGCCAGTGCTATGTCATGGGCAATGTTGACCTGAATGTGGTAGGGTATTGGTCGAGGGGAACGCTCCAGGAAGCGACAGAGGTTCTCATCACAAAGTTCCATGAGAAGAACGGGGAGATGAGTCTCTGGGTCTCGATAGGTACCGAGGTACTGGACCACATTGGGGTGGCGGGCTGAGCTGAGGAGACGACATTCTTCTTCAAACCTTTGCAGGTAGGAGACTGTTCCGGGGTCCCGTAGGTCAAAGAGTGTGGGGTGCATGATCTTAGCAGCACAAGGGAGCCCATCACACCTGGCCTTACACACCCCTCCATAGGAGCCAGTACCCAGTGTGTCTTCCTTGAAAAGCTCCACATTATGGAAACCAAACTGGTAGTGCTGGACAGCCATTTCAACACACTCTCTCTGGAAAGAAATATGCACCTCTGTGCTTAGAGTTCTGGTTAAAGCAGTTGCTTTAACACTTACTGTTTGTTGATAAGAAACAATGACAAGCAGATTGACAGATTTGGTCACACTCCACTGCTCTATGTATAGAAGTGCTGAGACAAGTCTTGAAGGGCAGATTTTAAGAGAAGTTTCATGTGCCTGTAACATAGTTATAATGTAGTCTGCACAATATTTATGACCCATAATAGAGTTTTAATGTAGTTCATGTACTGTTATTACATCTGTTGTGTGTATATATACACATGAAGTACAGTATCTCCTCCCTACATCTGTTTCTCCCTCCCTAACTCCATTTCTCCTCCCTCTCATTTGTACTAAATTGTTTGAACTATTCAACAACTGTACTCTGCATGTAATGTAAATGCAATAATAGTAGGTTAGTTGGTATCTGGCTGTTCACTAGTTGCTTGTTTCATTGTTTGCATTCCACTAGGGCACACAGTAGCCTCTGATAAGTGAGGATGTGAAGTTGGTTGGAGTGGTTGTGGCGTAGAGGTAGTGATGTTGCTTCTCTTCATAGCACAAGCTGCCATGTAGGGAGGGTCAATGGGAGGTTGTGTGGGACTTAGAGGAGTGTAGTGTTCACCATCTGGTGTCTGGAGGTATGTATATACCACCCTCTGAAATGAGAACACCTCTCTAATAGGGACACATCTTCAGGTCCCAACTCCATTGAAGCCTGTACATACCACCCTCTGAAATGAGGACACCTCTCTAATAGGGACACATCTTCAGGTCCCAACTCCATTGAAGCCTGTACACACCACCCTCTGAAATAAGGACACCTCTCTAATAGGGACACATCTTCAGGTCCCAACTCCATTGAAGCCTGTACATACCACCCTCTGAAATGAGGACACCTTTCTAATAGGGACACATCTTCAGGTCCCAACTCCATTGAGCCTGTACATACCACCCTCTGAAATGAGGACACCTCTCTAATAGGGACACATCTTCAGGTCCCAACTCCATTGAGCCTGTACATACCACCCTCTGAAATATATCCTGCACTAATAATCAGCCATCACCTGTACAGGATAGGTCATATCTGAGTCAAATCCATTCAGATCTCCACATGCAACAAAGGGTGCTATCATTCTGTTGACTCCTACAGCACTGTTGGCCACTGGATCTGGTATGGAGTAGGCCAGTAAATTGTCAGTAAATTCACAAGTGAGATTCAGTAAACTATGACTTCAGTAAACTTCAGTAAATTGGTTCAGCAAACTGTCCGTATATTTTAGTAAATTCAATCTATATCAGCAAATTGTAACACAGGGTTCTGTAAACTGTCAGTAAATTCATATCTATGTCAGTAATTTTAGGTTCAGTAAACTATCAGTATATTTCAGTAATCTCATAGCATACCATACTTATGGTCCAGAAGGGGATTGGCCATTGTTGGTACATATCCCACAGGAGGACAGTAGTCCTCACAAACCACGAATGCCTCTGCCACAGAAAAACGTAATTGTTAACTACCAATAGACTGTAACTGTTAACCCCTCACCAATACTGGAGTTCCGGCTACTCCTTGGTTTGCAGCAAGAAACTCTTCTAAAGAATAGCCCCAGTTGTGAGTACAGCAGCTGGACGTCTTTACCTCGGAATATTTTGGCCACAAAGTTGCCTCCTTTTTTCAGAATGTGTGTTGTTATGTTCAGAGCCTGAAAGAAAAATCATAATCAGGAGAGCTCACTAATCAGGACACCTCACTAATCAGGACACCTCACCAATCAGGACAACTCACTAATCAGGTCACCTCACCAATCAGGACACCTCACCGATCAGGACACCTCACTAATCAGGACAGCCCACTAATCAGGACCCCTTACTAATCAGGACACCACTAACCAGGACACTATTCTGTCCCAATGGTGTCTGACAGTGTCCTAATTATGGGGGGGGGGGGGAGTGAAAAACACACATGCCATCTGGGGTAGCAAAAATGTCCTGACTATTGGAGTGAGGTGTCCTCATTTCAGACAGTCATGATCCAGTTCCACAATATAGGGATTGTGTGTACTACATCCTTACAGCAAGTACTAGCTGGGCTTGTATGTATTCATCCATGTCATGTAGTCCAGTGACATCTGGGGCTCCATCACACACAACAAGATCAGCATGACCTCCCTGGAAATGGGCGACGATCTCACGAGCTGTAGATTCCTGAGAGGGAGGGAGGAGGGTGGGTGGTGGTGGTGGGGGGTTGAGGGAAGGAGAGAGGGAAGGGGAGACGGAAGGAGCAATGGAGAGAATGAAGGAGGGAGGGAGGGTGGGGGAGAGAGGGGAGGAAGGGAGGGGAGGAGGGAGGGATGCACAAGGGAGAGGTGGAAGAGATGAACAAGAACCTTAGTAATATCTCCGTGAATCTGTACCACTCCCTTCAATGGTGCCATCAGCTGAAGATCCACTGCAACTATCTTAACATCATGATTCTCATCTGGCCTTCAGTGAGGTAGAACACAACATGCAACCAAACGTGTATTTGTGGCTATCTCACAAAGCAAGTGTCTCACTAACTGCAGTTTCTTGCTGAGTACTTGACTCCAGCTGCCCGGGGCAGCACACAGATCCACCACACGCTTCACTCCACCTTGACAATGAAGAAGGCTCTGTATTACCGCACATTTCCGATAATTCTGACCTGATAGAATCCCGTATTCTTCATCAATGTGTAATAGTTTGTAGGCACTTCTGGCCCTCCAGCCTTCCTCCTTTGCCAGCCGATAGTAAATGTCTCGCTTGTCTTTGGATGTGCGGCCCATCTCCCCTGCACGTGAGGTCAAAGGTGAAAGGACAAAGGTGTGTTTATTGAAACTCTCTTTTTATTGCGCACCTTTCTGTTTCGTCAAGAAGAAACAAATTGGGTTAGTTATGTCTGTAAACGTGACTGACGAGGAGGTCATGATGGTGGAAGAGTGCGAGGGAAAGGAGACCTTTCACATATATCTCCTGACCATGGTGTACAGCCTCTTAGCCGTGAGTGGGAGCGTGGGAGGGGCGGGCTGGAGTAAGCATGCTGACCGTTCCCGTTTCTGCAGGCTCTAATTATTGCCCACTTTTTGTTTCGCTGGCACTTGAGACGGAGAAAGCTGTCCAGATTCCGTTCCTCTCAACCAGGAGATAAATCGTTCAAAAACAAGGTGTGTCCCCTATTACCTGTCCTGATGTGGTTCCAAAATACTTGTTCTCTCTCAGCACATGCGAAATAGACTGAAACGAGATTTTGACTTCATACAAAGTCTCTCGCCAAACCCTCGGCTCATTAACAAAGGTCACGACCCTCGAGAATTTGGCGAATGTCCAGGTTAGTGAAATAATGACGTCATAATGACATCACACTTTATGGGGCTTCTATATGGGCAGCTGGATCAGACCTTCCTGTTCATTGGCACAGGATGGAAGCATTTGATGCTGCAGCTGATTTTGGTGAGCACATGACTGTAGTGTTTTGTGATGGTGGGTGACTCTCTCCCTCCCTCCCTCCCTCCCTCCCTCCCTCCTTCCCTCCCCCACCCCTCTCTCCCTCTCCTCTCTCTCTCCCTCTCCCTCCCTCTCTCTCCCTCCCTCCCTCCCTCCCTCCCTTCCTCCTCCCCCCCCCCCTCTCTCCCTCTCCTCTCTCTCCCTCCCTCCCTCTCCCACTCCCTCTCTCTCCCCCTCTCCTCTCTCCCACTCCCTCTCCCCCCTCTCTCAATAGTATCTGACCACTCCACCTCATCCCACCCTCCCACCCTCACTCTCCCAGAATTCCTCCTCACTCTCCAACTACCAAGCCACACCTCATTAATTGATAAGACCAGTGACCTCTACCTTCATGCGAGACACAGGGATGGGGTAGGTCCCAGAACCCCTCTAATTAGCACACCCTGAGTCCCTCTAATCAGGACATTTCAACCCCCTAATTAGGACACTGAGTCCTAAATCAGGACACCCTGAAATTAGGACACATCAATAAACAGGACACTGTGTGTAATCCCAAATAGCATTCCCTGAAATCAGGACACCTCACTAATCAGGACACACATCACCAATCAGGACACACATCACCAATCAGGACACCTCACTAATCAGGACACCTCACTAATCAGGACATTTCTTCTGATGCAAGACTGGATTCAATATTTGTTAAGTGGGTCAATATGTTGCGCAGGAGAGTGAATTTGTGGGCAAATATTCAGTGGGCGGCAAATTCCCCCCTGCAAAAGGTACATACACGGAAGAGTGAAATGCTAATCTTGGCAGGCAGCTTTGTAGCAGGAGAAAATGTGACGTGTCCTGATTTTAAGCGGCTGAAAAATTTCATTAGAAGCAGCATCTTCATGGGCTGCATTGTGTGTTAGTGAATGGGCAGGATGGAGTGATGCAAGGTAGGAAACGTGGTTAGGTTATCAGCATCTAGTGAAGCAGTAAACCTCAGACTGTGCAGGAAGGTGCAGAAGCTTCTTCTCATACGTGGAAGTAGATTTGAAGGGCTTAACAGCCTCTGAGTCATCCTACTTATATCCTGTGTTGGTGGTAGGAGCACAGAGGGAGAGACATAGCTGGCTGGAATTATTGGCATATTTGTCTAATGGTGCATCACGTCTTGCTGAAATGACGTGGGTTCCGCAAATTTAGAAGCTGAAAAGATGGAATTTATGGCGGTGAGGTGTCCTGATTGTAGAGCTGTCCTGATTGAGGTGTCCAGACGTTACGTTGAATGAGCCCTCTAATCTGAAATGAGGTCACCTCAATAAACAGGAGAGAATATTTTCTTACAAAGTCTTCTCAATAACAGTGGTCCACACTAGCCAATGTGCCAAGCCAGCTGCTGTGTCATGCTAGACCGCCCTATAGCCATCCTCTGCCATTTCTTAGAAGCGATGAAGTGGGTGTTGGTGGTTAGTAATCAGGAAATTATTATTAAAGGAACTTCCTTCCTATTTCCTTACTAAAGTATGTTGGAGTAGGTAGCTACTGGAGCTAGTTGAGCTGTCTTGGTGGGTCAGTTGGTAGAGCACCAGTCTAGAAACCTGGTGGTCGTGGGGTTGAGTCCCATCCAAGATAGCTCAGTGTTCCTTTTTACCTAGGATTCAACCCGAGCTGTCTTGGTGGGTCAGTTGGTAGAGCACGCACCAGTCTAGAAACCTGGTGGTCGTGGGGTTGAGTCCCATCCAAGACAGCTCAGTGTTCCCTTTTACCTAGGATTCAACCCAGTTAGTTGAGCTGTCTTGGTGGGTCAGTTGGTAGAGCACCAGTCTAGAAACCTGGTGGTCGTGGGGTTGAGTCCCATCCAAGACAGCTCAGTGTTCCCTTTTACCTAGGATTCAACCCGAGCTGTCTTGGTGGGTCAGTTGGTAGAGCACCAGCCTAGAAACCTGGTGGTCGTGGGGTTGGGTCCCATCCAAGACAGCTCAGTGTTCCCTTTTACCTAGGATTCAACCCAGCTAGTTGAGCTGTCTTGGTGCGTCAGTTGGTAGAGCACCAGTCTAGAAACCTGGTGGTCGTGGGGTTGAGTCCCATCCAAGACAGCTCAGTGCTCCCTTAGTTAAGCTGTCTTGGTGATTCCTACATACCACAACACAGCTACACACAGCACAGCCACACTCTCCTCCAGTCATTCCTTTTAAGGAGTGACGTATAAGAAAAAGGTGTTTTGTAAACCATTTTTTATTTAGCTTCTTAGTTTTTGTAAACATTTCATAACAAACTTTGACGTGTATACATGCAAGATGTGTTTTTTGTTGTGGAGTATGTAGTTAAATGGGTGTTGTTTGGACAACTTAAAAGGTTTTATTGACTAAAAGACACAAAAAAGCATCAATAGACTTGTGTCATGTGGACACCTTTGGGGTCTGTACATACCACCCTCTGAAGTGAGGACACCTCTCTAATAGGGACACGTGTTCAGGTCCCAACTCCATTGAAGCCTGTACATACCACCCTCTGAAATGAGGCCACCTCTCTAATAGGGACACATCTTCAGGTCCCAACTCCATTGAAGCCTGTACATACCACCCTCTGAAATGAGGACACCTCTCTAATAGGGACACATCTTCAGGTCCCAACTCCATTGAAGCCTGTACATACCACCCTCTGAAATGAGGCCACCTCTCTAATAGGGACACATCTTCAGGTCCCAACTCCATTGAAGCCTGTACATACCACCCTCTGAAATGAGGACACCTCTCTAATAGGGACACATCTTCAGGTCCCAACTCCATTGAAGCCTGTACATACCACCCTCTGAAATGAGGACACCTCTCTAATAGGGACACATCTTCAGGTCCCAACTCCATTGAAGCCTGTACATACCACCCTCTGAAATGAGGACACCTCTCTAATAAGGACACATCTTCAGGTCCCAACTCCATTGAAGCCTGTACATACCACCCTCTAAATAAGGACACCTCTCTAATAGGGACACATCTTCAGGTCCCAACTCCATTGAAGCCTGTACATACCACCCTCTGAAATGAGGACACCTCTCTAATAGGGACACATCTTCAGGTCCCAACTCCATTGAAGCCTGTACATACCACCCTCTGAAATGAGGACACCTCTCTAATAAGGACACATCTTCAGGTCCCAACTCCATTGAAGCCTGTACATACCACCCTCTAAATAAGGACACCTCTCTAATAGGGACCCAGACAAAATTTCATTACACAGGGGGGTCTTACCCTGGTTCCCTCCCTCACAAGCCCCCCTCATGCCCACACACACAATCCCAATACTACAAGATGCCCTTTAAAGTGTCAATACCATACTGTGTGGAATCTATCAGGACAGCTTATTATCAGGACACTGTTTGTCCCAAGGGTGTCCTGATTAATCTGATTAATCCCCAAAGGGCAGACCATTGACTCCGTATGTATGAATACACTGTAGTGAGTGGTTGTGTGTGTTGTTGGTAGAATGGTTTTCATTGTTTTTACTAGTTCCCTGGGTCTGGGTTGGGTGGAGGTGTGATTGTGTTTGGTAAGGACAATGTGTCTGAATAGGGAGTGTTGGGAGGGAGGGAGGGAGGGAGGGAGGGAGGGAGGGAGGGAGGGAGGACAATGTGTCTGAATTGGGAGTGTTGGGAGGGAGGGAGGGAGGAGGGGGAGGGAGGGAGGACAATGTGTCTGAATTGGAGTGTTGGGAGGGAGGGAGGGAGGGAGGGGAGGGAGGGGGTCTTGAGATAGGTGCTTCTGTAATGATATTGATTGTGAGGGGGGAAGGGAGGGAGGGAGGGAGGGGAGGGGAGGGAGGTCTTATAATGTACATGTACCTGAGGTAGAGTTTGGTGTTTCTGTGATCATGGGAGGGAGGGAGGGAGGGAGAGAGGGAGG
>OZ019954.1:5186975-5216975 GCA_963970385.1 Theonella swinhoei | reverse complement strand
TGGTAGTACCTAGGCTTTGTATCATGCTTGGAAATATTGTACTAAATTCTGTGTACTACTAGTCTTAGTTTTACTACTTATAAAGAAGCTCTTTAATTGGGATGCCTTTGGGAGTGACTGGTTTGGGAATTTGGGGGTACATAAACGTGGTATTTAGCCTTTTGAGTTGGGTATAAGGTTTGTGTTTTCTTACTGGATTTTGCTTCATGTGTTGGCGTAAGCAGCTGTTTTAAGGAGTGGTTCTATTCTCTGTAGATTAAGTGGTAATGAAGGGGCTGGGGTCACTTCTCCTCCTGCTCTCTCTTCCTCGCAACAGCAAGCGCAGTATCGACAATCGGTGATGTCGTTCACCTCTCAAGACCCTCTCTTAAGATGTATGTGAGTGTTGTTTATCAGATAAGATTGTCCTGATTAATGAGGTGACCTGATTAGCGAGGTGTCCTGATTAGTGAGGTGTCCTGATTAGCGAGGTGTCCTGATTTCAGGGGTTGAAGAGCTATCCTGATTAGTGAGGTGTCCTGATTTGTGAGGTGTCCTGATTAGTGAGGTGTCCTGATAAGTAAGATGTCCTGATTAGCGAGGTGTCTAGATTAGTAAGGTGTCCTGATTAGTGAGATGTCCTGATTTGTAATGTGTCCTGATTAGTGAGGTGTCCTGCTTAGTAAGGTGTCCTGATTAGTAAGGTGTCCTGCTTAGTAAGGTGTCCTGATTAGTAAGGTGTCCTGCTTAGTAAGGTGTCCTGATTTCAAGGGTTATGTACTTTTTAGGGCTAAAAATTAACCAGGAAGGTGCCCATCGGATAAGAGTGTGGCTCACAGGATGACAGGGAGGAAGACAAAAGTGGTGGTCTGAACAGTGGGAAATGTGTGTCTTGGGAGGAAGGAAGGGGGGTATGTAGTAACCACTACACACCTACATAACTCCCAGATCCCACCAAACAGACTATCACTGTGTGTACATGTACTATGAACTAGGCGGTTTGATAGAGACTTGAGGTTTTTCAGTACTAACTCTACATGTGTATTGTGGGGCTACCTAAACTGGGGTGGGCATTTTGTGATGTAATTGCTTCCATTGAAGTTGTAGTGGTTGTTTTTTTAATTACATCATGGGAAATATTACATTAAGCCCTACCCTGTGAGAGATGTGTGTGTGTGGTATTTGGTGATATGTAATTGTGCCCATTCACTTCCTATGGAGAGAAATAGTGATTACATCATACAAAATCCCATCTCTAGTAAATGATGTCCTCGCTTACATAAGGAGAGCAAGCTTTCTTTGGGGGGAGGGGGGGAGGGCAGAGGGGGTATTTGTCCCCCTTAAAAGTTTTGCCCCCCCTTAAGTCAAACAGACCTTCCTCATTACAGCCACATGTGCTTTCATGTTACCCCCCAAGATTTCTCGTATGTGCGGTTCGCCCCCCTTGTCAAGTTTTCCGAAATAAACCCCGGGAGGTGTCTTGATTTCAGGTGTTTAATATGGGGTTTTGGATGACAAAATATATCCCATTGTGTGGACAAAATGGGATAGAGAAAAAGATCATCTGATTTCACAAAAGATTCCAACTACTCTTCCACACTGCATTGTTTATTGTCTGGCTTACTATTTCTATCATACGTAAACCTACATGTACATGTAATGTAATGTAAGAGTTATGTAAGGTATTGTATAAATGTCCGGAATTTTGTGAAGTGTAAACATTGCTATGGATTGAGTGGTGTGTGTGTGTGTGTGTGTGTGTGTGTGTGTGTGTGTGTGTGTGTGTGTGTGTACCAGATATATTCCAAATTAGAGACAGTGTCGTGTAGAGTAATTTAAAGCATAGTTGTGACTTTAACCTGAAATCACGACACCTCACTAATCAGGACACCTCACTAGTCAGGACACCTCACTAATCAGGACACCTCACTAATCAGGACACCTCACTAATCAGGACACCTCACTAGTCAGGACACCTCACTAATCAGGACACCTCACTAATCAGGACACCTCACTAATCAGGACATTTCTATCTCCACTATACACTACATAAGCACACACATTGCATGTGTGTGTGTGTGTTTATAAGTGTGGGGGGGTGTGGGGGAGGGGAGAAGGGTACCTTATGCTATTACCATTACAGAGAGTGTATGCATGTGGTGTGTAATGATGTGAAAAGTGGGGAATTTTGTGCTGTAAACTGTCTATTGCAAAAGGTGTTATCTTAGTTCACTGTTCTGATTATAGAAGGTCCACACACACACACACACACACACACACACACACACACACACACACACACACACACACACACACTCATACACTCACTCACTCACTCATACACACACATACACACACACACACACACACACACACACACACACACACACACACACACACACACACACACACACACACACACACACACACACAACACACACACACACACACTCACACATTCACTCACTCACTCACTCACTCACTCACTCACACACACACACATACATACACACACACACACACACACACACACACACTCACTCACTCACACACACTCACACACTCACTCACACACCCACTACTCCACTCCCATTGTGTGGTGACTAACCTATTCCCACAGGGATCTCACCTCTATACCCAGAGGATTGTTGACAGGAAATGTGGTCCATCCCACATAGGAAATACTTTAACCAACAGTGCAGTATCTTTCAAACTCAGTGTAAAAAGCCTTCAGACAGATGACTCTGTCCTGACAAGTGAGGTGTCCTGATTAGTGTGGTGTCCTGATCAGTGAGGTGTCCTGATTAGTGAGGTGTCCCAATCAGTGAGGTGTCCTGATTAGTGTGGTGTCCTGATTAGTGTGGTGTCCTGATTAGTGAGGTGTCCTGATCAGTGAGGTGTCCCCATCAGTGAGGTCTCCTGATTAGTGTTGTGTCCCCATCAGTGAGGTCTCCTGATTAGTGAGGTGTCCCAATCAGTGAGGTGTCCTGATTAGCGAGGTGTCCTGATCAGTGAGGTGTCCTGATTTCGGGGGTTAAATATTGCATTAAAAACAACAAGGGTGTCCTGTTTGTCACATCTCCCTTCAGGGTGTCCTTAATCGACCATTTCCCTCTGTGCCAGTTAGCATAGCTGTCCAACCAGTAAGGCAAAGTGGGCTATGAATAAACTTAAGTCCAATACTAAGTCATGAGAAAAAGCTGACTGGTGCACACTGAGCTGTTAGAGGCCAGTGAAAGTTCAGCTCTCCAAATTCCACAGGGAGTGTGTGTTCAGGGCCAATTTTGGTACAGGGGAGTCCTTATTTTAAAGCAACATGAAACCCTTTTAGAGATATGTCCTCATGTTTGAGGCCGTGTTGTACGAGAGGTGTGCCCCTAATACTGAGAATTTTGGGAGGGAGTCCTCATTTTAGGTGGTGGGTGGGTTGGAACATGAAACCTTTTAGAGTTGTTGTCCTCGTGTTTGAGGGCGTGTTACGTACAGGCTTCAATGGAGATTGTGTTCCTATTGAGAATTAAGGATGAGTTATGGTGGTGGGTGTATAACAAACAATCATATCACTGGAGATTTGATGGTATTGAGGTGAATTTACATCTCCACTTTTAAGGAAAGGAGAATTTCCATAACAGCGTCTTTCATGTCCCATGGGTAGCTGGTATCTTTACATGATCATAAACACTCACGCAGTGTACAGCAAGTTTGTGTATTGTCACCATAAAATGAGGACACAGCCATAAACAGGAGACTCTGCCGCCCCAAATGACATGTTTATACACCATCGACCCATCAAATGAAGATACAAAACACATGATGTACGTACTCACAAGCACTAACTTACTACAATGAATCGTGTGCCTATTTACACAGCTGCCTCGGTTTCTGAACACCTCTGGGCTCAATGAAATTTCCAGTGTTCATATAACTGAATTTGTTGGGATAAGTAAAATCTACGCACCTGTTTGCATTTGCGTGGTTATAGCATGTAGGATGGCAGTTTCGACCATTACTGTGGACAGTGTGATACGAGGCCATCATGATATGGACTCCCTAAGCAGCGACAGACAGAATTTTCAACAACGTGTGCAGTTGTATACAGTGCGCAAGCTGTAGTATAGCATGTAACTTGTTCTAATTAAGCGAATTTACTTGTCAGCGCCTCTTCAGATAATCGACAGTTCGGATAACCGAGGTTCTACTGTATAAGCTAAATTGTACATATACCCCGACACACAGTGTATATAAGCACTGACTCAACGTGTCACATGACATGGGGAATATTGAAGAATACCAAGAAAAGTTTTAATTAATGACTTGTTTTTTTCTAAGCTGTTGAAGCTGGTGTGTATGCGTGTGCATATATGTGTGTGTATGTGTATGTGTGTATATATGTACATGTACGTAGAATCCTTTCTTTACTCTTTCTTTACTACTTCCTTCTTTCTTTTTCTAAGTAGTGCTCTGTGCATGTGATTGTTCATATACCCTGACACACAGTGTATATAAGCACTCACTTAACGTATCACATGGTATGGGGAATATTAAAGCCTCATTAGACTACCAAGAATGGTTTTAATTAATGACCTGGTTCTTTGGATAAGTGTACTCTACATATATGTTAATTGCTGATAGTGCAGAAGAAACCTCTAGGACATACCCTGAAGGAAGACAAGAAATGTTTTTTGGATTTCCCAAGTGCATTGTGTGTGTATACAATAACCTTTGAAATTTGAACAGCTCACTAGACAGGACACTCCTGTTCGTTGGTAATTTGAGAGGTAACCTGCACTGTAACTAAACCATTAAGGCGTCATTTCGAGTGCTTGTTTGTGCCATACTGTGCCTAGGACTCTGTGTGCCCCTGAAATTAAGGCGTCATTTCGAGTACTTGTTTGTGCTATACTGTGCCCAGGACTATGAATTAAGGCGTCATTTCGAGTACTTGTTTGTGCCATACTGTGCCTAGGACTCTGTGTGCCCCTGAAATTAAGGTGTCATTTCGAGTACTTGTTTGTGCTATACTGTGCCCAGGACTATGAATTAAGGCGTCATTTCGAGTGCTTGTTTGTGCTATACTGTGCCTAGGACTCTGTGTGCTCCTGAAATTAAGGCATCATTTCGAGTGCTTGTTTGTGCTATACTGTGCCTAGGACTCTGTGTGCTCCAGATTAGTGGAGGCTGTTTTTCTGACATTTTACAGTGTCCAGTGTTGATGCTGGAGAGGAAGCTACACACCAGTGGAAATTACAAGGGAAAACCAGTCCTCGTAAATCTAAATCTTCACCATCATTTTCTGCTTCGGCAGTAGCACACACCCCGCCTTCATCTCTTGGTAGTGGCTCAAAGAGAATCAAAAGAGCAAAGGCAATGTCTGAATCAGAATTATCACCACTAGTGACTGGAAAATTGAGCCCAGGGACTCCGTCTGAATTCGGTCAGCCACACCTCGCAGCAGTTGAATCAGACGACGAACTCCTTCCCAAATCAGCTCCCCAGATTGGCCAACTCGCTAAAACCACACAAGTCTAGAAATCAAGACTTGTGTTTATTACACATGGAGACAATATTGTTGATAGTTTTCTTATAAATTTTGCAATAATTAGTTTCATTCAGTCATGCAAAAATATTTATTAGAGACAGCATTAGCAAAGTTTGTTTTTTACAATTAAAGTATCAATAGATCAGGCGATTAATGTAAATATAGCACGATAAACAGTCAACAAAGTTTTTAACTAACAATTTTTACAAAACAAGATACAAAAAATGGTAATGCCTCAGTATGAGACAACTCTACACATTACATTCACACAGTGAATGTTACATAACATATTGGCCCTTATATGATAAGGAAACGATGAACAGGAAGATCGAAAGGCGGAGGGGGGGGGACTGATTGGAGAGTAGGAGAGGAACATTTTAAACCTGACTGGTTGCGGGGTTTTTCACGTTACTGTACAGTGGTTGTATGTTGTGTTAAAAATGCTTCGGCTTGTAGATCTGAGATGTTGGCCTTGCCAATGTCGATGGTGTCAGGTATCTCGATGAATAGATCTTGTGTGAGTGCCGCAGGTAGACCGATGGTGTCGAGTTCGGCACGAGCCTTGGAGTGAGTCACAAGTACAGAGACGAGAGTCTGAGAGATGTTGCCAGCGGGGCACGAGGGACCCCAGGGTTGCCCGAGGGAGAATAGGGTCTGGGCGCTGGGCGGGGCACCGTTGGAGAGGGCGTAACGTTCGAGGTTCGGACGGAAATGGTTCCCGTAGTCGAAGACCTTTGTCCGACTCTCCTTCCCCAGTGGGTAGCTCTGGGCACCGGATCGGGGTCCAGTGTACACCACGGGGCGGCATAGGGGGGTGGCGTAGATGTTATCATCCACCATCTCGATGATTAGCCCTCGAGACATGGCATTGAAGATTTCCTTGGCGTAGGGATTAGGGTGGCATTCTGGGAGTTGTATCTGTTCAATGCCAGTTGGTCCAAACAGCATTTGTGATCCTTCGATTGGGGGTTGTTGGACGAAACGAGGGTCGAAGAAGATGCGACAACCGTTCATGACAGTTATGGTTTCACTGAAGACGGGGATGGAGCCATAGTAGACTTGTACCTCCATCTTGTTCTCGGCTGGTGAAGGGACGGGTGAGGGCCCAGGGGTGTTGTCTGATAGCTCTTCAAAGATGCGCTTGATATCTTCTTCCTCCTTGGTATCCTTGCAACTCAGTGGGGAGCTGGCGGTCGAGAGAGGGCGAGGGGAGGAGTACGGGGAGATGGGATAGGATGGAGAGGCAGATGGGGGCACAGAGTTTACGTTGCAGTAGGAATTGGACTGATCACCAGACACAGGCAGTGGTGAATGCTGTGCATCTACTAGAGGAAAAACAGAGAGAGAGGTAAAATGTTAAAATTTCATCACCGAGATCAGTAATAAATAAAACACCATACGGTCCTATTAATTTTCTGCGGCTAAAAAATCTTACCATTTATTCCACTATCTGGGGAGTCTTGTCTGTTGATTGGTAGGCCCATTTGCATAGTAGGCATGCACGTGAGTGGTGCTCCATAATAGCCGGTACTCTGCAAGTAGGATAAGGATGATGTGACTAAAGACACATTGAAACCCAATTACTGACTCCCAACAATGCAGTTATGAGAGAACCAGACAGATTGTCTAGGTATGTACCAAACGGGAAGAGCCCACTAATTGGAAGAGGAATTCTTAAATACCACACACCCTCCGGCCCAAGCAACAGGACACGCGCTTGCACTCTGGCTTTATAGGTAGCTTCTTTGAAGTACTTACCACTGGCTCTGTCATTGAGATGGAGTTGCACATGTTGTATGGAGGGAGGAAGGTTGGCATGGTTGACACGGGGCAAGGAGACAATTCGGGCTTAAATTCGGACTTAATGTTCAGTGGAGTGGAGTAAGGGGGACTGGATACAGGGGGCATGGTGTAAATTGCATCGGCCCCTGTGGTTGGGGGTAGGTTGGGGCTGCACATGGGGTAGCTGTGTTTATAGCACTGTTGAGCATATTCCACTGTTGAAGAGGAAAAAAAATATTAAACACAAACAGTAAACGAATTTTTCTTCCCAAAGAAATTGCGCGTGTACACATGCGTTCCCGCTATGCTACTTACTTTCTGGAGTGAGGATGGGGCCGTAAGGCTCTACGTTGGGGAAACGGCGGCGCGGTTTGCGGCGTCGAGAGCGGCTGGGAAGAACCTTGTAGACGCGGCAGTCTTCCGTCTGCAAGTCCTTGATTTCCATTATGTCCTTCAAGCCGTTGATGGCGCAGCGAAAGTTGATTTTCCACACGGTGGGATCCGATTCGTCCCGGTATTTGCCTGAATGTATCGCCCATTCGCGAAACAGAGCGGCGTCTCGCTCCTTGCAATAGCCGCGCTTCTTCGCATGGATCCACGGGACGCGAAACACGGTCTTTTCATTATTGATCCACTCCAAACCATGAAATCGTCCGGAGTTCACCATCCTACAGATCCAATCCCTCATCCTTTCTGGCCGCTCGTCGTTCATTTCTCGCTCCGGCACCGTCGCCAGAGGTGATTTGTCCACAGGCGATGACATTTCTCAATCCACTGCAAAGAAACGTAATTTGAATGCAGTAAGCAGCAGAATCAGCACAGAGACCACCAATTTGGGAAAGCTGCACAGGCGTTCTGGACTCTAGCTCTGAATTCCGCTTGCACAACACCCGCTTTTATACCATGGTACCAGGAACGCAGGGCGCGCGCCGCGGCCGGGAATTTCCCTGCAACACGTTACGTCACTTACTAGTAACTGGCGCGCGCTGCTGCGGTGTATGCCGAATATATTAGAATTGTTAATAATGATCGTGGGGGCATTGTACATGAAAAGTATATACATCCAATTATACATAATAATTTGATCCAAATCCTTTAACAAAATCCAATCCGGTTCCTGGTCCTAAATGAGAGTAGGCATTAGTTAAGTAAATCAGTTTATACAGTCCCAGTAACATCGACAGCCCCCTTTCCTCGCATTTACTTGGGGGGGATTTTCGGCCCCAGAACAGAGGGTCCCCATTTTGGTTTTTGCATTGGTCCCCAGGAGGATTTTTGCTGAGCCACGATGGGGGGCTGGGCAGGTTTTACCCCAGTATTCTTGGCCCCAAGCGTCGGAAAATCTTCTGTCGAGGTTCCAGACCACGGAGCATCACGTACCACAAACCCCGTGCTGGAACTGGAACGAGACTGACCACCTGACGTGGCTTGGGGACGTGTATACTGCCGCATTAACTGTCGTTCTTCATCGCGTTCCAACACATCTTGCATCTGGTGGTATACAAATAATCAGCTTAAGTACCAAATATGTATATGTATCTCAGCATAGCACTATTGGGTACAAGACATCCCATTTCAGGGTTTGAAAACATGGTATTTTGGACTGCAAAGGTCTTCTGTTTAGTGAGGTGTCCTCAATTTCAGGGATTCCTAATTAGAGGAGTTCCTGCTGTCCTGCTTATTGAGGCATCCTCATTCCAGGGAGTCCTCATTAGAGGGGCTCCTGCCGTCCTGTTTAATGTCGTATCCTCATTTCAGGGAGTCCTAATTAGAGGGGCTCCTGCCGTCCTGTTTAATGTCGTATCCTCATTTCAGGGAGTCCTAATTAGAGGGGTTCCAGCTGTCCTGTTTAATGTCGTATTCTCATTTCAGGGAGTCCTAATTAGAGGGGTTCCTGCCATCCTGTTTAATCCCATATCCTCATTTCAAGGCATCTAGATTAAGGATGTGATTCAATTGGACTTACATAGTCCTCAGCCAAAGTAATCAAGTGCTCCTTAGCATCTTCTACATTCTCCTCCAGACCTTGTATGACCACAATGCTACTGTCTTTGTCTTTGGGAAAGCGGATATCAACGTTGAACCGTTCCATCACCTGAGAGAGAGAGAGAGAGAGAGAGAGAGAGAGAGAGAGAGAGAGAGAGAGAGAGAGAGAGAGAGAGAGAGAGAGAGAGAGAGAGAGAGAGAGAGAGAGAGAGAGAGAGAGAGAGAGATATTCTTTAAAAACACATTCCTAGTTATGTGTTGAAAAACAAGCACAAAAGGACTAACTCAACACACACCTTGTTAATGTTTTTCCCTCGGCCCCCAATCAGGCGACTGTGCACTCGTCGATCAATCTCCACCTCATCAATTATCTGCTCCTCCTACAGCAACGTACAAAATAACTCATTCCTGCAAAGATCCATACTATAGCAATGTACTATAAAGAGGAAATCGGGCCATCTGCTGTTCCGAGATATGTAGTAGGTGATCTGTGTTAGTAGGGGCAGGTTGCTATATTGGGAGTGTAGTTATGTACACTCTGCTGGTCAGGGCCACTGTGTGTGTGTGTGTGTGTGTGTGTGTGTGTGTGTGTGTGTGTGTGTGTGTGTGTGTGTGTGTGTGTGTGTTAGGACGGCTGCACATGCAGGCTGACTGTATTTGCTCTCATCTATAGGCAGATAGCAGAGTGTGTCAGTCAGAGTATACAGAAAAAGGTCTACTCAACTTCCTAAGGGGGATTCACCACTGACTACAAAAGGTTCCAACTGCTAGAGGAATAACACTAGCAGATGCGCACAGCAGTATCATTTGGGACAAAGGACCTGAAATCCGCTGTGATGTAAGCCAGAAAACACCCTAATTATCAAGTCTGTGTTATAACTGCACACAAACTCCAGAGGTGTTAATTAAAGGAAGTACACAGGAAGGGCCCTAATCATTTCTTCCATCCTATCACACTACAGCAGGAGGAAAAAGTGAACCGCTACTACCTAGCAGCAGGAAATACAGAATAAACAACTCTGAATAATCTCTCTCAGAAGGAAACACAACCTACTAATAGTGGTTTTCTAAGAAGAGTCTATCACACCTGCAGTTATGTGCTGTGTAAACATCAACAGTGTGCAGCTGCTTTGGAGGTTAAAGGTGAAATAGTGAGCACAATATGATCCATTGGCCATTGCCTTATGTGGGCATGTGATGCTGTGTGAGTCATTGGTGGTATTTAGGATTTTTAGTAACTGGGAGAAAAGTGTTGTCTCTGAAGATGTGTCCCTATTAGAGAGGTGTCTTCATTTCAGAGGGTGGTATGTACAGGCTTCAATGGAGTTGGGACCTGAAGATGTGTACCTATTAGAGAGGTGTCCTCATTTCAGAGGGTGGTATGTACAGGCTTCAATGGAGTTGGGACCTGAAGATGTGTCCCTATTAGAGGTATCCTCATTGTCAACAGCTGCCAAAGGTAGTTTATGCAAACACAAAGATCTGTGTCCACAGGAATGGAGTAACTACTTCCTAGAAAATTAACTGAACAGGAATCTGGCTCCAAACTAGGTAGTCTAGTGCTTATACTCACACACCCACACACCCACACACACTTCCCCCCCTCCTCCCCCACACACAAACATACATACATACACTTACCAATTCCTGCACAATCTTCAGTATATCAGCCTCGGCAGCCTTCACCTGATGTTCATAGCCCATGATGATAATCTCATCAGCTGCCGATCCGTCTCGTTCCGGCAGCTGAATGCGAACATCATGGCTCTCGCGAATTTTGTTGATTTTGGCCCCTTTTTTTCCAATGATATTCGGGTGGTATTTCGGGTCAACCGACACGGTCACACGGAAATTGCGCAGCTCCTGCAGCAAGAGATATGACACTGTACAGTGGCAATCACATGAAAAACTTGTGTAGACAGCGAATGTTAACCAAGACAGTTCTTTTCTATAGGGGAAGGGGCAAGGGAAAAATTGCCCCCCTCCCCCTCCCCCCCCCTCCCCCACCTCCTGAAAAGTTTTGCCCTCCCTGAGCTTCGCTTCAAACAGCAACCGGTTAACTTAACTCCTCCCTCCCTCTATTTTCTCTCTAAGTCTCCCTTCAACGCCCTGAATATCTCCCTGGATAGAACCATCCTAATGTGTTCTGATTCCACATGCATGCAGCAAAAGAGTGACATCGTCACTAATTCCATAGATGTACAGAGCACTAATACATCATGCAACAATTTTCTCTCAAAGCACACGGGTACTATTTCGATTCCAACCATGTGACGTTTAGTTCGATAGGACAAGTGTGACAGGGGACAGCGACGTCATAATGTGGTTGAAACAAATTGGTTAACGTAATCGGTGCAGAAATGCACAGGTTCAGTATGTGCTGTCATGCGTGCACATATGTGTAGGGTCAAAACTCTCGCAGGAGACAAAAAGTGTATGCTGACTTGTACAAAGCTAATGTCATTAGTGCATTCCAGAGTCAGTTGCCTTGGTAACTATTAATAAACTATGCAATACACATAAGTAGTCTAATCACTGATTAAGACTCTTACCCGCTCTTCCTTCTCAGCCTCCAGTTCACGTAGTTTTCTCTCCAAAGCTTGTTTGGCCTCCTCGCAATTCTTTGCAGGACCTATACAATGTGTGGATATAATCTCTCTCTCTCTCTCTCTCTCTCTCACACACACACACACACACACACACACACACACACACACACACACACAAACACACACACACACACACACACAAACACACACACACACACACACACACACACACACACACACACACACACACACACACACACACACACTGTGAATAGCGAGGAGACCTAGGCATCATGTGAAGTGTTAGAAATGCACATTACTGTGCAATGAATTGTTACTTTGAAACATTGGAATGTATACAAGGAAGGGCTCTTTGAAACGGAAGTAAAGTGTATTCTGGGCTAGTGTTATCCAAATAGCGTACATACCGCTGACAATGATGATATTGCTCTGCTGGTCAGAGGGAGGGATGGTGATATTGGCTGAGCATTCCTTCATCAGACTACGGATTTCTTTCCCATGCTGTCCAATGATGTAACGATGAAATTCGTAAGGTATTGACACTTCAACCTCTATTGGGATTAGTTCCTGAGGGAGAGAGAGGGAGAGAGGGAGGGAGAATGATGAAGAGAGTGAGGGAATGGAGGGAGAGGGAGGGGGAGAGGGAGGGGGAGGAAGGGAAAAGGAGGGAGGGACATTGAAGAGGGGAGATAAATCACAACCTACTTCCATATCCTCAAACCCATAAGCATTTCACCACCTACACAACTCCCTTATTCGCCCCCACATTCAGACCATCTCTAAACTAATGGCAATATCCATCCCATTGAATGCACACAAGAAAGGCCTCTCCCACCCTGTTAGGACAACTACTGGTAATTTCCACTCATTACATGGTAGAAAAATGTATTATAGTAGGAAGTAACATCCTTTTGAGGACATTAATGCTGTAGTAGGATGTAGAATCACACTCCTTCCAAGAACTAGAACCAACTTGAGCTCACCATGCCATATACATGTGTATGTTTATCAGTGTAAAGACCTACACTCAAGAATATTTCATATCCACAAATGGATATCTTTCTTCATCCCACAGGTATCTGGTCCTGTGTTTGTGTACAGGGTCTGACCACAAGTACATGTAGGTGGAAATGCTGCCAACTATATGTACTTTAGTTCAGGGAAGGCTTATTCTACACTTACACATGGTAATTGGGTAACATCTGGATGAATTTTAACTGCCTGCCCACTCTCTCTACCTCCACAAGGATATGTGCATGTATGTGCACTTGTAAAACTTGTGCTAAATGAGCAAATGTTAGTTCCTAAAGCATGGTCAGCCTGAAATGAGGACACCTTTCTAATAGGGACATCTTCAGGTCCCAACTCCATTGAAGCCTGTACATACCACCCTATGAAATGAGGACACCTCTCTAATAGGGACACATCTTCAGGTCCCAACTCCATTGAAGCCTGTACATACCACCCTCTGAAAAGAGGACACCTCTCTAATAGGGACACATCTTCAGGTCCCAACTCCATTGAAGCCTGTACATACCACCCTATGAAATGAGGACACCTCTCTAATAGGGACACATCTTCAGGTCCCAACTCCATTGAAGCCTGTACATACCACCCTCTGAAAAGAGGACACCTCTCTAATAGGGACATATCCCAACTTCATTTACTAAGGTCAAATATGTCCTTTAAAGGGTCATGAGAGGCATTATCAAAGCCTGTCCATGCTTTGACGGTGAGGTATATACATGTATCTACCTTCCAATGGATACCTCCCTATGATATATATATACATACTTAAGGCCGTTTTGTGGTTAAACAGTGACGTCAAATGTCTTTAATTGCATACTTGGAAATCACTGCTTTGCCAGTATCAGGTATCGATAAGCTCCTATTTTCCTGTGATATAAACCTCTGAATATACAGTAACTCCAAACTAGGACATCCTCCATCTCTGTCCCATGCGATATCATGGTCAATCTATATATGGTGTACTAGTTGAATGCTACGCATTGTTGGCGAGCGGGAGAGTGCACACACAAAATTAGAAGCACGTATAACATTACGGTATGTACATCGCCCGTCACATATAAATATATATATATATTTATATATACAGAAAAATTGGCCCATTGACATGACTAGGAGGGCTTGCTACACTCGCCAATAATCAGTGCCAAAAAATGGGTGCTCTTATTTTCGGCAGAGGATGGTTGCTCCAGGAGGACGAGGGTGCTCTTTGAGCAGAAGGTGCATGTTAGAAGGTGCTTTCTGAGCAGAGGGTACTACACCTTTTGCTCAAAAAGTACCCTCTTCTGCAGCCCCTGGAACAACTATCCCCTGACGAAAATAAGAGCACTCTATTTGATTATACATCATATCTATTGACACTATCGATGTGATAATAACTTCCCTCCCCTCCCGTTTGCCACCATTGTGAGGGTGAGTTTACAAACAGCTGCTGAGCTTCTCACAACTTATTGGTGTGTGTGTGTGTGTGTGTGTGTGTGTGTGTGTGTGTATGTGTGTGTGTGTGTGTGTGTGTGTGTGTGTGTGCGTGTGTGCGTGTGCGTGCAGGATTTGCATAGTGGTTTACTAACCATTAGGTAATCATCTATTTTACTATTTAAAGATTTTTAAAAATATTCATTGGCAGGAGAATTGGGTCCACTTCCTCTCACAAACAATGACCAAAGACAAAATATTAGCTGGGACTATCGCAAATTGTATGAAAAGGCAATTTCAGAGCTCCGTAAACAACCTTATACCTGCAATGCTCAGAAAACATGACTACATCCGGTTACACTCTATGAATAATTCATGTGGTGGGAATACGTACATTCATCTTCTTGTTGTGGGTCGAACATTGACAGTGAATATTGTGTTGAGGACTATACACTTCAAATAGCTGTGGTGTTGTGAGCGTGAATGGACTATTGCTTTGCGATAGGCGATGGTTTGAAGTTACATGTCCATGTGAAGCTGAGCTGCCTGGGCAGCTTAGTTGGTAAGAGCGTCGCCTGGAGAGCTGATGGGTTTGAATCCCACCCGAGGCAGTCAATTTTTCTTTGAAAAATGACTGTTTTGGGCGAGTTGTGTTGTGTTGCTTTGCCTTTCTGTTGTGTTTTTGTTATTGCCTTGCCTTTCTCAGCATCTCTTGGAGTGATTGTTCATGTCTATGTATTGTCATATAAAGCAGCTGGTTTTAATAACCCTACCATTTGAGTTTTAAGGGACAGCCTTGGGACCGAAGGAGGTGTCCAAATTAGTGATTTCAGGGGTTGAATTGTACACAAACATGGCATTTGGGATAACAAAAAGTGTTGTTTTATTGAGCTGTCCTTATTCAGGGTGTCCCGTTCCACAATACGTAGCAGCTGGTTTTGATGCACATACTGCTATGTAGCCACACACATACATGTAGTAATGAGTACCGTTCAGAGAAACCCTGAAATTAAGCCTCGTGGAATGGAGAAAGCAATGTTGTCATAACAATACCATTTGATAGCGCATACCCACTAATTGCTTTAGCATACTACCCTCACTTGTGGAACAACAGAATTGTCCCAGGAACTAACATCTACCCACATAAAGACTCATCGGTCCCTATAACTCTAGCATAATCTGGGCTCGTGGAACAATAAAAAGGAGCATTGTTTCTAGCAATGTCCAGGAGCTATAAGTTGACACTTGATAGCCCCTACCCACATAGAGACTCATTTTAACAATGTACAATGTTCTCTCTATATCTCTAGTGTGAATACATTAACCCCTTAACTCCTACACTTAACACATTAACCCCTACATTAATCCCTTAAAGAAGACCTTAGCATGAATCTAACTGGGAATTAACTCCTCAACTCCTACACTTAATACATTAACCCCTTAACTCCTACACTTAATACAATAACCCCTCAACTCCTACACTTAATCAGCCTAGATTTACAATCCATTACCTCACTCAATCCACATTAAGCCTGTGGGAAGTAATGACTACAAAACACTTTATCTTACCAACAAAGGACACACTATTTGTGATTGATTGTTAACATTACCTGTCTATATTTCCATGCCAAGTAAACCAGCAGTTGTTCGGAAATAGCCAAACTATTTAATGAAGGTCGGACAACATATGCACAACACATGGCAGTAAGGGGGTGTGCGATAGATACAGAAAATGGATGTTCCCACTCTTAGAGGATTAGGCCGAGTGATAAACAGATTGCATTGGGCTTCAGTTGGAGCATATGTATGTACAGGTACATTGTAGGTACATGTACATGATGAAGGTAGGTGGACTACAGTGTCGCCATATGCGGCTGTGTGGATTGATAATGGAGCTAAAGTACATCTCGATAAACAGAACACACTTAAATTTTCCCAAATGTCGTAGGTAGGTACATTGTACATTGTAATGATGTGTACTTTCCAACCTCTCAAATCTTTGGGACTAGTGTAAGAGCATCCCTTGATAATGTCCCTGGCTTTTGAATATGTCCATCACACATTAAAATACATATACAATGTACATCAGGGTTCCATACAGTATTTTTTTGGAAGAAGTTGTGGGGCACTGCCACAGCGTCATGCATGAGTTCGACTAACAAATTTTCAAGTTTTCTGGGGGGGGGGGGGGGGGGGGGGGACAATTCCAGGGCCCCCTCTGTATAAAACCCTGTATATACATGCAGATAGCATATACTAGTTGAATGCTACGCATTGTTGGCGAGCGGGAGAGTGTGCATGCAAAATTAGAAGCACGTACGACATTACGGTATGTACAGTGCGGGTTACATATATATATATATATATATATAGAGAGAGAGAGAGAGAGAGAGAGAGAGAAAGAGAGAGAGAGAGAGAGAGAGAGAGAAAATCGGTCCATTGACACGACTAGGTTGGCTTGCTCCCGCTCGCCAAATAAAGAGTGAAAAAGAAAAAGAAGAAATTTCAAACATGTACATCTAATTTTACGTGCACGGAGTCACCAAAGATGTTTAGCATTTTTCTACTAGTAGTGGTTTACATGTGTGTATGTACACATAGAAACATTCCACTTGTCAGAAAATCCAGGTGTGAAGGTGTGGGGAGTGCACAGGAATTTATCAGAACATTTCTTACAAATGATTCATTTAAAAGATTTTCAACTACCGTCTGAAGCGTTAGAAGATTATCTGCCGATAAGTATATATATATACATGTATATACATGCTCTGGGTATTACCGAAGGGTTAATTAGTTTAAGGGATCAAAACTCCCAGTTAGGATGTAAAGGAAGTGTTCTGAGGTCACATTTCAGAGATTGTGTGTGTATGTGTGTGTGTGTGTATGTGTGTGTGTGTGTGTGTGTGTGTGTGTGTGAGAGAGAGAGAGAGAGAGAAGTGTGTGTGTGTGTGAGTGTGCAATATTCCAGTGTCCTCATTTCAAATGTCCTAATTAAAGAGGTTACCCAATTATAGCCTGAGGGTTCTACACCCTTGCTTCGCATATGCAATTTTGATGGTAAACATCTGCTCAGGACATGACTACAAGGTATGCTGTGTCCATAGCAACATTTCAACACAGCCCTACTCACTGAGTGTGTATTCATCCCTAAAGGCCTCATTTCCCTAGATACAGGTGCATGGGAAGGCTATTTTATCAAGGACGGCAATATTTACATAAGACCCCCAGCTAGCACTGAGCTGTTGCTCAGGTGTGTACAAGGCTGGGGGTAGACTCATGAATAGCTGTTCACTCCTTGCCACATACAACATTATGAAAACAGCCAGTCAGGTACTGGAACATTCTTTTATACAGTCACTAACAACAGAGTATTCATGTCTGTGGGTGAACTGTATGTGGGGTGGCTGTCTGCCATGCATGACTTATCAAGCATTTAAAATTATTATGACGTCGTTATTCTGTGGGCAGAAATGGGCGAAGAGTTCAAGATTAATTAAAATCAAGGTCACTCTATACACCGCAGGTGTGAATTGATAGTGGGGAGTGAAGGAGACGGCAGGGGGGCACATTGACAAGCAAACATGAATATTGTAGCTTGTTTTCATGTTTTCTTGTAAACATTATCTACAATCAATCATGTTGTAATGTGACTGGTTTCAATTGTCAATTGGAAACAGTTTAGGAGAGAATTTCTCTACTATATATATATCCCATTTTTACCACCTCTCCCCTCCCCCCTCTCTCTCCCCCTCCCCTCCATCACTCACCAACAGAGCTTGTTTGGCAGCCTCGCAATTCTCCTTGCGTCCAGTAACCAGAATCACATTACGTGAGGGGTCGGTAGTCGGAGGGGGCGGAGCCTCCGTAGACTCCTCCCCTTCCTCGCTTGGCTGGGTCTTTGGCTGAGATTCTCGATCAGGGAACTTGATAGAAACATTGTGTTCCACTGTGATAGCCTGGAATGTCGTAATGGACACATGGAGCTTATGTTAATATACACAAACACACAGTGAAACTGCTGAAATCCTAGTACCAAGCAAAAATGTCTTGATTAATGAGGAATCCTAATTTTCAAGGGTGTAAACAGTGTGTTAGAGATGGGAAAAAGTGCATGTATAACTATTATTTGGGTGTAAATATGGCTAGAGAGATGGGATTTATTATGACACCCTAAAAGGGGGACACCTCATCTGAGGGTGTACTGTATAGAGGGTAGTACCTGCACGTGAGCACCCCTTTGTCCCAGGATAGAGCGATGTAACTTGTGGTCGATTTCACACTTGATGGTAACTTGTGCTTCCTGTGTGTGTGTGTGTGTGTGTGTGTGTGTGTGTGTGTGTGTGTGCATGTGCATGTGTGTAATAAAATAAACCTTTAATCACGCACATAACAAATCCCAAGTGCATTCACAAGGAGCTTCTACATGTACATAGTTCCATTCACATTTGCATACATGCACATCAGAGTGTTAGCACTACTGGATATGCCTCCATTAGCCTTAACAAAATAACTCACAATTCCCAAAAGCTGGAATCATAAGACTAAATGTACATCCTGCTTTTAACACAGGCACAAAACACACACACACTTCTGCACAAGGCATTTTGATACAGTTTCTCCACAACCTCAGTACAATTGCATGCATATCACTATACATGTTGATGTACCTTGAGTTGTGTTGCTTTGTATGTGTGGTTCGACCCAGCCAGCTGAGCTACCTCAGAGGCTCAGTTGGTAGAGAGTACATGTACAAGTGTATTAGTAGTTGCAATGTTACAGAATGGCCTGAATTCTTTAACCTCTAACTGAGACACTTTGAAATCAGGACACACGATTAATCAGGGCACTCTTGAAATCAGGACACACGATTAATCAGGGTACACTCTTTTTTACCAGTTCAACTGTATATTCAGTAAGTGGGACAGGCACCTTTTCTAAGAGTTAAAACGAAATTAAGATACTTGAGTTCAATCAGGCATACAGAGACTGTGGCAGAAGTTGTGTGATTGAAAGCAAGGAGAGGTCTTGTTGTTCTTACCCAGAATCCATTTTCTAAGAATTATAGATAAAATACTTGAGTTCAATCAGAGACTGTGACAGAAGTTGTTGTGATTGAAAGCAAAGAGAGGTCTTCTTGTTCCTACCCAGAATCCATTTTCTAAGAAATGAAATTACAATGTAAGATACTTGTCGAGTTCAGTGAAGCATAAACAGTATACCTATATAACAGAGATTTGAGAGAGATAAGCTAAGGCGGGTTGCGGTTGAAAGCTAGACACCTCTTCTTGTTCTTACCCAGAATTCCGGACTTCAAAAAACCTCTCTAAAGATCTGATAACACAAGGCTAAAACTTGTCCCAACTTAATATTCTATCGGCTTGGCGCCGCCCCAAATGTAGGGAGAAGTTGTCATTGACCAGATGTCAAGAGTTTTTTTAATTTAAGGAACTACGTAGAGTAGGGCACTAGCTGGGGAGGAAGTAGTGAGTTGATGTGGTTTGTAGTGTAGGCGTTGCCTGGACTACGGAATCAGTGTTGCAATAGCCATACACACAACTATGAACCAGCCAGTCTGGAACTATCTGATGTTCTAAGCTGCCCCCCACCTCCAGACAAATGTATCAAGCAGGGTTTCAGTTAGGGAAGGCAACGGGAGAATGCGCCTTCCTTAGAAACTCTTCGCCCCCTTGGAATCCAAATTCACTTCATTTTTCGGTTGATAAATTTTGCCCCCTTCACCATATCTCTGATATAAACACTGCCAAGGTTCCTTCTTTCAAGTGCAGGCAGACAAGAGTCCCACTTAACAATGGCCCAGCTTATTAGGACACACACCAAGAGAATAGTACACTGACATCTACTTATTGACTTATATTTGTAGCACAGGATCTTCGCACTGTGAGAGTTTTAGAGCGGCTATTTTTCTACTCAGAACTCTCTTTTTGTAAGTTGGTGTTCTTTGTTCGTAGTGGGATCGAGGTTGGGTCACTGGGTGTGTAGGGGAGAGTTAGGCACATAAAGGACTCTTTTAATGTACCTGAATCTATGTAAATACTGTGTGTACAGTGGAACCTCTCTAATCCGGACACCCTTGGGACGGAAGAAAGTGTCCTGATTAGTGAGGTGTCCTGATTTCAGGGGTTAAATTGTACACAAACATGGCATTTGGGGCAGTTAAAAGTGTCCTGTTTATTGAGGTGTCCTCATTTCTGATTAGAGGGGTTCCACTGTACATGTATATACCTGGTGCTGTCTTTCTTTTCTGATCTTTAGGTAAGATGCTATACACATGTTTTCCATGTGCAGAGTTCCGGACCCACTCAGGTGGGGTGCTCACCCCAGAGATGCCTTAGGACACCTCATGTATTTGCATTTACTAAACACACACATTTGAAGGAAACGTGGTGTTTGCCATTCTCGTGGCTTCGCTCTTTTTCGCTTTCGGGAACCATGTACCCCCATCGAGCTGTTAGTGCTTTCTTGTGAGCATTCGTACAGGTGGTGATTCATGTGACAGCCGGTCATCTCCATGACGACCGACCCATTGTTATGGAAACAACTCGGTCGCCATGGTGATAATGCCACACAAGAAGACCACCTGGTTGTTGCAGTATGCTCTGTTGACAAATCCAAGTGAGAAACAACTTTCACTAGCACACACACACACAGCTGCAAACACAAATACACGTACATGTACGTACACATGAGCACGCAATCTGACGTGCGCTACAAGTAGATATGACGCAGAGCTGTGTAGAAATTACACATGTACCCGAAATGAATAACAGTCACGTTGATGCACTTACAAGCCTATCGCATTCCTGTTTCGCTGTGGTGCTCAACCAAATATGGTATACTTTACTGTGTTCACATACACAATCAGAGACAGGAGGATGAAGGAAGAGCTTTGTTTGTGTGAAATAGATTCAGGATTGAAAACACAGGATGCAGAAGGACAACACACAGAGTTTCATCTCACTCTAGTTCACACGAGCACACACACACACACACACACACACACACACACACACACACACACACAGGGGGACAATCCACAGTTCTTTATCACCAACAGTTTTCCCCCTAAGAACCAGGAAGACAAATGGTACAAAGAAGCCATAGAGAAGATGAGGAGTCTTTGAGTCTCAGCAGTGCTAGTAAACACAGCTGGATTCCTTCCTGTAAGGCCAGAACTCCACGCCCCCATATCTCAATACCTCCAACATTGTTTGATAAAATTTCCCAACTTTGAGATTACTTAATGGCACACTCATGTGGCTGCTATAAGGGGAGACTGACAGCTTGGATAATGTGAACTGCTGCCACAAAAATGTTGTGATATTTTGATTGCTGTTGGGGAACTTCCACAGCTTTGCTTGCTTACTTCACCACATCATCACACACAAGGAGCATTCCATCCGAGCCATCATCCTTCCTTCCTAGTAACTCTCAATCTCTCACCCACTCTCCTGCACCTCCACCATCCTACATGTAGTTTCCCAGTTTCCCAGTAATACCACACCCCTAACTGTGTGTCGTCCACATATTGAAAATACATACCTGGACTGAAGCCTTCCTACCCAAGAAACTTGCATTTGCTATCCACAACTCTACCATTATGTGAATGATACAGAGTGCAAAGCATTTGTGAGGCAAGCGCAACAAGCAGAAGAGGCAAGGCTGGCTATATTTGCAAATTGCATGGAGACATATGCGCACTGGGACGGTGGGTTGATGACATATAAGCAGAGTTGGCATTGACCTTGGTAGTATGGGCTGCCCAATACCTTCAGATAGGGAGAAGCTAGTAGTTGGTTGGTCAAATAACCCCTTATTGCCTGGTCTTTTAACCCCTTATTGCCAGCACCCGTACCCCCACTTTAACCCCTAGTAAACCTCCAACCTATTCGCATGTTACATGGGGACACATGCACACTGGCACGGTCGGCATATAAACCGAGTTGGCATTGACCTTGGTAGTATGGGCTACCCAATACATCCATACCCTCCGACAGGGAGAAACTAGTAGTTGGTTGATCAAATAACCCCTTATTGCCTGGTCTTTTAACCCCTTATTGCCAGCACCCATACCCCCACTTTAACCCCTAGTAAACCCCAAAATGAAAACTATAGCTAAACAAACACAATCATTAAAGATAACACATCAATTAACTCCACCACCAACATCCCACCATCAAAGGCTTCTTTCAAAGGCTCTCATTACATATTCCTTTGTGAAAAACCAAAAAGAGAGATTTCCCAGATTCTGGTGTCCAACACATCCTTTATCCATCAAAGAAAGGGGGGAATATTAGTGAAATGAATAGAGTGAAACTCTTTCAACTTTTGTTAGGTTCTCCTTTTAAGTAAGCCACTTTAAAGAAGGTGTTTTGTAAGCAGTGTGACCCTTACTGTGAGTGAAGACTTCTATAAGCTGATTTGTCCTACATTTAAATGTGTTTGTGTCTTAAAATTATTAGGACACCTTGTTAACCCTCCGCGCATGTGCAGGAGGGTTACTGTAGTTGGGTCTGTCTGTGTGTCTGTTAAGTCAAATCTCACCTCTGGAGCGTCTGTTCGCCCTGAAAATTCTGTCACGTACTCAATGGACAACGAAGGTCAAACAATTTGTGGGGTTTTCTCTGAAACCGCTCCGTTGCAGGGATCCAGTATTCCCTCCATTGAAAGCCATACGTACAGTCGGCCATTTTCCTACGGAAAGCATGCATGCGCATTATAGTATTTACTACGTTGTAAGCAGATTGTGTGGCGTTATCGTGAGTTGCGGTCTGTCCAAAATGGCATGAACTCATGGTGCGGAGGTTCTGCACTTTACTGCATTCATTGCATTAGGACACAACAAGATTAGGTCAAGGAGCTGTCAAAAATATCCAAGAATGAGTTAAGTACATTACTTCCTAGAAAATTAACTAACAGGACTGTCTGGCTTCAAACTACACCTTGCAGGCAGTGTCTCAGACAGACAGACAGACAGACAGACTCACACACACACACACACACACACACACACACACACACACACACACACACACACACACACACACACACACACACACACACACACACACACACACACACACACACACACACACACACACACACACACACACACACACACACACACACACACACACACACACACACACACACACACACACACACACACACACACACACACACACACACACACACACACACACACACACACACACACACACACACACACACACACACACACACACACACCGATAGTTTTGGAAACAGCAATCCTACACCTGGTTCTTTCAAACTTTATGCATGCAAACAAGTTTCAATTGAAGTGCCAGTCAGCCTATGGGGAGGGCTGGAGGGATGGAAGTTTTTTCCTTCGAAACCACAAAATGAAAGTGGAAGAATGACGTGACTAAAAATCCAATTTCTCAACAAGATGGGTCACACACACACACACACACACACACACACACACACACACACACACACACACACGCACACGTACACACACACACACACACGCACATACACACACACACACACACACACACACACACACACACACACACACACACACACACACACACACACACACACACACACACACACACACACAACAGAAGCAGTGGCTAGCAGTTTACATCCCATGGACTCCCGCAATGTACATGAATGTAAGGTGTGCAGAGCAAAACAGGCAAACGGCAGGTAGCTGTTTCAGGCTGGTTGGCCCTCATCAGCACCATGTGTGCCTAGTTACTCTGCGCTGGGCCTAGACCCCAACACAGGCAAGCCTGAGTAGTTGTGGCATCATATTCATACATTCATACACGTATACTTCATACATTCATAACGTATACTTCATACATTCATACATGTATACTTCATACATTCATACACGTATACTTCATACATTCATACACGTATACTTCATACATTCATACACGTATACTTCATACATTCATACACGTATATTTCATACATTCATACACGTATACTTCATACATTCACACACGTATACTTCATACATCCATACACGTATACTTCATACATTCATACACGTATACTTCATACATTCACAACGTATACTTCATACATTCACACACGTATACTTCATACATTCACAACGTATACTTCATACATTCACACACGTATACTTCATACATTCATAACGTATACTTCATACATTCATACACGTATACTTCATACATTCATACACATATACTTCATAACATTTTTCTTCTTACCAAATCTGCAACAACTTCCATGATCCTGGCCTTTGCTCCTTCAATACACTGCTTAGCACCCTTCAGGACGACCTTGTCTGATGTGGTACCAGAACGGGGGAAGCTGATTATGACTCCCCCATTTTCAGCTGATATATCTTGTACCAGCTATAGAGGGAGAGGGAGAGGGAGAGAGAGGGATGGGGGGAGGGAAAGGGAGAGGGAGAGGGAGAGGGAGAAGGGGGGGGGGAGGGAAGGGAAAGATGATGATATCAACCATCAGATGTAAAGATGCAGGAACATAAATTTACACCACACTTCACACCTCCAAACCCAGGAAGACACCCAAGCTGTGGGTATTCACTGTGAGTGAGTAGTAGGTGAGTGTCTACCCCACATCCTCCAAAAGGTAGAGTGGGGGAAAATAATTGGGTTCTTTCCCAGAAGTGAGTTTACTACCTTCGTAATAATTGACACCTCCATATTTGGGTGCAGATGTCATTGATATGAATTCCCTTTTTTTAACAAAATGTTGTCTTACACAGGCTCAAGAAATCAAGAGGGAATGAGAAAGACAAACTTCTGTCTGGAGTCGAACCCATGTCTAATGACCAGCAACCAGCACACTAGACACTGAGCCACGATCACCAGACAAAAGTCTGTCCCCTCATTCCTCTTATAACAGTGGTTGTTACCTAGCATCAGTTACCAGGTCAACTAAGATTTTTAACATAATTTGGGCTCTCCTGTGAAGCACGTCCAGTTATTCATGTTTGAAAACACTAAACTGCAAACCTTCCGCATCTTTGAAATACCTACATGTAGATGTACATACTACCAAATGCAGTGCTTTTTGGCGTCTGAGAAAATGGGCATCAGACACACACCTGCACACACAAAGTACCGTAACCCTCACTGGTCCACTGAGGGTTAAAAATAAAACCTTATTAGCTTCTATAAAAGGCTCAAGTCCAGGCCCTCAGACATATAAACTACTTCCTATCCACACTATGTTGTGTAGTCAGTTCCCCTTCAAAGGAGGACAGAGAGAGAGAGGGGAGAGAGGAGGGGGGAGAGAGAGGGGAGAGAGAGAGAGAGACAGAGGGGAGAGAGAGGGGGGAGAGAGAGGGGGGAGAGAGAGAGAGACAGAGGGGAGAGAGAGGGGGGAGAGAGAGAGAGAGGCTCGTGTCTGACTGCACATCCTATGAAACCTCCCTTCCTCCTTTTTCCTACTTCCTCCCTCCCTCCTCCTTACGTGTACTTTCCAGATTTTCCTTATGCTATGCGTAATGTATGTAGGATTGGAAGGGGAGGAGGGTATAGTATGTTTCCTGCCAGGAGGGGAAGGAGGAAGAGGAGGTTGGTACATATTAACCCTCTGTTACTTGTTTTAGCTTCAAGGTTATAGTGAAAAGAAGGTTAAAATAAGAAGTAAAAATTAACAGGGTTAAAGGCCATTGTCAAGATGCAACTCTGTAAATGTTACACAACTTGACTTAAAAGTAATTTTATCAGTATCACACAATTATTTAGATATCCTTCACCTTTCACACCTGTTAATAACAGAGAGAAGGGGCTGGCATAACCAACACACCTGGGAGGAGTGTTTGGTAAATTGAGAGGTTGGCTATTATGAGAGAGGCTTTTAAAAATGATTGTTTGTTTTCTATGAGTGTGGGATAGTTAGGCTGGGAATGAGGGGCACTCTCTCTCCCTCTATCTCCCTCTCCCCCCTTCCTCCCTCCCTCCCTCACACACACACACACACACACACACACACACACACACACACACACACAAAGGGTGTCAAGGTGTTCTCCCTAGTTCCCTCATGATTACACAATCCTTTAATCCAATGAACCACACACTCCATACATGTACTACACACTCCTACACACCTATCCTTATTCCCTACTACAAAGGTCACAGAATTGTGTCTCCACCATATTGATGAAGAATGATTACAATGTGATGATGACGTCAAATGTTTAAAAATGCTTACTATACATGTAACTAATATATACATGTATGTATGCTAATGAAGGTACATTGTGTATATAGGCACAAGTATGCCTAAGGAGTGATTGCACTGGGGATTGTCATACTGGGTAAGAGGAAAGTCCTTATTAGGGATAGAAAAATACCCAGAAGTTGTCCGCATGCACGCTCTCCTACCATCTGAAGTACAGTGGAGGGATTTATGTCAGGTCTGTGCGCATGCAGAAATGAAGGGGATTAAGTGAGGATGAGAGTGCATGGAGGTGGGAAGGTGTTAAAGGGTCATGGGCTGAGCAGGGCATTACGAAATATTGATTTTTCCTGTGACAAATGTAGTGTGTGTGTGTGTGTGTGTGTGTGCACGTACAATATTCAGTCCCTGAAATTAGGACACCTCGCTAATCAGGACACCTCACTAATCAGGACACCTCACTAATCCGGACACCTTACTAATCAGGACACCTCGTCAGGATCACCTTACTAATCAGGACACCTCGCTAATCAGGACACCTTACTAATCAGGATACCTTACTAATCAGGACACCTCACTAATCAGGACACCTCACTAATCAGGACACCTTACTAATCGGGACACCTCACTAATCAGGACACCTCACTAATCAGGACACCTCGTCAGGATCACCTCACTAATCAGGACACCTCATCAGGATCACCTCACTAATCAGGACACCTCACTAATCAGGACACCTCGTCAGGATCACCTCACTAATCAGGACACCTCACTAATCAGGACACTTTGTTCTGTAGTGGATTCAACAGTATCTGGGAATCGATAAGTGTAAAGGAGTTATCCCACGGGCTTATAGGCTTTGATGTTACATCAAGACTGCCGCTAGAGATGATTCTCAAGACCGTTGCTAGACAGTCAGGCTTAGTTTTGGAGATGTGAGAATGATGTCACTAGCCATAGACTCCTTACTCTGTTTGTGTAAAGATTGTGTAAAGGTAACACACAGTGTGAAAGTGAGTATTCACAAATTTGTTTTTTTAAATGAGTTGGTTTAACTGGTTTGAGAGGGTTCATGAGTTGAAGGTCTTCAGCTTCCTGTACACACCCCATGGAGTCCAAGGTAGAGTACCTTTGAGCTGTCTTGGTGGGTCAGTTGGTAGAGCACCAGTTTAGAAACCTGGTGGTCGTGGGGTTGAGTCCCATCCAAGACAGCTCAGTGTTCACTTTTACCTAGGATTCAACCCAGCTAGTTGAGCTGTCTTGGTGGGTCAGTTGGTAGAGCACCAGTTTAGAAACCTGGTGGTCGTGGGGTTGAGTCCCATCCAAGACAGCTCAGTGTTCCCTTTTACCTAGGATTCAACCCAGCTAGTTGAGCTGTCTTGGTGGGTCAGTTGGTAGAGCACTAGTCTAGAAACCTGGTGGTCGTGGGGTTGAGTCCCATCCAAGACAGCTCAGTGTTCCCTTTTACCTAGGATTCAACCCAGCTAGTTGAGCTGTCTTGGTGGGTCAGTTGGTAGAGCACCAGTCTAGAAACCTGGTGGTCGTGGGGTTGAGTCCCATCCAAGACAGCTCAGTGTTCCCTTTTACCTAGGATTCAACCCAGCTAGTTGAGCTGTCTTGGTGGGTTAGTTGGTAGAGCACCAGTCTAGAAACCTGGTGGCTGTGGGGTTGAGTCCCATCCAAGACAGCTCAGTGTTCCCTTTTACAGCCTAGCTCAGTCGATTATAGTGGTGAGTCTAGCTACCACCCACCTACAGGCCATACTGCTTGCTAGTAGGTGGTCGGAATTGGTGGCTTATCACACTAGTAAGAAGATCCCCCAACTCCCCCCCCCCCCCCACACTGCACATTGCACAAACTGGAAGTTAGCTCACACACACACAAACATCCCACTTCCCATGACTATCTACTGCCCCCACTCTGCAGTACTGCAATGAAGAGTGGGACAAGGGAAGAGGCAAGGGAATGGACAGATTAAAAGCTGTGGGCTTGAAGTTTTACAAACGAAGAGACAGGAATGTACAAACAGAAACGCTGCAAGGACGAGCGGGTACACCTGTCACATACACAACAGTTGCCATGGAAATAACGTATGTATACATGAATACAAGAATGTGTATACATGCAAAAATAGCGTAAATATACGTGAACAGTACATGAGCCATGCATGAACACATGTCCGCCTACTTGGAATGTCACAACTAAATACTCTAGCAATGCACTTACAAGATGTGTCTGAGTGCGTATGTAAACAATCCACGTGTATTAATGCTGCTTATCCAAATGAGGAAACATATGAACTGGGGCTCAAATTTGTTATTATAAGTGTTATAACAACTACAGACACATGTACACACATCCTGTACCCACTAGTGGTAAGTTTCGAAATTACTTTCGAAATTACTTTACATAATTAGAGATATATTCCCTTAAATAGAAATTTCTGTATTACCTGTCCTCTGCGTTGCACAAAGTGCTTGTGATGTTTCTGGTTTACTTGCATCTCAACTTCAACAATATTGTCCTAATGAAAGGGACATACTCATTGTAAAATTATGTAGAACCAGATTTAGTCACATGACATCCACTTGAAGTCACATGACTCAGTTCATTTTTAAGCTATACATAGTCACGTGACAGCCTAACCACACCCACAAAATGTCATAATGACTCAGGTCATGTGACCTGACTCAGTCATGTGACTGCCTAATGACCACACCCACCAGTTCCTTAATGAGTTTCTGGAGGTGATCTCTAGCAGACATTGTCTGTTCTTTCTTGCCAATGATAGTAATGGTCTCCATGTCTTCATCACTGTCTCTGTGAGGGAATATCACCCTGGCTCCGAATTGATCACGAACCTGTTGGTTGGAGAGGGAGAGGAGGGAGGGAGGGAGGGAGAGAGGGAGAGGGAGGGAGGGAGGGAGGGAGGAGAGAGGGAGGGAGGAGAGAGAGAGGAGGGAGAGGAGGGAGAGAGAGGGAGAGGGAGGGAGGAGAGAGGGAGAGGGAGAGGGAGGGAGGGAGAGAGAGAGGGAGAGGGAGGGAGAGAGGGAGGGAGAGGGAGGGAGGGAGAGGGAGGGAGGGAGGAGGGAGGGAGGGAGGGAGAGAGGGAGGGAGAGAGGGAGGAGAGAGGGAGGGAGGGAGAGGGAGGGAGGGAGAGAGGGAGGGAGGGAGGAGAGAGGGAGGGAGAGAGGGAGGGAGAGAGGGAGGGAGAGAGGGAGGGAGAGGGAGGGAGGGAGAGAGGGAGGGAGGGAGGGAGAGGGAGGGAGAGAGAGAGAGAGGGGAGGGAGGGGGAGGAAGGGAAGGAGGAAGGGGAGGGAGGGAGAGTACATGTAGTTTATCTACCACAATGTTACAATGACGTTATATAATCAGTGTACTCTGAACTCTACCACTATTGGGTCACCTAAAGCCATTATCTTATCAAGTATGTACATAAACTGATAAGAAAAGACAACTGAAAGTCACCTGAGGGACGTTATCAGTGGCCTTTGTGTC